>OV651821.1:25196783-25531203 GCA_927349885.1 Psylliodes chrysocephalus
AGATTACGACAAGAGCCGAACAAACGGCTTCGGCGTCGTCTTCGGCCAAAAACTGACCTTCGGTCGGACACTAATTATAGGCTTTTTCCGGTTATTTGTACAACCTATTGCTGCACCTCTATAAAATGTTTAGAGGATAAACTAAATATATGCATTTTCCACATACATCTATCTCGAAACATTTTTCTATAGATATTCATTGAAAAAGAAAATACTGAAAAATTTAAATTTATCACTTTTCCTACAATTTTTCCATTACGGTCCATTTTAGAAAAATCATGTAAAAACAAAAATTATAGAGATCGATATCGCAAATAACTTTTAGTTCAACAATTTTCTTAAAAATCAGAATTTTGTACATTTTGTCAAATTTCTCGAATACGGACCATTTCAGGAAATTTTGACATAAAGCAAAAATTATAGATAATAATATAAGAAGTAACTTTTATTTGAACAATTTTCTTCTCCAAACATAAATAACAGATATATTCCATAAAATATAAAAACAATTGAACAATTTTTACACACACACATACACACAACACACACCACACGCGCGCACGCACACACACACACACACACACACACACACACACACACACACACACACACACACGCACGCACGCACGCACGCACGCACGCACGCACCCACACACACACACACACACACACACACACACACACACACACACACACACACACACACACACACACACACACACACACACACACACACACACACACACACACACACACACACACACACACACACACACACACACACACACACACACACACACACACACACACACACACACACACACACACACACACACACACACACACACACACACACACACACACACACACACACACACACACAAACACAAACACAATTACACAAAAACACAATCACACAATCACACAAAAACACAATCACACAATCACACAATCACACAAAAACACAATCACACAAAAACACAATCACACAAAAACACAATCACACAAAAACACAATCACACAAAAACACAATCACACAAAAACACAATCACACAAAAACACAATCACACAAAAACACAAAAACACAATCACACAAAAACACAATCACACAAAAACACAATCACACAAAAACACAATCACACAAAAACACAATCACACAAAAACACAATCACACAAAAACACAATCACACAAAAACACAATCACACAATCACACAAAAACACATCATCGCGAAAATAGTCAAAACGGATTCAGGGGACCTCAAAACGGATTCAGGGGACCTCAAAACGGATTCAGGGGACCTCAAAACGGATTCAGGGGACCTCAAAACGGATTCAGGGGACCTCAAAACGGATTCAGGGGACCTCAAAACGGATTCAGGTGACCTCAAAACGGATTCAGGGGACCTCAAAACGGATTCAGGGGACCTCAAAACGGATTCAGGGGACCTCAAAACGTAAAAATCCGTCGAAAACTCGAGGTCTAAAAAAAATCATGATTCCTATACTTTCCTTATATCTGTATACAGATAGGAAAGTAAAAATTCAATGTCCTAATACTACTATCGGCTTTCGGTCCAAGTTAAATCATTTCTCGTTTTTGTTACGCTACGAGTTTACCCTTGTGGGCCTCAGTCTCGATAAGGTGGGAACCACCATTTTAGCGTCTCTCGAATTAATGAAATGAATTCGATGAGAATACTGAAATCAAAATATTTGTTTATATAAATTGTAGACAAATTTAATTATTTCATAGGGACAATAATATTATAAAAGGTAACAGAAAGTTGGTAAAATTAGACAAAAGTTGCACAGTTTTGTGCTCATTAAAAGAAACTAAGAAACCTTTGATATCTAAAAAATGTATTAATTTAAAGAAATGACAATTTTAATATTGTCCGATATTTTGAATCTCCTTGTAGATATCAAAGATTTCTTGGCACCATTTTAATGAGCAGAAAACTGTGCAATTTTTGTCTAATTTTACCAACTTTCTATCTGTTACCGTTTAAGAAATAGCAATACTGTCCCTATGAAATAGTAGGGACAATAAAAATGAATTATTTTATTTTTTAATATAAGAAAAAGTCTTTGAGTAGTATAAACATTTAATTATTTGAGGATTACACAAATTAAAAAAAAAAACGTTTAGGTATATTCTCCTCCAACCTACATGCGCATAATGACGAAGAACAACTTCAAGAACTTCTTTTATTTATTCAAACATGAAAATAATTGAGAACACTTGTTAAAATAAAAACTTTCAATTAAAAATATGATATTCTTCCTTTCATAATATCATAAAGAAAAACAAGAAGCATCTAATACGAAGAAACGCACGAGTAGGAGCTTTCTATTCACACAACTCAAGATTAAAAAATCTTTTGACATATGAGACAATAAACCTGCCAGTTCAAATGAAAACATACTTGAGTAGTCCTCAGTTATTTCTAGTGACAATATAGATTTAGATCTTCTAGTTCCCACTCAGATTAGAAACTCAATATGCACTGAATTGTTCTGCCAAGTTAAAAGAGAATCGTAAATGAAATCTTCAGTAGTGCCACTTTTGTTATTGAAAATTGGAAATGACTGTCGAAGTTATGAATAGAGGCTAGAACAATGATATCGGTTTCATAAGGGTACTATTCTGTTTAAAAAATTGTTTATTTATTTTATGGAATGGTGGTACCTGCTTGAAAAAGATTACCTAATATTACTTTCTATAGCTGATGAAAAATTGAAATTTTGATATGCATCTGTTAAAATATAACTATTATTATAATATTTATTAAATAAGTACCTGTAAGCATCTTTTTGTAATATAAAAATTGTTTCTAAAAGTGTCAAAAGAGGGCTATGTTTACACATTGACCAGTGTCTAAAATGAGACATTTTTTTTTTCATTTCCATAATTTTTTTGGGTGCAAAAAATTTGAACATCACATACCTATTACTGCTTATTTTTTATCTTTTAATGTTTATACAAGAATTAAAGAAACACCTCGTTCAAAAATATTGATAGATTTATCAAATAAATCAACAAAGCAGAATTTTTTAAATTACTTTATTTTTTTTTCACACATATTTCAATTATTAATTTCCAATTTTAAAGTTAAAAATTCGTAGAAAAAATATTGTTTGCATCTCATGATTCTCATGTACGAAAATCTTCGGTCATTTCGAACGATTTTTTTGACTTGGCTGCGCCTCGTCCAAAAACTTTTGTTGTCGATCACCAAAGTGTTTCGTACTCTAGATACAAAAATAACTATTACTTATTTTTTAAAAACGAAAGTGAATTGGTTAAACAAATCTTAATCGCAATGAAATTTCATAATACTGAATAGACTTATACCTGAAGGTTCATAATTAAAGTTTGTACGCATACTTTGTTCCGGGACAAGCTGTATAGGAGGGTAATACACCCTACCTTGTACAAGAAATTTCATCATTCATAAATAAAAATTTGAAATCAACCTTGTAATATCTACAAAGGTTTTTTTGACTACCTGTATATCAAAAAAGTAAGCGTTTTTTGCCTTTCTAATTTTTAATAAATCAATGGAAAACACTCTGTAAATAAGTTAGTATTTCAAAATTTCATCAATGATACTACCTAAAAGATATGCAACACACAAAGCAGCGATGCGTATATTGTGTAGTATAAAAGTAGAAAGTAAAAAACGTTCCCGCGTAGTGCTTGCGATACGTAACTGACGATGCATCTACGTGGTATATTGTGTTGCCTATAACTCGACTCTGCTGTTGCATAAAAATTCAATGTTAATTTAAATAAACAATTTGTAAACGTTGTAAGAAATCGTGAATTGAAAAGTAAACAATAACATTTGCGGTCGCGGTTGCTTTTATGACTATGAGTCATTTAAATTTTTTTATCGGAGTCACCTTACAGTCGCCGTAGTGAAATTGATAACTGAACTGAATACCTAAATGTAAAAATTTAAAAGTCTCCTTTATGCACGAATTAAAACTATTTTCATTAAATTTAATAGTTAAAAAATGTTATTAAAATCTCGTTGTCAAAAATGAGTAAGTCATTAAAAAAAATTGACATCATTTTAACATTAAATATTACTAATAATATGTAAATTATAAAATTCAACTCCCATGAAATTTTTTAATATCTGGATTATTCTTCTTGCTCACTGTAAACAATATTTTGAAGGTTGATCTAGATAAAAATTTTCGCAAAAAATATGAATAATAATGAGGTGGTTTCCTGTTAAAAATATTACAATAGTTTAACCAAATTTGGTTTTTGATGGACATTTAAAAAATGTGCGATACATTTGGTTTTATAGGTATTTAGTTTTCACAGCACAAAAAAAAACAAATACTTTTCATATGAGAGAGGAACAATGTTTACCGTTTGTCGAATAGAAAATAGACAAGAGAATAGACAAATTCATGTCGATGACTGAAAAAATCGGGGGTGCTTAATAGCATCAAAAATGAAAATAATTAAGCCAGATCATGTCTTGTGCATGTCTTGTGAGACTATAATTACAATCATAGACAACTTGATTGTTCAAACGCACAGGATAGTGGTGGTTGTTACCTTTCTTGTTTAAGAAAACGCACGATTTTATTTTTGAAGAGTTGAATTAGAGCATGTTTTTAGTGATGATGCGAGACTGGTTTTGGTCTTGAAAATTGCAAGACCATGACCTAAGACCAAGACAACACACCGATGTAAAAACTGCGAGACTTATAACAGTCTCGCATTTTTTCAAGCACATAGTTTAGGTAACTACAAAAAGAAAATTGTTAGAAGCTTAAACCGTTTTTTTTCTAGCAAAGATCAAAAAGAGCAGTGGCGGTTTGCCCGTAAGGGCACTTGAGCACGTTCCCTAGTATAATAAACAAAAAAATAACTTACATATTTTATATTTTCCTCAATGCCTATTATTATTTTATCTAATATTCAGCGCAAACCGCGCTGGCACGACACTGGACGACCAGGCGTTGAGCGACGTTCAGAGAATTCCGAAATTAAGTGGAAGATGGGCACAGTAAATGTGTGCCTCTGTTGTTTTCTCTCATTATGATGCGAAAAACAAGGACAACGACAATATCGCTTAGCGAGGCTAATGGCCGTAGTAGTCGACGCCGAGGACACCAAAATTAAAAAAAAAAAAAAATATCGCTTAGCAAGAGATGAACACATGCGATGGATTATACGTCACAAGCGGGGCGCTGTCCTTATCGTGACGTGCTGTACCCATGGCACAGGTTACCTAGACCAGATACGAATGTACGCAGCGGCATCTTTACCGGCTCCCTCACAAAGGCGATGCCGGTTTCGACTTAAGGTGTGAGTTTGTTGTACCATGATAATAATTTATTTATTGTGATTACGAAAAAAAGTTAGTTGGACCATTGGAAGAAATAAAACTACAAAGAAAAATAACTTTTTTTTTATAAAGCAGTCAAAAATATGAAGAAAAAAAATCAATAATATTTATAAATGGGACAAAATTTTATTTTTTTTTTGTTTTTGACTTTTTCGAGGATTTCAAATCTCTGTTTGCATATTTAAGAGTATAAAAGTCTTATACATAATTTAATGGTGTACATTTTCGCAAATTGTTGGCAAGGATGACCAAATTCTATTTTGCTCATCTCAAAAAGGTATGCGTTGGAAATTCCAGGCTTAGTTGACAAACTATCAAATAGAGATATAAATATTTTTTCTAATTTGAAAATATAAAAGAGAATTTTTTCGCTGGGAGATTTTAAATTGCCAAACACCTTTTCTTCAGAGTCGTATGCTTTAAAATGCGTTAACAAGTTAGAATTGTTAAGTAAATTGCATTCTTCTTTTACGCAAATTTCGCAAGAGTGGATATGTAATGATTTTTTTGATTAAATAGCCACATACATAGTTAAATGCATTTTGAGTGGTCACATTTAGCTCCCTGTAGTCACATTCAGAAATCGTTATTGCCCCAACTGATTGTTTTGAAATATATTTAATTTTCATTAAGCGGAAAACTTGTTTTCCTAAGGGAAAGACGAATCCCGGGATTCCTTTCCAGTGTGTGCCCCACTGCCACTAGTGCCCACGAGCCGCCACTGAAAAAGAGTTACACTGGTTTGTCTTTAATGAGGCGCGGCTCGTCCATAGGAGCACATGAGCATGTGTACCCCCAGAAAAATGTTGTAAATACGTTTTTAACAGATCCTCAACTATAATACGTCATTCCCCTACCCTGGGCCAGTCAAACCAATACAGGTTAAATAAGGGAAAGTACTAAGCAGTAGCGGTTTGTAGTAATTTAAAATGGGTGTTCACTTTTTCCAATAATTTTATCAACATCGTACAGTTTTCAAGTACTACAACTATTAATAAATGAATATTTTAGTTAGTGTAATATTTGTTTTGTTTTTAATACGTTGAAAACCATCTATAAACATTATTAGTTAGTAAACTGACATTTCTTCATAATTTGAGATTATTTTTAAATATATATATAAAAGTTTGAAATAGCAGCACATAATTGAACATTTACAGAAATCTGTGAACTAAAATAGTGAGACACACATCGTAGAATGTTATCACACTTAATTCTCCATATGAACCTTTTTAAGTATATTTCACAGCACATTTCAAAGTATTCTTTCTCTCACTACTGTCCTACCCTCATTACAGACTTTTGCATGTCCTACAGGAAAAATATGCCAAAACATGAACGGACAAAATTTTTGTATGTTTTTAAGACCATGTACGACCCTCAAAAACACTTTTTTAAATACAATTTTTTCCCTGGAAACACTTAAGAAATAAATAAGTTTTTTTTTCTCTACTTTTAACGTCCAAATGTGTCAACCAATCATGATCTTAAAAACACGTGAATTACATAATTTTGATTGATTTCTTGTAATAAAAACTACTAAATGACAATATTAGAATATCCATAAAGCAATAAAGCATACACATTTTTTCCGTAAACGCTTAGAAACTGTTGGTGACATCGGAGTGATATTTTATCTACTGTCATCTAAAAAATACAGTGTTGCCAGATCAATTTAAACATGTCAATTGTCATTTTGACCTGTGTCCTACGTTGTTCCGACCCATCAAAAAATGCGACTTTCGATAACAGAAAAATTGTAAAAAGCGCGTTATAAAATAGCGCGTAGAACGGAACAGCACCTGTAGCTATCGCGAGGTACTACACATTTTTTTAAAACAAAATTTAAAAAAAACAACTAATTTACCTAACCTGTGCGGCCTGGAGCCATTGCGGATTGCTTCGCAAAAATTTATTCATAAAATAAAAAATTTTAAAAAATCGGTCAAGTATTTTACCTAGAACTTCCCTCGATATAAAAACAGGGAATTCCTAAGCACTTACATTTTACGAACGTGACGAAGAACATGGAGCGGATGCCGAAGTGAGAGTTACGTTCGGGATCGGCTCCGCAAACGAAGCTAAAATGATTGGATGTTTTAAAGTGGTCCATTTATATAAACCAGAAGGACGCTTTTTATTATTTACATCAAGGGGAACCTTTTTTGATTAAATACAATTCATTTCAACGCCATTTTAAATTTTTTTAAAATACTCAGAAACCAATTTTAGTCGAAACCTGCCGACTTTTAAAAATAAATTATTTTTTTAAAATTGCTCACCCTGTATGTAACTGACCGAAAGTATAAATGGTTTTGAGCCAGAAAGGAACCTTATCTGTATACACAATTTGAAGTTTTTCTCTAAAGCCGTTTTTGAGCTATCGTGCCAACAGACAGACGACGCCGACAGATAGACCGACGGAATGGGGAAACATGTTTTTCGTAATCTAGGGACCCAGAAACGTGAAAATTTGAAATAATCTCGGAGGGTGACTTTTTCACGATTAAAATACTTCCCTCTTATCGAGGGAAGTAAAAAACAATTAATTTGCCTAACCTGTGCGGCCTGGGGCCATTTAAATTTAAGTGATTGCTAACGCACTGGTTAGGTACGCCTACGCTGTAAGGCGTAGACACATACGGCCTAGAGCCATTGCGGCTTGCTTCACAACCCTTGTACTTTTTTTTAAACATGGAGAATGTTCAAAAATCAGACCAAAACCGGAGGGGTTTTGCTCTGATTTCTCGGCATGGAGTTATTGCCGAGCAGCCACTGTCGTTCCTGTCATATGCATTTTCTTACTATTTTTACAACCCCCCATTTATAGAAATAGAAATGTCAATTGTCATATTATCCATAAACAAAAATTACTTCATATTATTTTTATTTCAAAATTTTAAAAACAAGAAGTATAGGAATATGAACGTTTACGAATTTTTTTATAAATATGGTTTATTGCTGTCTAATATTGTGATTTAGCCGTTTCTACAACCAGGAATCAATTGAAATTATTCAATTCATATTTTTTTATGGTCAACACATTTTGATGATTTTAAGGTAAAAACCAATTTTTAAGTGTCTCAAAATAGTTATGTGCAGTGTGTTTTAAAGCATCTATAAGATTTCTGTAAAATTTCAACGGTAATATCCGCCGTTCATGTTTCATGGTATATTACCTAGTTGACAATAAATCATGTATAAGTAACAAAAATAGGGTTGGGGTCAAATATGAGCGTTTGAGGTTCGTCTACATTGATTTAGTTATAGAACACAGATGAGTAGTGACAACAGGTCTGTTAATATGGCCTCATGTGAACATGGGCTTTACATTGACTATACACTGTGTTCTGGTTTAACGATCTGTAATATAATCTGTGATCTGGGCTAAATCTCTTTGGTTCATTTGGGTTCTTTACTGTATAGGTTTAATCACGCCAGCGCAATAAGATTATAATGTAGAAGAATATGAAACGAATTTGTGGCGCATCATTGTAGTGACCATATTGATAAAATATATCCGATTTTTAGCTAAATTATTTTAAACCAAAACAAAATGTAAATTGTATTCTCACGGAAAATGCTTTTCCTAGATACACATTCGGCATAATTGTATTTACAAATCGTACGTAATATTGTATTGATTGTTCTAAAAATAATTAAGTCTATACTTAGTTTGACGAGTTAACGTAGATAAATATATAAGACACAACGAAAAATATGATTAGCCCTTAAATATAACTAGAATGTTAACATATTTAAGTTGATGATTAAAAAAGCACTTTTTAAAAATAGGAATAGAATAAGAAGGTCTAACCCCACTGCTGTTCATAATGATAATGGACATAATGGTCAAGGAAAAAATTTAGAAATAATAAATAGGATCGATAAAGCAATTTACTATATGCAGATAAAGTAGAAAATATATCAGGATAGGAATTGATAAGGGGAAAACTCTGATAGGGATGAAGACACTAGCCATAAAAAGAAAACAATGGAATAAATGCGTCAAGGAAGACGGATCCCAAGCCTTAAACGGCAGAAGGACATTATATAGCCATCATCAGAGCGGTCCTATTTTTTTTAAAATAAGTGATTTTAGATTTTTTTTTGAGTTTTTAATTTGGATTTTGAATATCTACTGTCAGGGAAGAACGTCAGTACTAGACTTTGATTTTAAGGCTGCTTGTACAACCGCTACTAAGCAATTTAAGATACAGGTGAAAAAATATTTTGTTTTGAAAAATCATCAATAAAATTTTAGTTTAAAATCAATTACTGATCAAACTGTACAGTGAGTAGGCATCTAAAAACATAAGAATACTAATGATCTGTTTAATATGGAATATAATATATGAGAAACAAAAATTGAAGATTACCATTTTTTACAATAATAAGTACCTTTTAATCATACTAAGACTAAATCTATGTTATTATAAACCGAAATGTTGAAAAAATAGGACATAATGATGTGTTCACATGCCTCATATTTGTCTTTACGTATCTGATTACAGCAATTTATATTTCACAAGGTAATAAAATTAGACTGCATTATTGACGGTGGCCCAATGTACTAAAATTCGTAGCTGTAACTTAAATATTTTTTCTAATAACTGAAACATAATAATTATGTCACGTCCTCAATTACAGTTTCCATTAAAATAAATAGTAGAAAATTGTAAACTGTAGGTACATTGGGTAATCATCTCAATTGATAACGCGACGCAAAAACAATGGATGTAGAGAAAAACAAATGAAGCAGCACTGATTATAAACACCAACAACAATAATGGTGATTCTACACACCTGTGATTGTAAAGATTCAATTTGTTTAAGCAATTATAGACAAGGTTAGAGTAAATTAGGCATCAGGTTAACAATAGAACTGTTTCATTATCTACTACGTTACCGGTCCTATAAAGTTAAACAAAGCAATCCCTATTTTTGATTTATAAAAAACATTTGGACAACAAATTTGAAACTAAATAATAACTTTGTTAGTAAAAGTGTGATTTCAATTTGATATGCGTTTGAGCGTTGTTTGAATAAATGCTGTTAAATAAGGAGTGAAAAAAATGTTTGAATTTCATTCAGAGGCGTGCGTAGTTATTACGACTATGACTAGAGTCATTTCTCTTTATCGGTTAAGGCTTACTTTAAAAACATTTCTTTTTGAATCACACGTTAATGTCAGTAGGCTGTGAAATTTAAAAATTATACAGTGTTTATTTGAAAACAATCCAAATTTGATGTAATATTTTTTTCATCTATAGATAGACGTCAACGAAGGTAAATAAGCAGTACGCAGCATGCACGCTCTAAGAGAAAGCAGAAGAAATTTGTTGATGCGTGATTAGTGCCCTAATGGTTTATTAGTAACTAGGCATAAATAAACTTGATTTGGTCATTTGAGTGAAAATGGCTTGACTGTTCGCACTTTGTGAATGTGGTAAGGCTCTTTCATGTATAGTTCAAATAGTCTAATTATCTTCATAGATTACATATTTTACTCGAGCTGACTGCTTCTGCCTGAAAAGCCCCAATTACGGCGAAACCGGTCATAGAATGTTAGCTCCTTAAATGGCAAATCGATGCCAATGAAGGCAACAGAGCAACTAGGCAATTTTGAGTTGAAATGTACGCCGTATTTTTAGGCTTTTTTAATACGCTATGCAAAAATTTTATGTTCCTCGTTTTGTACAAAAAATCAAGATATTTTGCTATCAGAGTAACTCGGTTTTTTAAAGTTTCTTTTTTTTTTTAAGCAACCACACCATATTTAAGGCTCTTGGCTCTTGAAATATTAGTACACTTTTGGAGAAAAAAAAAATGGTATTTCTTATAACCTCCGGTTTATAAAGATTCTTTCTAAAAACAACCACACCATATTTTTAGTCTAGTTTTAGGCTATTTTTAAGCTATGTTTATGCTCTTGAAATATTATAAAACGTTACGAAAAAAAATTGTATTTAAAAAAAATACAGGTTGCTTTTTCGGAACAAAGCAGCAGATAACTTCCGGTTTTTAAATCTTCTTTCTAAAAACAACCACACCACATTTTAAAGCTATTTTTAAATAATAGAGGATGCTTTGTAGAAACAAAGTCATGAAAGAATCTCCCCTAGGTTTTTTTAAAGTGTTTTTCTGTTTTTTTTTTAAGTAACCACACCATATTTTTAGGCTCTTGAAATATGAAACTATTCTGAAAATAATGTATTTTTAGGGAATACCAGATAAACTCCGGTTTATAGCTTCTTTCTAAAAACAACCACACCATTTATTATTTTTAGGCTCTTGAAATATTATGAAACTTTTCGAAAAAAGAAAAAACCAGATAGCACCCGGTTTTTAAAGCTACTTTCTAAAAACAACCACACTACATTTTTAGGTATTTTAGGCTCTTGATATATTATAAAACTTTATGAAAAAATGTGTTTTTTTATATAAAAATAATTAAACCATATTTTAAGGATATTTTTAGGCTCTTGAAATATTATAAAACATTTCGCAAAAAAAAGTTACTTCATCAGAGAACCTCGGTTTTTTAAAGCTTCTTTTTAAAACCAACTACACCAAATTTTAAGGCTATTTTTAAACTATTTTTAGGCTGTTGAAATGTTATACAACTTTTATAAAAATGGCAATTTTTAAATAATATAGGGTGCTTTGCTGAAACGAAGTCAGCAGAGCAGCTCGGTTTTTATTTTATTTTTTTTTTTTGAAAGAAACCACACCATATTTTTATGGAACTTTTCGAAAAAAAAAAAAAAAATGTAATTTTAAAAAATACCAGACAACATCCGGTTTTTAAACTTCTTTATAAAAACAACCACACCACATTTTTAGACTACCCAGGCAGCACACATTAGTATAACTAACGTATTTTATACGCAATACTCGTTTAATTTTGGTATTGGTTGATTCCGTATACGTTTACAGTTAACGATTATTATACATGCCGTATTTTAAAAGATATATTATACGTTTTTTGTATACATCCTATGGTATATAATTGTAAATTTTTCTACGTTTAAATGTAGTTAACAATATACGACTATTTTTAGTTTGCGATATACTATTTATATACAGTGGCCCTAAATATACGTTTAGGTTTATTTAAATTAAATTCGTATAAATTTACATAATATTACAATATGTGTTCTTCGTTTATAACTCCCGTTTAAATTTCGTCTTGGTTGATTTTTTAAACGTTTACCATCTACCATTTTTATATTTAACGTTTTTTAACAGATAAATTAAACGCTTTTGTTTGTGGATACTAGTTAATATACCTATATTATTCTACGTTTAAATATAAGTCACCTTAAACGCATATTACCAGTTTACGATGAACTAGTAGACAGAAGTAAATATGTATATATTTAGGTTTATTTAAATAAAAAGCTTATAGATATATTTATTTACATTACACCATATTTTTTAATTATATTACCTGTAATATTTATAACAAATTCCCCATTGTACAGATTTCAAACACCCGAACATTTAAATAACCCGCCAATAACCATGGTGGGGTGGACTAGTCCATGTCGTTTCAGTGAGTGAGATTCGGGGTGTGCTTTAAGATAAGTCCTAAGTTCGCGTAGTGCAGAGAATCGAGAGGGGAGTAAGGTACCGGCAGACGATCGGGAATCAGCTGACTGATTAATCAGACAATTCACGCTATTGGGTGCTATGATTGAACGTTTACGTTATCCGTAACGTACATGTTAGGCCGAATTTTAAAAGTAACGAGGCAAGTTCAGATGATGGAAAACTGTTAAATTAGAAGATAACAGGCGGAAAATAACAGTAACGAGTTGGAAAAAGTTTTCCATCATACGAACTTGCCTCATTACTGTTAAAACTCAGCCTAACATGTACGTTACGGATAACGTAAACGTTCAATCATAGCACCCAACATAAGTTATATTTCTGTTAACTAGTTGCTAACCACGATAATTGTTTTTTATGTAATAAAAAGTTCTTGTAAAATTGTTGTTGTGCCCAGTTAGATTGCATGTTGCTTTGGCGTCCTGGCGTTTACGATATTGGTTAAAAGCATATAGGTAAGTTTCTATTAATGTTTTAATTCAGCTACTCGTTTAATAATTGTTGCATTTTATTACCTATTTTTTTGGCTACCTAGTTATTCCAAGCATACTTATTTTCCTTTTTTTTTGGTCAGTTGTTTTTTATTTAATAAAATGTCTAAAATAACCCTGTCTCGGCGTCATCTACTAAGAAAAATAGCACAAAATGTTCAAGATGCTTATAGTCAAATCAATTTTTTTTATTCCCAATGAAGATAACATTAATAAGGCTTCGGACATTAATATATCATCTGATTCTATTATTTATAATAATTTCCTAGAAAATAATATAAATTTAACTTTGGAGCTTTTAGGAAATATTTCAGTTATATTTTGGTTATAGGAATGGGGGTGAATCAAGAGACTTAACCGACCGAACGATTAGAAGTGCTATGCAAGATTGGCCTAAGTTACCTAAGCCCTGTCTAGGACACAACACATCCAAAGTGTTAAGCTGAGATTTTAATTTTCATATTTAATAAAACACTGTTCTGTACATATAACAAGTGATCAAAAAAATTTCCTAAATATTTAGACCAATTACAACCAAAATAGAAACACGAGTAATACCTATTTCTAGTGTATACACACCTGCTATGGATGAAATCCAAACTGTCACTTAAGAAATATTAACATTTTTCCCTGGCCTCTTTTAGAAATTTTGTTTTGATCACTTTATTTAATTTGTGTTTGAAATACATTTAAAACAATATCAGGTAGACGCATTTTACACATTAATAAAATAAGATAAATCTAATATAGACGTATAGTAAAACAGGATAATAAAATGTAGATAAAGTAGTAATGTTAGACGTATAAAACATAAAAAAAATATACGTTTATAGGGCGGACATTTTCACGTATATATTGGGTAGCATATCAACGGTATCCATACGTATATTGTAGTACATAAAAAAACGTCTTTTATACCAAAGTGGATTCGTATAAATATACAACTATAAATTTAATATAGACGTATACTAAAAACGTTTAATTATAGGTGGATAAATTCTTAGTAATCGACGTTTATAAGGCGGACATTTTCACGAATATATTTGGTAGTACATCAACCGTATTCATACGTATGGTAGTACCTAAAAAAAAACGTAATTTATACCAAAGTGTGCTGCCTGGGTATTTTCAGGCTTGAAATTTTATAAAATTTTTCTAGAAAATTGCTATTTTAAATCATATAAGTTTCTTCTGAAACAAAGTCAGTAGAGCAACTCGATTTTTAAAAATCGCAATTTTTATTGGAATGGTTTATAATATTTCAAGAGCCTAAAAATATAGACCAATTTTTTAAAAAAAATGCAATTCATTCCATATTTTTTTAAATACAATTTTTTTCCAAAAGTTTTATAATATTAAAGGGCCTAAAAGCAGAACTGTGTAATTGTTATAGAAAACAAAAAAAAAATAGGAGCTCTGCTGGATTTTGTAATAAACGAGAAGCATCAAATTTTTGAATAGGGTATAAAAATAGCCTAAAAATATGGCATAAGTTTTAACTCAAAATTCCCTAGGTGCTTTTAGCATGCCAAATCAAAGAGTTTGTCATTTAATATTCTGGTAGCATATTGTAGCCCTAGAAGTAGTTGTTTTGCGTTATAAGGGAGTCGTACTATCCAGACTAAAAATTGAGAGTGTATTTCATTTAAAAAAATTAGTGTATATTTAACTATTTTTTTTTAAGAAATAAAAATATTCAAAGCTTTTTCCCGTAGGTTTCAGACATTTGTTTCTTTCCAGCTTTGTCACTCCATTTTTAAATGCAATTTTTCATGTAAGTAAAGTTACTTTGTATTGATATAACACAGAGACCAAAATATTTGTTTTAATTTAATAAATATTTTATTATTACGTTATTAAAATTTGTTGAATAAAACAAATACACGCAGTTATTACCGAGAAGACTATATCATCATTTTTGCAATAGCGAAACTATTTCGTGCCTTTTATAGGAAGTTAATAATACATCGATGATTCAATACATAATAAGAATAAAACAATATTTAGTATCTAATTGTTAGTTTGTAAAAATAGTTTTTATCTATTATAAATACATAATTATAGACATTCGATGTTTTTGAAATATTGGTAAACTTGAAATGCCAATATTTTAAAAGAGGAATTCAAATTTTGTAAAGGTTACTTGTTTATGTAATATATAATTGAGCAACAAAACAAAAAATATTTTATAAATGCACGTATTAAGCTGATATTACATCAGGATTATGATCGAGAGATATTAATAGCTATATTAAAATATATTTATTATGTTTGTTCAGTTATTTCCGGAGATTCCTATCGATATATTAATAACGATTAAAGATTATAAAAGAAAAAAAAATTGCATAATTATAAGCTGATAAATCATTACGGGATATTTAATAATATTTAAGATGTGAATGTACTAATAAAAATGCAGAAATGCAGACATGACCTTGTTTTATATTTGGTAACATTACAATATGTTAAACTGTAGAGTCATATTGCCTCACAGCTTTTTTATTTTAATAAGCTATAATCAAAATGTTCGATTATAAAGTATTCTGCGTATAGGTATCAGAAGTAATGTAATGTTTGTTGTAGAATTTTACTATGACGAATTTAAAATACTCCTTGAAACTTTTCTATTGGAAGTTAAGCCTTTCAGAAAAAAAAAAAATGAGATCAAAAATTATATACAGTTCAACTGTAATGTCCTTATTGCAGCACTTGACAACACTGCAGTAAACAAATACTTGACTATGACTAGACAGAATCTGCGCCTAGTCACAGGCATTCTGACTGTTCATTGCTAAGTACGAAAGCATCTCCATATCATGGGGCTGTCAGAATCCGCATTCTGCAGAGGGTGCTAACAAGAAAATGAGACCATCGAGCATATCCTTTACAATTGCTCGACGTTCTCATTTATTAGAAGATTTGTTGTTCGGCGAGTATCGGCTAATACCGGCCGATATAAAAGAAGCACCTCTTGGCGACGTTGTCAACTACATTAAATCTGTAGGCTGGCTCACGAGCTAGGAGGTGCCTATCATCTCAGGAAGATGCACAATGGGCCTAATCAGGCCTAAGTGCCGTGGGGGATAACCCACCCTTCACACATTACAGATACAGAGAGCACTTGACATTAGTAAAGATTTTGAATCAGATTTGGCAAGACTCTTTTTTATTGGAAGTTACGCCTTTTAGACAAGTGGAAAAATAAGATCAACATCAATCTATGTTTTAAAATATAGCTCAAATAATTATATCCAATTATCCAACGAGTAACACCCAACTCTTAAGTTTTAAGGTAAAGAAATTGTCGGGTCGAATTGTCACCCGAATCTTTGCTCAGGTATATTTCACCGCCTCTTTAGTATAATTTAGATACTTTCTACATAGAAGGGATGTAGGTTTCATCTAGGCCAATCCTGGTAAGTCAAAAAAACTTAATACAAAATTTTTGCTATTTGAATTGCAAGTGGAGAAAAATTCAAGAAGTTGGTATCTCCTCGATATATAAAAATGATAAAAATTCTGAAATCACAAAATATTTAATATACCGGGTGTTACAGTTAAATACCGCCGAAAATATGCATTTTTAAAAAAGTTTCAAAAAAGTTTTATAGTTTTTTTGGGGGAAACATTTTGGCTAAATTCATTTTTTTATACCTGACCATAATATGGTCATATCGAGGTAAACTTTTTTTTTAAATTGGAACCCTATTTTTTTTACATATTCTTAAAGTACAAAAAAAAATAAGAAACTTATGAGGGAAAATTTTTTTTTTATTGGACTTTTACTTTTTGAGTAACAGCAACTTGAAAATTTTGCTGAGCGAAAAAAAGTTGGCCATATTATGGTTAGCTATTTTAAATGATTTTAGCCAAAATTTTTTTCCCACAAAACTATAAAACTTTCGTCTGAAACGTTTTTTTTTATATAAAGGGCGGTGTTTATCTGTAACACTTTAATTTGAACACTCGGTATATCATTCCTAAACCCAGAATATGTAGGAGAATGTTTCGCCGTACATCTTGCAGCAATTCAGCGAATCATCCAGCAGTTACAAAATTTGCTGATTATTTAGTTGACTCATATATACTCGAGAATTCTTCCTTTCCTCCACATCTATGGGGTGAAAAATAGTCATCTTTGCAACGAACCACAAACGTATGCGAATCATTTCATATCAAATTTGATATGAGCTTCTACAGTCCACACCCAACATTTTTACATTTATTGAAGTCTTATTAAATTTTCAAATAGTTTTAATAATACATTAAACAAAAAAGTCTCGGTAATCCTTAAAATCTAACACATGACTTTCCTGTCTAGTTATTACAGGCTTTTTCCGTTTATATTGTGCAACCTATTGTATCACCCCTGTAAATGTTCCCCCGATGTTCCAATTATACCTAAAATTTAATCACTTCACTGCAGGATAGAATAAAGCATAAATTAAAAATTTGGTGCTTTTCTCTGTATCCGTTCATGAGTTATCGATTATATAGACACACAAACATCATTGCGAAAATAGTCAAAATGGATTTAAGGGACCCCAAAACGTAAAAATCCGTCGAAAATTCCGAGGTAGAAAAAATCATGATTCCTATACTTTCCTTATCTGTATACAGACACGAAAGTAAAAAAGTATATGATAAATTTACCTTATCAAATAAAAAAATTATAGATAAAAACAGAAATGTTCCGAATCGGAGCGTATTTTACCCAATTTATTAGAATTTCAACTGATCGAATTTAGGAATAATGAACAGTTTCAATAAGATCGGTTTGGAAGTGCATATATTATTCTTGCTTTATCAAAGAATAGAACTCTTCTCCAATAATCGATGGTCCAATGTTCTTCTGCCTGTTTTATATATTTCTTATGACATCAGATAATTCTCTAAACTATTGAATGACTCAAAAAAATCTATATTATTCTTGTTTTATTAAAGAATAGGATCTTCTCCAGTCATCGATCGTTCAATTTTCTTCCGCCCATATTTTATATATTTCTTATAACATCAGAGAATTACTTACTATTGAGTGGTTCGATAATTTTGAACAGTAGTATATACATTTCGAATGTATGTACGTACCCAATGAGTTTGGGCTTATAACCAGCGAACACATCCAAATAAAAAAAAAAACACTCAATTCCATTTAAAGAAATTATAAAAAAAGTTGAATGCCATTGTTACATTATTTATTTGGTTATAGTTATGAATCCGCCTCCTACTCCATGTATTGTTATTGTACCGAAAGTGTTTTTTCGGTCAACCTACCATAACGTTACGATTGCACCTGCTTCCTACGAATGACTACCTGCGTGATTCCTGGGACAACATTTTAAAACTTGATAAAAACGCGCATTCGCCATACTTGTGCCAATCTAACACTTCCTGCGATTAATGTCAACAGAGTTATAATTCATCCAGGATCTATTTGCACTATGTGCTAAAATTTATGCATAGAAGAAATATATAACATACAGGGTGGATCGTATACAGATATATCGTAAATCGCAAGATATACAATGCCGGATTTTCACGGGTAATGTAGTGGTTAATAAAAGTTTAATATTTTAAATACATTTTGCTAAAATATTGAAACAATAGACTTTTCTTTGATCACTATTGAAAGTAGGTTTTTGCACCTTGACAAGTAACTGCAAAGTTGATGTTTTATTTGACATTATTGGCGCTCTTAAGCGGAAAGTAACTTTGGCGCACGCCTAATTTTATTTATAGATAAAATAGAACTAGTAGTTATTTTAACATAGACTGTAGCCTAAATAAATATTTTAATTGATCCAACAGTATTTTTCGTAAATAATTAAATTATTAAATCACAAATAATTACCGACAATTTTTTCTCTTCGAAGAGTGGGTTTATGACAAATATTTTATTTTGGTGTGATTGTAAAAAAAATATTGTGTGTAATTCGAGCAGAAAGTCCTTTGGCAGTGTCGACAGATTGCCGCGCTCCGTTGACGCGTCGCGTCGCGAGGCAACTTACTGTCCCAACTGCTAAAGTCCTACTTTCTGTTCTTAATTTTTTTCTGCCCATCAATATGGTTTTAGTTCAAATTGGTCAACGTCTGATGCTGCAATGTGTGCCGTCGATTACATGGTCGATGGCATTGAAACCGGAAAGTTGATTAGAGTTACTCTGTCCAAATTAGTGATGGAAACAAGACAAGAAATAGTGTGATCTTGTCTTGCCAACTTCTTGACAATCAATTTCTTGTCTTGATATCAAGACTCTTGATACTTCTTGATTATTGATTCCCGTGAGGCACACGTCATTCTACCCAAATTTTCATCTCATGAATTAAATAGTGCATAGGTACTACGCAGATATCACACTAAGCTTTTTTGTTTTTGCAGTTTGCGTGTGATAGGCGGAACTGCGGGTGGATGGATGGATCTCTATGTCTCCAAAACAAATCATAAATATTTATTAGGTATAGACAGTTTGAGTTTAATTGCGTAACGGGTACATGCTAGATGCATTTTTGATAAATTTTCGTGGCGGTTTATGTATTTATAAATTATTGAAAATGAAAATGAGGAATACAGGACAATTTAACAAGCGTTCGGGTGACCAGATTATGTACAATTGTACCGAAAGTAGTGAAGATAAGACTTCGGTAAGTGAATACAATATTTCTGGACAACAATCAACGTCTAGTTCGAGTAGTGAAAGTGATAAAGACACTAAAGTAGACAAACAATCTGGAACTTCTTCCAAAATAAACCAGGGAAACCGGAAATCTTCAACCGATAAAAAAGTAATCAAGAAGCAAAAAATCACTGATCACTTTAAAATTTATAGCTTAGATGATAAACAATTAAAGAATAAAATTGATGACTGCAAAATTTGTAAAAGAATGGGAACATCGACTAAAATAAAAATGAAAAATTGTAATACGAGTGGTCTCAGACGACATATGGTTGCTAAACATCCACGGTGTGTAGTAGAGGAAGGACTTACTGCAACTGCAACATCTTCATGTTCAAGCAGGTTAATGGAGAATTTTGTGGTTAGGCAAAATATTCCAATCCAGGTATGTGTGTAAATGTATAAATCGAGGTATAAATATTCTTATTACTGCTTGACAAATCTAGCTTGAGACTTGGAAATGCGTGGTAGATGGTCAAGTCTCAAGCTAGATTTGTTAAGTTTTACATGGTTCCCAACTAGTTTTCCATAGATCTTTGTTATTTTCAAGGTCGTATTAAAAGAACATTTTTTATTTCGATATTCTGAACCTATTTTTTAGAATGTTTTTATATTCAGTCAATTTGTCTGTGTGTTTGCGTGTGTGTTCGTATGATTGTCCGTCTGAGATTGACCAGTCTAACCGACAACGCAGTGCATATGGAAGTAATAAGCCACGTTCGCAGCATTGCCAGCTCTAGTATTATTGAGCATATATTACCGATTTAGTATTTTGCTTCCGATTCTATAAGACGGAAACCTTGTAATCACTTAAAAAAAAAATGGTTTTTGTTCTAAATTAAAAATTTTCACTTTTATTTTACATTTTGAGCATTTTTAAGCATTTTCGGTTTCGTGTCTGTCTGTATGTGTGTGTGATGTCTGGTGTCCGCGAAATTTTGCAACGCGCATAACAGCCACAATTTTCATCGGATTTTGATGAAAATTTTAGGGAATATTTGGGTTGGGTCCTGGATGGTCCCATACTAATTTCAGCGCTTCCAGATGTGCGGTGCGCACAGCGTATTTGGAATTTTTCCAAGTAAAAGTTACAAGCAAAATTAGATTATACGCGGTTACGAGGAAGCTGTATGTGCCACTACGATTGGCAGTGTATTTTTTAGTTAGAATGCTATCGCAGCATTGCCAGCTGTACAATTTTTGTTATATTACCCATTTAGTAATTTTTTTTAGTTAGAATTATTTTATATTTTCTTTCTAACTAAAAAGTATGAAATAAAAATATAAGTAAAAAAAATATTTTAGTGGTAGAATGCTTTTATATTTTATTTTGTTGTAGCAGCATTCTAGGTTGGTTTAAAAAGGAAAAAAAAAACTAGCCGGATTTAGAAACTAGCCAATTTAGAATGCTTCTAAAATTGTTTACTTATTTTCCACTTTGTAGTGGAAAATCTTTTTTTTACTTTTATTTTTATTACAATTACCGATTATTTTTAGTATTTCGTTCTTTTGGTATTTGGTTTTTTCGATATTTATTTATTTCGATTTAATCGATACTTTATTAGTTGTTTTCTTTTATATTTTCGATATTTTTGTAAGTTTTTGTTTTAGATCACTTCCAAGTTCACCCAAGAAAAATTGATTAAATTATTAGTAAACATGACGGCCAAGAAGTATTTACCATTCAGTTCTTTTAAAGATCAAACTGTAATAGATTCGTACAAATATTTAAAAGAAGAGGTATCACTACCAAGTAGATATATTATGAAGTCAAGTATATTGAAAACTTTTGCGAAGGTACAGCAGAATGTTAAACAAGTTTTATTAGCAAATACATCAAAAATCTCCTGTACCATTGATGGCTGGTCATCTATTTCACATCGCTCGTTTTATGGAATTACAGCCCATTTTATTACTGATGATTACAAGTTACAGTCAATCGCATTAGATTTTTTACCATCGAATGCGAAGCATACAGGTGTACATATTGCCCAGCCGTTTTTCAAAGTGCTACGTTTCTGTAATATTGAAAACAAAATTCAAGGTGTGACAACTGACAACACAGAATCCAATTTTACTTTCACGTCTCATTTAAGTACTCTTATTCCAAGCTTTCACGCAAAAAATAATCACTTTTTATGCTTCTCACATATTCTAAACTTAAGAGCTAAAGATCTAATGAACTTGCTTACCGATAGTTTAATCAATAACGATATTTATGACAACCATAACGACCAGGATAGTGAATATGAAGAAGAGTCAGAATTTCAGGAATCCGAAATTGAAACTGAAGAAGTAATTGAAGAGCCTAATTATAATAATTTTCCTGTTGTTGCCATCAGACAATTGGCGAAAAAGCTTCGAAAATCTGAATAGTTATTAGTAAAATTCCGAACTTGTTGTGAAACAGCAAATATTGATTATCTCATGCCTATAGTTGATAAACGTACGCGCTGGAACTCCACTCTTCAAATGCTTGTATGGGCCCTAGCATGTGAATCAGCACTTAAAATTTTATGCGACAATAATACCAAACTGACAAAATCATGGAATCTTTTAAGGGATGTTTTTTAAAACCGTTTAATACCCTGACAAATATGTTCAGTGGTGATACCTTTTGCACGATTTCGACAGTAGTAATCGGTATAAACTTATTGTTAGATAAATTAGAGTCGTGGGCCAAAACACTCGATGAAAAACCGGAAAGAACAACTACAGATGAAAATATTCTCCTGGCACTGAATGCCTCAAGAGATAAAATACTGAAACACTACAATAAATTAAATTGGATTTATTGTGTTTCAATAATTTTAGATCCTCGACATAAAAAGGAAACTTTTAAACATACTAATTGGGACAAAGATTTGCAAGATATGTCTGTGTCGACATTTGAAAATATGTATAGAGATTTATATTACCAGGAAGATGAAAATTTCTATACCATCACTGCAGACAAGAATGGCAGAAATAATAAAAATAATATTTTAGATGAGGTTGACGATGATTTTGAAGTAGGTTTAAGTTCACTTTTTGCAAATACATCTGAAGAGGAACTTACAGAACCATGGAGAAAGAAATTGGATGAATATTATAACAGTCCAAGAGCTGGGGAAAAGACAGACGTGATTAATTGGTGGTGGAGAAATGGGAACTTTCCCCAATTTGTCAAAAATGGCAAGAGATATTTTATCCATTATGACCACCTCTGCACCATCGGAACGACTTTTCTCAAAGGCAGCCCTTGTGATTACCAAACATAGGAATCGCTTGACTAACCAGTCAAGTAGAAGTCAGTTGTGCCTGAATTCTTGGCTGAATAATTTATTATTTAAAAAGTATTTCGGCTAATAAACAAGTTCCATTTTCATTATTTTTTTTTCGTTTCAATTAAAATCTTGTGTTAAATGTTCTTATTCTTACACTTCAAATAAACTGCTAAAATTTTAATAAACTGAGATTTTATTTACAAAAAATTAACTTTTTAAGGATCAAGACTTCTTGATTCTTGAGAAGACTTCTTGATTTCCAAAATCAGACTCTTGTCTTGATTTTTTCTTGAAATTAAGACAAGAACAAGACAAGAACTCTTGACTTCTTGAAATTTTTCCAACACTAGTCCAAATCGTCAAAGGCTTTTGACTGTATGCCACACGATATCCTTCTTGAAAAGCTTAATTACTATGGGGTTAAAGGAGTTGTGTTGCACCTTTTTAAATCCTATCTGAGCAGTTGGTTTTAAAGTGTATTTTATAATTATAGTCGGTCGGATTTAAACCTTGTAAGTACCGGAGTTCCGCAAGAATCAATTCTGTGGCCGTTACTTTTTATCGTATACATAAATGATTTATGCAATTTTATGAAATCTAATCACAGTGCTGATGACACTACCTTAATCTATTCCAGTAATAGCTACTCACAACTATCTAGTCGAAACAATGAACTGAAAGAAAAAGTAAATTATTGTTTTGCGACAAAGAGGCTTAGCTAAATCAAAATAAAGCACAAAAATGATTCTGTCGCTGCATACACTATTACCAGAGCCTAAAACTATCAAGTTGTTAAGTTTTACCCGAGAATACCGATCAAGGAGAAGCGACAGTAGCTGTCGGTGACTTTGATATCGGATAGACCTTTTTTACAGCATGACTTTGATTGATACACAACTTAATACGCTGAGAAAACATGCTTATTTTCTACACTGAACGAAATAGTTTGGCAAATTATCTGAAGGGACTTTCAAGTTTAATACTCATTTCTGTAGAAACAAGTGTTTCTCCCAAAGACAAGCCAGATGTCATTTAAGGTTTATGTATTTAGAGTTAAATACCTGGCCTGGCTGTCACCCAGACAATAAAAATATGTCCATTGGACGTCCATTCGATATACAATTTTGGATATCTAGACGTCCAAAAATTAGTTTTTTCTGGACTTCCAGTGAAGTATACAAATGGCACACTTTTGACCATTCAGAGGACGTCCAATTCTGGAATATATTTGGACGTCGAATACTGGACAATCAAAAACGTCCAGGATTATATCTCCATTGAGACCACATCCCCACTTTTTTTACAGAACCGCAACTCACCACGCACTATTTTATAGTATTAATAATTTGTTTATTATTTTCGCAAACCGCTATACACCATTTATTTGTTTTAATTAAAGATCGCTTGACCTGAGCAGGAATCGAACTCACGACACATCCATTATCGTTTTACGCTTTTAATTGCTAGACGAGCTCGACCAAGGAACCACTTGAAAACTTTTTACTAGATATAGTTATAATGGAATAAGATTTCAAACTTCCGCTGATAGAATCAATAGAGTCAATTTTTAATGACCAATTATATTAAAAAAAAAAGAAGTGTATACAGATGGGTATTATCTGGTAGGCTTAATAAACAATTACCTAAGATGGACGTCCACTAGACGTCAAAATACTACTAAACTTAAAATTAAGTCCAAAAACAGACGTTCTCTGGGTATCGATATTCAGCTGACAAATTAATTAGGATAAACAGACGTACACTGGATGCCCGGATATGGACGTCCTGACCCTCAAATGGATCTAAAGTGGACGTCCATTGGACTATGTGTGTTGTCTGAGCATAGACGAATTTTTAGAAATAGTACTTATTTAAGTATGTACCAATATTTCCAAAATCAACTCCAGTATAATTCATTCAATAAATGTAACTTACAATTTATCCATAATAAAGGGATTTCGCTCACTTTGACCAATCCTAATTGAAACACGCGGATTTATTATATTTTTTTAAATATAATTTCAAAATAAAATAAACAAAATTTCCAGTTCATTGTTTATTAAATTTATTTAAAAGAAGAAAACATATATTTCACAAAATGCAATGCCTACATATGAAAAATAAAATGTCAAAAATGATTAAATCATTATACTTAATATTTATGCATGTGATAAAATTCTTAGTTTCCTAGTAACTTTTTTGGCACATTTTATATCTGCATTAGAATACCTAAGTGTGTAAAAATCTTCATCTTATTACTACACAAAACAAACACCAAAAAATATCACATTGCTCACGTACTAAACACAACTTGGACTGACTTTGACAGATAACATCATTTTGAGTGATACACAACTTATTTTCGCACATGTGCGTTACAAAACGGTACACTGAGACATCAAGCTGTCGATTTTCCTTGATCGGTATTCTCGGGTTTTACCATGCAGACAATAATGGAAAAAAGTTATCTAGCTTCTTATTCTTACTTTGTCAATTAAAAAACAACTTGTTATCAATACTCTCTTTAACATTTTAAGATATGCAATTATTATTGTTAAAATTAACAAACAGAAAAACGTGCTACACGATACGCCAATGTGATTCATTTCGAATTCTTCTGAAATCTGCATATAACAAGCAACCCTGACATAGGTATAATAACTATCTGTAAAGTCTGAAACTTTAAGCAAACATTAAATCCAACAAAGACAGAACGAATTGAATAAAGGACCACATTTTGGTTAAAATGTGAAATCACTGCCTGCTTGCCTGCCGGTATGTTGGACCTGTCACGTACCCTAATAAATGGCAGACTAGACCTCTTGACAGGTTGTTTTACAATCTATGAACCTTGCCATGTGGCACCCACCTGACTTCTATTAGGACATTGGCGCCGCATGCTAATGTCCTTTTCTTTTTCTGCATTTGTTAAATCGTATTACGAAATACGAATTTAAACTTTCATATTTTTTTCAATTTCTCTCATGTTTAGAGAAAGGTTAAAGAACTATTTAATTAAAGAAGTTTGTTGTCGTCCGATGATTTTACGTGATTTTTTTTATATTAAAAGTATTTATGTAAATATGTTTTTATGTTTAGAGATATTTTTCACGAAAGTGATAATAGATAACTAGAAATATCGATTTAAAGGGTGTTCCTAAATGTCATGCCAATAATTTCACATACAACAAGCGCTATAAATTGAATTTTAGGTACAGGAATAAATTAAAAAAAATAATTGTTTTTTTACTAATATTCCAAAAAACTCTTTTTAACGATTTTGATTAAACTTTGCTGGTTTGTTTGAGGTAATTAAAATAATAATTTAAACATGAATAAATTCAAATTAAATCCAGTGACACCCCGGAGGGCAACCTAATTGAAATATTTTAACACCATGAATTATAAAAAAAATAATTTTACATTTTAATCATAAAATATAACAAGGAATTACATTTTTCAATATTGACATGACATTTTGTAGGAAGGTCCTGTATATAAACAAATAAAAATTTGTCAGTTCATGACATAGATTATGTTTGCCTCTAGGATTGGTTTGCTGTCAGATATAATTAAGATGATTGGTTTTTGAACTTCTTAAATTTTCTGCAACAAACAATTCAGTTATTGTAGATTTCAGTCTTAAAAACAATGGTACCAAACGAGGCGTATAACAGAAGATCTCCGAGTACGTATTTACCTCCTAATCAATCTACCTCATTAGAGAATATCTAGGAAAGGATCATCTACCTCAGTATTTCCCAAAGGGGTCCAGACGGACCCCCAGGGGTCCACGGAAAACTCGACGAGGTCTACGTTGGGCGTAATAAAAAATGGGGATCCACAATCGTAAGCGGGGGCGCATGAAAATTAATTTGGTTTCGATAGTGAAGCAATATAATACTATTAAACAATTGATTACTCATTTTTCCATGTGATGAAGCAATTCTTGTAAAAAACTTCAACTGTTTATAATTAGGGTTGCCACATTTCCGAAAGTTAAAAGCGTGGCAACCAACCATGCAGGTCCAAATTTCTAAAAAAAAAGTCCTCGACCTATTTTTCGTAAAACGAATAGGTAGGGCATTTTTATATCAGGTTCATTTTTTGTCAACACTTCTAAAAAAAAAAAAGGCCTCAACTTATTTTTCGTACAAACGAGGTCTTTTACCCGGTCTATTTTTGTATAAATCCGATTCCTCTGCGGCTTTTAAAAAGCGTGGAATTTGCATAAAAAGCGTACAGGCAAGTCAAAAAGCGTAGCTACCACGCCAAAAGAGTGACGTCTGGCAACCCTATTTATATAATATAAACAGTCAACATTTTAGTTACTAAAATGTTGACTTGACTTCTCTTATTAATATAGGCAGATATTTTAAGAAGCTCAGCGACTGTTACTTGTAAAACATTGCATATTCCATATTCAGTACAACGCGTCGAGACTTGTCGTTGCCGCGCCGGCCGCCGTCCCGTCCGCAACGCTTGTTCAGACGTGCAAATTAATACGACTTGTGGTGTATGTGCTTGCAATCTTGCATGAACGAGTTTGATGCTTTATCAATATAAATACGAATGTCAAAGATAATCGTTACTCATTAGTTTTTGGCATTTCATAAAGAAAAGTGAATCGATATTAGTGTTGGCCAGTGACTGAATTTGTTTCCAGACTTTCGAAAAGAAAAGTAAAGTGAATCGATATTAGTGATTGCCAGTGTCGGAAAAGTAAGTACCTACCTGCCTATTTGTTAGATGCATATAGTTTTAAACCGAGAAAGATTGAACTTATCGTCCCTACTTTATTTTTATTATCTATCTAATTCATTTAATTATTGCGGAGTTTTGATATCAAAATATTGTTTCAAAGTTTCTATAGAATTTACAGAAATATATTAAAATATAATAAATTAAATAATAATTTTATATCACATTAAAATAAGTTCAGCCGTTTTCATAAAACTCTATTATGGATCTTAGCGATTTATTGCTTTTATTAATTAGAAACGGTTTGCAGCCGGAACTTTGTTTATTTCATAATATTTATAATAATTGATTAATCATATTATGTTAAAATAGCCATATCCTGCTAAGTTCGAATCTCCTTAAGATTACTAAAACAAAGTTTTTTTTAATTTATTTACTTACACATTTTTTCAGGTAGGTAATTGATACAAAACATGGCCGAATCTAAGAAGAAGTGTCGTCAGTACAGTGTTGAATATTTAAAATTTGGTTTTCTTCCATCAAAGGCAGACAAACGATTGCCCACATGCCTTTTATGCAACAAAGTTTTAAGCAATGACTCTATGAAAACATCAAAACTGAAAGATCATTTAAGAAGGTGTCATCCTGATAAAATAGGTAAAGATTTGAAATATTTCCAAACATTAAAGGAAAAATTTGAAAAGAGACCCACCGTGAACAGTATGTTCTCTTCAACGTCTTAAAGCAACGATGATGGTTTGCGGGCATCTTACAATCTCATTACTTATCTCAAAATCTGGAAAACCGCACACCATTGGAGAACAGTTAATTTTACCTGCTGTTGAAGAGGTTTTAAAAACTGTTCTGCACAAATCTTCATTTGACATACTCAAAAGAATTCCTTTGAGTAACAACACTGTATAAAGACGTATTGATGAAATGAGCTCTGATGTTGAAAGTTTCTTGTGTGATTATCTACGAACAACTCATTTTTCTATTCAACTGGACGAGTCAACTTTACCTGGCAATGAAGCATTATTATTGGCATATGTTCGATTTGTTATGGGCGAAGAAATTCATGAAGAGCTACTATTCGCGAAAACTTTGAAGACGGACACTAAAGGTGAATCAATATTTAATGTTTTGAGTGATTTTTTTAAAGAAAAATCGATTCCATTCACAAACGTTATTTCGGTGGCAACAGATGGAGCTCCTGTCATGGTCGAGCGATATCGTGGGTTTAAAGGCCATCTTAAAAAAATTATACCAGAGGTAATTGCGATTTACTGTGTTATCCACCGACAACATCTAGTAGCAAAAAATTTGAGTGATAGATTGCACCAATGCTTCAATTTGTGATTAATGCAGTTAACAAAATAAGAAGCAATGCATTGAATACGCGTTTATTTGCACAAGTGTGCGATGAAAATGATGAAGACTTCCGATTGCTGTTACATACCGAAGTACGCTGGTTGTCAAAAGCTGCATGTTTATCAAGATTTTATTTACTTTTTGACTCAGTTTTAGAGTTTTTGGAAAGTAAAAATCCTGACTTAAAAAAAAAAACTTGATCAATTTTAAAGCAGACATCGCGTATTTGACAGATTTGTTCAAAAAATTTAATGACCTCAACTTACAATTACAAGGGGACAGCCTTAATTTAATAAAAACAAAGATTGTAATTTCAGCTTTTCTTGTTAAATTGAAATTTATGAAGGAAAATATTGGTCGGCGCGAATTTTCAGTTTTCAAACTTGTTGCAGGTAGAATGCCTTGATGAGGATGTTCAGACATACGTTTGATTGACCTTGATGATTTTAAATTCAGATTTGAAGATATTCTGTCGATGGAAATACCACCGTGGATCATAAATCCATTTGATGAAACGAAAGTGGAGAATGTGATATTACAAGAGGAGCTACTGAGCTTAGCCCTAATGAGGAGCTGAAAGTGACATTTAAAAGAGGGTATCAAAAATTTTGGCTGCAGGCAGAAATACCCGAAAAATATCCTGGACTGTGGGGAATTGTGCAAAAGCTTCTGATAGCGCTTCCCTTGTCATACCTCGTCGAAAAAAGTTTTAGTGCCGTTACAAACTTATTAACAAAAAAAAGGAGCAGATTGAATATCACAGAAAGGGGAGATTTACGGTTATTCCTCACAAAACTCAAGCCAAATATTGATAATTTGCTGTCAATCCATCAAGTATATCCCTCTCATTAAAATTATATTTTTTTTGTAATTACCATAGTAGAAATTACATTATGTTATAAGTGTTTAATTTTAATTATATTACGACGGTTACAACAATAATAATTAATAGTGTAATAATTTATATATTTAAATTTAAATAAATACCTACAACACAAGGAAATATACTATATTTCTTTTTACCACTCCGAATGGGTCGTTTTCTAAATAAAATTTGTGAGAATTGATTGGTTCTTGTGCTGTGAGTCACTGTAGATTTCAAAAAAGTAAAGTTGGATGGAGTCACTTTTTCATTTGGCCAACTTTGCTTTTTTGACATCCACTCACAGCACAATCAATTAAAATTTAATTGAAAGTTTGTTTAGTCGACTTTATTATCAAATAATTAACCCTATCAAGCAATCAATTCTAACCTTTTTTTTTCGAAAACTGTTAATTCGTCGTTAAAACTCAGCCACAACGCAAGTTTCCATAGAGAGATCTAATCTTCACTTTTTTTTTTTCGACATTTAGAAATTGGTAGTGATGTAGCTACGGGTCCACCGGATCCAGCAAAATTTTGAAAGTGGTCTATGAAACAAATGAGTTTGGGAACCTCTGATCTACCTCATTTATTATTCTGAAGTTTTATAAGTAGATTTCAGTTGGTTGTGTTCAGCCTGTATGTACTCATTCTGGCATTCCCCTGGATAATTAAGACAAGCGTGTTTAGAATGATTTCTATATCGGTAAACATATCATTGTTCCTATAATACAAAGAAAATTTTTTTTCCCATTTAATAATTGGTATTCACTCTCGAAATATTTCTCAGTATTTTAGGAAGGTGTAATTGTTCATTATTTGCTTAAAAGTCAAATAATGTGTCGCATAATAAGCTCTTATACTATTTTTCTGGAATCCAACAAACAATCCTGGTATATTTTAATTTTCAATAGTATAGCACTAACACGACATGATACCTGATGAAAACCTACAAGTGCACATGTCGTATACAAATACCCAACTCATCCCAATTGATTTATGTCGCCCTCAAAATGGTCGAAAGAGAATTGAAAGAAAAATAGACTTCGTAGAAAGGTCATACAGGATATAATAAACCTCTCATAAAGTTTGTATAATATTCCTACACTTCAATAGTGTCAAAGTTAAATAAGTACAGGGTGTTTCATAAATTCAGATGCGATTTATCGTTGGAATTTAGGAGGCATCTTTAAAAATAATCGTCAGCCAATCCGTTTATCAAATATCAGCCCCTGAACAATTCAATTTTATTTTTATCAAATTTGAATTAATTTTAACTATAAATCACATAATTGAAGGGCTAATATGGTGTGGAATTAAAAACCCTTATTTTATTTTTTATGAAGTAAAATTTTGTAACAAAAATATTCAAATCCTGAATTCAAAAATAGGTCAAATTAAAGGTTGTTAATTTAACCCCTCTTAATTAAACATTTTTTTTATTAAATTTCCATAATTAGCCCCTTTACGTATATGCAGGGTCTTAATATATTCGACCCTCAACGCTTTACTACAGACAGCTCTCGCTAATTGATGAATTTTGATATAGGAACATGAACCCTTAAAGAGATTAGTTACCGAGATACAGGGTGTTAAAAGTTTGAAATCAAAATTCAAAATTTTCCATAAATCATAAATATTTTTTCAAATTTGATCCACCAATGTTAAATACACGAAGTATTAAAAATTTGACACGTGCAAGTACAAACTTTTGTTTAGAAGCAAATTTCTGCAACACCGTTCATTTTAGCTCCATAAAAGGTTCTTACTTTTTTAACTAAAAATGAAAAGATAATTTAAAATAAAATTAAAAAAAATGTTTGTTCCGGTTGCGTAAAAAATGGGAAAAATTACCACTAACCTTGATAGCGCGCCACTGGTTGAATTTTTCAAAATTTAGTTCATGTCAAAATATTACTTTCATAAAGAGCATATAGGTTACCATCTTACATAAAAGAAACGTTACTATATTTGCAAAAAAAAATTAAATGCGTTTTTGAATTATGACAAATTTTTAATTTTGATTTTAAACTTTTAACACTCTGATCTAAGTAACTAATCCCTTTAAGGGTCCATGTTCCCATATCAAATTTCATTAATTAACGAGAGCCTGTGATTTACAAAATTTTAAAATTAAATTAACCAAAATTTGAGAAAAAAAATTAAAATCTCAATTTTGATCACAGGAAAGACAGATGGTTTCAAAAAACAATAGGGTATATCTACACATGAGGGGTTTTCAAATTCATAAATAATTCAGGTGATTTTTCGTTCTGAATCATTCGTTCTAAATCGTTCTTAATTTACAACCAAAAATCACCTGAATTATTTATGAATTTAAAAACCCCTCGTATGTAGGAGTACCCTATTCTTTTTTGAAACCAACTGTCTTACAAAATGTTTAAAAAAAAAAACATTTATTGATTTTCGTACATTAATAGCTATTTATGAAACCAGTTACAAAAATTTTATTTTATGTAACGAGTGAATATTTGAGAGACGAGCAGAGCGAGGTCCTGCAATATGAACGATTTACATAAAACCACATTTCGTAACGTGTTACATACATCAAATTTGGAGTAGATATTTATAAAATTGTATTTTGGTAAAAAATTACTGACATCTAGGCAACCAATATTACTACTTCCTTGTATTTTTATTAGCACATGATTAACTTGCATTCTTTTATTGACAAATAGAATAGTTATTTATGCAACAAGAGTGGATATGATGGCCATATCGCGCGAAGACGAAATTTGAGCACGACGCCGTAGACGAAGTGCTCAATCGTCTGACTGCGATGTGGACAATCCACTCGAGTTGTACAGTATATTTTTTCTACGACCCACTAACGAAAATTTGCAAATAAAAAAAATATTTTAGGTTATTAAGACAAAATAACTAATTTTGAAATAATTTATGACTTTTTAATATTTTTTAAAATAAACGAAAAAAAAAAATAAAAGAAAAAAGTTTATTTAATTTTTTCCCATCCGAGAATTGAACTTGAGTCTTCAGTGTAGAAGGCAAGACGCTCACCACAGGACCACCTATTCTTTTATATACTTTTATTTAAATTAACAAATTATTTATAAATATAGATGAAATAAAAAAAAATACTTGTGGCACTCGGGGACTGCCGCGGTAAAGCTATTGCATAGCCTTTTTTATCAACTTATGCAATTATAATTATTTATTTATTTTATTTATGCAGTATTTTTTTTCTTCGATATTAATTCAAGTTTTTTCTTTGATATTAATTCAAGTTACACTTTTTGAGCGTGGTGACCGATAAGAAAACTTTTTTTCTTTTATTGAATAAATGAGAAGTTAATATTGTTTAAAATATTTTTATTATATTACAATAGATGTAGGTTATTCAGGAATTTTTATCATTGAAACTACTATAGGTTTATGGTAACTGAAATAAGAAACATAAGTTTGAGACTTGATATCCTCTAAATATCTGGAAAATACCGCGTCAATGGTGGTCCCATATTTTGTTGTGGATTCTTGTGGATCATTATTCATTTTCAAATTCAATTTTTCCGAAATTGTGTCTAAAAGCGATAGAATCAGTTATGAGCAGTTAGCAGCTAGTCTACACGCATACGTCTAGTCGCACGCACACAAACACCGTGCCGAAGTCTGCCGAACTGAAACGACGTTAGACGATGCACGGCTTTCAACGCCGCACGCTGTGCCGGTCGGAGTGGGGGGTGTTAGGTTTATTTTCGTTACGGAATTTCTGTTTCGATTTTTCGGTTTTTCGATTTTTAGTTTTTTTCGATTTTTTCATTTTTCGATTTTCTTTTATTGAAAAATGAGAAGTTAATATTGTTTAACGCCGCACCGCTGTACCAGTCGGAGTGGGGTGGGGGGGTGTTAGGTTTTTTTTTCGTTACGGTCGTTACGGAATTTCTTGATTCGGTCGCCGCACTCAAAGTCCGCGATAAAAGCTATGCAATAGCTTAACAGAAATGCTATTATTTATCGATTCTACACAAGAATAACCCAATTTAATGTATATTTAATATCAAAAACTAAAAAATATACTGACAATTAGTTTGACAGAATTGTCACTTATTTAAAATTTTAAAAATAATAGCAATCGGTTGATCAAAATATGAACGGTGATTGGTGGATTTCATTTTTTTACAGTGTTTCTCACTACCTAGAATGGATATGAAATATATTCGTTCAGTTAAAGGCAATAGCATACTTTTTTCGTTTTGTAATCTGTGCGTAGGTGTAGAAAAAATTATACTCATGTATTCTCAACGACTAATTGGTGTGTGTTTATATTGCTTGTTAAAATTATTTAGATTTCAAGAAAGTGGGTTTTTTTGTCGTGTATTGAGTTTTAATTATTTTGTGCTGATTTAGAATGGAAAATAAGGACTAAAACAACATTATTACTAGGTTTTATGTTTAATCAAATTCTATTACCTGTCCTTCTTTGATATAAACTTTCAAAAATAAAATATATTATTGATTTTAAAACAAAAAAAGGTTTATTGTTTTCTTTTCGCAAATGATGACATAATGAATTTTTCGAAACCAGTTTATAATGGTCAACATTATGTAACTGGTTTTGACAATTAGGGCAATTACAAAATATGTCACTTTACATGTCAAAATTCGAAAAATGATATTTTATTGTTCTAAACAAAATTTTATCGGAACTAGTTACTGAGTTATTGATAATAATGAAGAATTGACGCTTTCTGGCATGAATAAAGCTCATGTATTTAACAAAAACGTTAAAATACACGCTATAAAAATTTTAAAAAAGAAAACAAAATTGGTATTTTGAATAGATGAATCTGAAATATGCTCTCGAGTCTTCTTTAGGGTATAATTTTGTGATAATCACACATGGTTTACAAAAAAATAAGAGATCATGCACCGAAAACGAGCTCTTAATGCATGCCATAAAGGCCAAAGTTCATGGACGTCGAGATGAGCCGTGTCATGATAGTCATAGAGGTAAGTCAAATTTATATATCTTTTAACCAAAGGACCGAAATAGGCTACTTAATAAATAGGAAATTTGTCAAACGATTTCTAATAGAGTGTATTTTACTTTTAAAATTGTTTTCTTTTTTTTAGATATATGAATACAGATTTATTAAAATTATCATTATTTCAATTATTTTCTTCTTATTTAAAAGTTTTTTTACGATATAATTACCTCTATAGCTGGCTATTTTCCCGATATCGTCGTCAATATCACGAAGTGACGTAACTCGATTTTCACAACTTTACACTCGTGAAATTATCAGTTACGCCGTTTAGATACGCCGTGCTATTTTAATAAATGTAAAGAATTAAGATACGTTATTTCGTGAAATTGTAGAGCATACTTTTAACATATGTGACTTATCTCAATTTTCAATTTTTTCGAGTTATGTCATTTCGTGATACTGAAATAAAATTGTGTTTAATACGATTAACGAATACAGCAACATATTTTTAAGCAAAAACCAGTTTGTAAGATAAATTCATCAATACGTTTCAACATGTTTCAAGGTACAGGGTGATTAATATTTATTTAAAAATATGTTTTACTAGTATTTATTTGAATACATGCTTGAATCTAATAAATTATTGATGCCATGAAGCAAAAATTGATAAGTATATTGATTAATTCATGCCAGACACATTTTCAAATGAGAGGGGAATTTACAAATGGGGATTATTGGAATTCAAAGTCCATTATTTGAAAAGTTTGATGATCTGTATGTTTCAGCTAGGGATAGAAATACAATTTTTTTATAAATATAAAAATTATAATTTAATTAAGAAAAATATATTTAACACCCTGTATATTGAAATCTAGTCATATGATAAAGTGAGACCCATGGACATTTTTATTCAGTATGTAAAATCCTCTCTTTTGCATTTAAAAGTGAGGTTGTTGTAACAGTACCTCCAAGACTAACTAATTGTAGGATGTAGAAAAAATAAATCGAAACAAAAAATTAAAGAACAATAAAAGAGGAAAATGGCAAAACATCAAAGCGATGGGAGGTCGGTCGGGTTGTTGCGTGATTTTTGATTTCTTTATGACAACCGAAATGCTAATGACGGGTATATGACCAGACGACATGCTGGGGTGGGAATGTAGATAGGTTTCGTGCTTTACTGCCTTTCGGAATTTATGTAAATGACTGAAAGTATATTTTGAAAAAAAAAAAAAATAAATAATATTTTAATTTTATTTCTGGCGGCGGCGTATTGGTGCCATGAAAAAAAAAATAATTTTTTTTAAAATAGGTAAAAAGTGAGTTCGTTTAACAATTACATATTTTATTATAACAGGCAAATTTTCGATGACGTATTGGTGTCACAAAGAAAAAAATATAAGTTAAAATAAAAAAAAAAAAAAAATTTTAAGAAATAATTAAAAAAAAAAATGTTAATATAATAATCAGCAGCGGAGCTAGAGAGTTATTCAAAAATGACGAGCATTTTAACAGATAAAAAAAATGTAAATTCCAAATTAAATTTTCCGATTTATAGATTATTTTTATCCCAAAATATTCAAGAAATAAGTGTTAATAAAAAATAGTGGTTCCTATATACAAATTTTAAATTAAGTATTTTTATTATTTTTGGGAATATAGAAAGTAAGCCATGACATCACAGAACAATTGATTTCTTTTCAAGAAAAGTATTTTCTTTTAAAACTCTCAATAACGAATATAATTGGTTTATCAATAACAAAATTGCATAGACACTGATGTTTGGATCGATTTCAGTAGAAACTTGCAAAGATTTTTTAAATGCGATCTATTCTCATTTTTTTTCTTAAACGAGTTAATACGCTAGGTTATAGTTTATTTGAAAATTAATGATAGAAAAAATGTTATAAGCCAGGAGATAAAACCTAATATAAGATCATAAATCATTGACGGAAAATTTCTAAAATGTTCAGCATTATTTGTTCCAAAATAAAATCTTTGGTTATCTTTCTAAAATTTTTTAAACATACCAATTTATTTCAATTCTTGTTTTAAATTTTCTATAGTCATTTTAATCAACAAAATCTCTAATCTCTACAAGTAGAAAATATTTACAATTCAAGATCAATTTTAGTAGCCCTCACTTTATAGAAAGGATTAAAATTTCTAATCGGCAGAAAGTTATGCAGATTATAAATGATTTTAGTTAAGATTTACATTTCTGTTTGCATAGTCCTGTGATTGTAACACGCAGAATTGTTAGTTCTGTAATAATAGGTGATAAAAAGCGATATTGATCAAATAATTTGTGCAATAAAAATGACACAAACGTCTAATTATACTCCTGTGAAATTAGAGTGCAATTTAACAGTGCATATGAAAACTTTAGTGTTAAATGTACATGACGCTCTTGTACATGAACATTTCAATAGTACTGTTAGGAGTATAGTTTCTAAGGGTTCAAATATGACCGGAGTTGGAGAAGCAACCATTTATAGACTTTTGAAGCAACGAAAGGATAGAAATATTACAGTAGCACCTAAAACGTCAGCTGGGAGAAAATAGACGATACTATAAAACAACTGTCCGAAGAAAAGTGCATTCGTTTTATTTACAAAAAAAACCTACTTTGGATACACTTTTACTAGACAATAATAGAGACAAAACTTTGCCAAACGTTAAAAGGGGCAAATTGTGGAAAACTTTACATGACTTTGTTTGGGAGAAGAACGATAGAAAATCTGCATTCATAGAGAAAGATGAAATTATTTGTTATTGTTATTTAAGGGAAATTAGAAAATTAAGAAGAGAAGACAAATAATTTTTATTTTAATGAAATATGGATAAATGAAGGATATTTTGTAAAAAAAGTTTGGCAACATAAATAGGTTAGAAATGCTCGTCAGACATTTATAGAAGGTTCGTCTATTGGCTTAAAATTTCCAAATGGTAAAGGTCGCCGTTTATCACTCATATTGGAGGAGATAAAGGATATATTTTTTTTTTTTGTATTTTTCTCATTTTATATATTTGTTTTGCGTAGCAACCCGTCATGGCAGTTAGGTATGTTTTTAGCTCTAGTTTTTAACTAATAGTATGTAAGTATTCATATTTATGTTTTACATAATATGTTCTGCTTCTTGTCTTTGATTTTAATTTAATAAAAAAAGTTGTATTTTATTTTACCCGCTCCTTTCAGCCGAAAATACTTATACGATAAGACGGAACCCTTAAACCTCCGGCCAAATTTACATGTGCCCTTTAAGTATCTGTCCTAATTTTAAGTTTAATAGCTATTCATGAAACCAGTTGTGAAATGCCTTATTTTATGTAACGAGTGAATATCTGAGGGACAAGCAGAGCGAGGTCCCGCAACATGAACGAGCTACATAAAACGACATTTCGTAACGTGTTACATACAATATTTTTTCTAATTTTAAATGACTAAAATTGTATTTTGTTAAACATGACAGACATTTAGGCAACCAATGTTACTTTCTTGTAATGTTAGTTACATATGCATCATTTTATTGACAATTAGAACCACGATTAGAACATCATTACTAATTATTTATTCTCAACGACTTGCAGTGTGTTTATATTGTTTAATAAAGTTTTTAAAAAGTGGTTTATTTTGTCATACCTATATTGTGTTTTATTTTGTTCTGATTCAGACTGGAAAATAACGACCAAAACAACATTATTACTAGGTTGTAAGTTTAACTCTATTTTTTAATTTTTAAGTCTACCTGCCTTTCTTTGATATACACTTTCAATAATATTGATTTTAAAATAAAAAAAAAAATTATTTTAATTTCTTTTCTTTTCACAACTGGTGACGTAAAGTAGATCATTTTGTCACTTGCTGCGATAACAAAAATGTCACTTTTTATATCAAAATTAGAAAAAGGTATTTAACCAAATTACTTTTAATATTTAAATGAATACAATCTTGAAAATAATAGAAATAAAATGTTAATACCTATAACTTCTATTTTTATTTGTCATTAGAATACGAATTAGATCATCACTAATATAGCGTACAGTAACATGCTTAGAAACAACATTAGCTAATATGGACGCTATTTTGACAGTTGACAGAGAATTTTCAACAAACAATTATTATCTCAGAATGTCCGAGAAATTCAAATTTTCAATAAAAATAGGGGTTTTCATTTATTAATGAAAAAAAAAAAAAATGCTATTTATTGTTAGTTTAGGAAAAGCCTGAAGTAAGCCGTGATATCACAGAGTAATCGAGTACTTGTTACAAGCTTTCAAAGAAACAAAAATAATTCCAATATCTTAATAATAAGATAATGGGGGAACGCAACTACTATGTGAATCACCCGGTATATTTGTTATAAATCCCTTAAGTCAAGGTATTTACAATGTAAAATAAAAAATATATAACAAATAACATAATATACAGGGTGTCCCGAAATTAGACGGTCATATTTTAACAGCGTAATCTACATCCTAAAATAATAGGAGTAAAAGTTCATATAAACATAGGTCCGAAAACGTTTCGTTTTCGAGATACAGGGCGTTGCAAGTGAAGTCCTGATGGCACATTTTTGTAAATATTTTCTAAAATTTCTTTAGTCAGTGGTTTTCTAAAGTTAAAAAAAATAAAATTTCTGATTCCACAGGCCTACTAATTATTGGTACACTTTTGAATAAGATAACATCAACTTATCATGAAATTTTCAAATGCTTTTCTCTTGAAAATGGTTCGTCCTAGCGAGATGCAACAAAAGTAGCTTTATTATAAATAAAACACTGGTTTTTCAAATTTTATAGTCAAAAATGTTAAAGACTGTCAACAAAAAAAACTTAGGGCAATTTTAGCCTAAGCCCCCTAATTTACCCACCTATGAAGATGATCAAAAACTGGGGTTTAGATCATTAAATAGATCGTAAAAAGGTAAGCATTTGTACCAATTATGACCGTCTAATTTCTAATTGTGGCAATATCGGCTAATGTAAACAAGACTACTTGTTTTATCACATAAGTGATAAGCTGTGTTGACAACTAATCATTACGTTCTGTATCTGAACTGAATAAAAAGTTGCTGAGAAGTCATCATACTATTTATTTTACTAGTATTGTTATGGGCATGTTCCTTTCCGCATTACACAGTTGGTTCATACATTATAATAATTGCATTTAGCTATAAAAGATCGTCCTTCACTTATACGAAGAATGTTGCGATAGCTCTGGCGATAGGTAATTTATTAATATATACAGGATGGTACATAAATTTTTCTGCAAGGCGGAAACCTCAAACACTAGAGATGATTTTATGTTTGATTCAGCGGATAAAAAAATGTTACTTCTTAAAGAATAACAGAGCTAGATACCTTTAAAACCGGTTCCTTGTCATCAAATACCTACAAAGAGATACAATTTGGAACACTTATTAACTTAAAATCGTCTAAGTCTGTTGTAAATTTGATTTCATAATTATTGAGTTCAAGAAAGTGTGTATTATTTAGGAAACGGGCTACGGCCATTTTAAATTATAGCTTTAGGGGCCGTTCAAATATTACGTAAGCAGATTTATTACAATTATTTACCCCCATCCCCCTTGTCAGCAAAAGTAAGCAAAGCTCTTACCCCCTCCCCCCATGCTTACGTAAACATTTTTCAATTATAATGGTATAATTATAATTTTAAAAATAAGAAAATAGATTTTACTGATACAGTATTCAACATTAGAGTAAGGGACAAAAATATTATAATCTTACGAACATAACAAATTTATTTTAAATTTTTGGTACACATATTAAATTCAAATTAATAGTCTTCAGTCTATGAAAGCCGAATCCATGATTCTAAGTTTTCGATGACATTGGATTGCTGCTCAGTGTTGTGAGTCTGCTCACTTTCATCCGATTTTGGAATGTCTACGTCGTTCTCATCGAGCCATTCAACATCATGGTGCTCTAAATTTTGAATAATGCAAATTAGTTCATTAGCACGACGAGCAGCGACTCTTACATGTCTAACTTTCCTATCAGTGTGCGTGTTTACTTTTTATGGATCTTCTCGATGTGACGATTTAGTGACTTGACGGAAGCATGATAAAGACCACACGTTTTGCATGTTCGACTTGATAGCCTCAATTTTACCCTAGGACAAAAATAATCGTAGGGCATTTGCAGGAAATCTTTGAGTGAAGCACTTAAGCGTAGAGCTAAATTGACTGGAAGATCAAGAAATTGCCCTCCTTCATCCAAAACCAAGTCATCAACTGTTTGTTTTACTTTTACAGGTGGTGGAAGAAACCTGTTGCCTAGTAATCTGAATAGGCCACTTCTTGGACGACAGCATCCTGTATTTCTACATGTTCTGAATACCATTTAATGTCTGGAAAATCAGGAAGATCTTGTTCACCTGCCCCAACATATTTTGCAGTAACATTATAGCCAACAATTTCCATTGAACTCCATACTTCAGCTAATACATTTCCTGCAAATTCTAAATTAGATCTTTCTAAATGTTCATCAATTGTAACGCCACGTTCATCCAAATGAGACCCAAAATGAACATGAGGCAATATTAAACCAGCCAGTTTCCGACTAACAGGAGCAATTCTGCGCTCTTCTCTGTTATACGCACTTCTTCCAGGATCATTGGTAGCTAAAAACAATGTATCGGGATCATGTATTTTAAAGTGTTGTATAGCAAACCCTATGACTTTTTAATAACGCGGATTTTCATCTGGCCCTCCATCAACCGTCATGATTACCACTGGTTTTACTAGTCCATGGTCAGTTTTAGCTAATAGTCAAAACTCTTCAAGTTCGAGAAGCGTCTCGAAATCCTGAGCATGAGTATTAGCAGTAGATGAACTATGCTTTCCACTTCGAATAGCGATGTATGTTGGTCCAGAATATACAACGGCTTGCGGTTGTCCTAGCATACTGGAAGTGATTTTGATACCAGCATAAACAGATATTCCATGTGCATTAGAAGAGGTGCTTGCTTATTTGCCGCAGTTACGCCAATAGGGACTCAAGCTTTATCATCTTGAGATATGAAAAATACTTGATCTGGTCCAAGTATGGATGCTATGTTCTCTTAATAATGGATTGATGTTTCAGCGAACTTGCTACCTAAGTGGCTCTTGTGGTGATCAGTTTGAGCCCGAATGAGCTTAACAGGGACTGTCGATACGTGTCTTCGTCCCTCTGCAGAATTAAATTTTCTGGGAATCAAACGAAGATATGTCCCACTGCGACTAATGTCAAATCCTATTTTACGTAATTCTTGTGTGAGTTCATCAAGAGTTTTTACGCTGCGAATAGATTCCGTGCGTCTTCTACCATCTGCTGCACTCCCAAATAAAGCTATATCCGCAATTGTTTTCAATAGTGATGGTTGATTGCTTTCAAGATTAGGACGTCCCACTGAATCCCTCAGAGATAGTCTTTTTTATTTCTGGATTTTCATGACAAATATCTTTTAACTTTCTTTTCATACCATCCCTGTGCTTCTTCTGGGCAACTGCGTTTTCAATCTTCCTGTTTAAAGACTGTTTTGCTGTTTTTATTTCCTCGCGCAACTTAATGATCTGTTTATCAACTTCAGCACGGCTTGGCATAGTATCTCTGGCAGAATACAAAGCATTCAGATTTTTTTCGAGTAGAGCAATCTTATTTTTCATAGCTTACTGAGAAGGTTTTGCTCTCTGTTTATCTGCATTATCATTATTTTCGCATTGCTGTTGTGATTCATTACCGGGTTTTATATTATGTTCTTCCTGTTTTTTAATATTTGAAGCTGGCTGTATAATTTGTATTTTTTCTGCAGGTTTGCAGGTAGTCGTTGCCTAAAAATAAAAACTTTCTCTTATTAAACTACATAAATACAAAGTATGCAATAAAAAACTGCATTTAAAGATTATTTAAAGCCCTATGGCTGATTTAGATGCCCCATTTTCGCATACAAGCCTCGAAGAGGGTTGAAATGTACATCGATATTGAGTAAAATAAAAGGAAATTTACGAGTGGCTCTTGGGGACAACACATGGAAAATTCGATTTTCCTTAACAGAAATATTTTTCGACCCCAAAATGCACTTATTCATTAGGGAGATTCAAACCAATATGTTTGTCGGACTAGTGACGATGTACGTTTTAATACATTCAATGGGTTTGTGTGAAAAAATTTAAACTCTCGAGTTTTCCTTACAAGATAACACCCATATTTCAACCCTTTAGCCACTTGCAACATTAAAGCATTTGGTTTTCCGAAGCCTAGTTCTATTAACCATTTAGTGAACATGGCTTGCGTGAAAATATGGACAAAAAATACTTTTAATTTTTGTTAAGGAAAATCTAATTTTCCATGTTATCCCCAGGAGCACATTAAAGGAGCATTCCAAAACCATAATTATTGCATGTTTTAATTTAATCATCCAGTTTATCAATCTCTTTCCCTCTATAACTTTGTTGATTTTGATTACCTCTTGCTTATTATATAAAAAAATGTTAAAATGGTAACTAAAGAGTTTTTACTATAATTATTATTAAAACTTGGTAATGGCAAATAAAAATAATTAATTAAACTCGTTTTTGTTGCTTTTATCGTGGTTTCACTTTCGAGAAAATATTCAATATCCATCTACAATACTTTTAAATGAATTAAAAGTGGTGAAAATTGTTGAAAATTCCATCGTTCGTTTCATTTATTCTCTTTAAAATTAGTTGATAGTACAGAAAATCTGCTACCCTCGGAAATGTTAAGCTAGCCACACAAATTTTAGAAAAATTAAACTAACCCTATCTTGTAATTTTTTAAGAAATTTAGGGTAGACATGTTTATTTTTTTCTGCACATTCCAGATAATTGAGCTAAACTTTTGTTGAAGTATGTTTTTACCTAAGTATAATTTAGTCCTTTTGGGTTTGTAAGGATATCAAATTCTTTTCGTTAAATGAAAATGGATGAAGCCTATAATCAAATGTTTAAAGAAGTGCAAACAAATTTACCAAAGTACTTTGTTTTCACAAGTCCCCCTTTTGTACTCCTGGCAGCGCCCATGCTTCTAACATTTGAAATTTATGAAAGAATTCGGCAACATTTAGACAAAAGAAAAAATTTGTGGACTCGAGACAGATGGTCGTCATGTGGATTTAGCATCATTTGTAAATTCAGTTGCCTAATTCTCGGTAATCATTGTAAACAATGTCGTTCGAAAAAATATTTTTCGGGAACCGCTTAAAAATTTATAGTGCGAATTTCGTTGCCATAAATCACGCTAATAACTACCATTTGCATTCGAAATTCGAGAAGAACAAACGAATATCATTCGACTCACCTCGAAAATTTAAAATTCAGCAATGTCGAAACGACCGGCAAAACACCCACGCCGAGTAAATTCCGAGTAAACATGGCCATCGATGTACATATTATTATATTCACCAGAAGAGCAGATATCGAATTTCTGCATATACTCAGGCACCGAAAATGGGTCCTTGAAGCACGCCCTATCAAAGTTCACGGTCACTGTAATGGTATATTTTGTTTTTAAAATTACAAGGGGCCTGATTATGCCAAAGAAGGCAGCAGAGCACCTAGAGAATTTTGAGTTGAATCATACGCTATATTTTTAGGACATTTTTATACCATATCCAAATCTATCATGCTCCTCGTTATTTTTTACAAAAATCAAGGTTTTCTGCTAGCTTCTAGCATTATAAAACTGTTGCAAAAAACTGGTATTTTTTAAAAATACGAGGTGCTTTGCTAGTATCCAACCTTGTTTTTTTTTTAAGTTTTTTCTTAAAAAAACTACACCCTATCTGTAGGTTATTTTTATGCTCTTGAAATATTATAAAACAGTTCGAAAAAATTGCGAAGCCAGCAGAGGACTTCAATTTTTTAAGTTTTTTTTTGTTCCTAGAAATAATCACATACATTTTCAGGCTCTTAAAATATAGAACTTTTCGAAAAATTTACTGTTTTTAAAAAATACGGGGTGCTTTGATACTTTCAAACGAAGCTAGTAGAGCACTTCGATTTATTGAATGTTTTTTCAAAAAAACAACTGTCACATTTTAGGATATTTTTAGCCTCTCGAAATATTATAAAACTTAAAAAATATATGTTTTTAGTAAAATTCCGAATGATGCACATACAACATCTCGATTTTGTTTTTTTCTAATAACTATTAAGAATAAGCAATTACTATTCCATTTTTACTTATTTTTGCATGTGTCACAGTTACAGAGATATTACTACAGTTAACTTAGGTTTATCGAAACTAGTTACAAAAAACTCAATGATAATAATGAATAATAGTTTTCAACATGGTGCTAACTTTTTGAGACGCATTGTATTAGTAATGTTAAGTAATGAATTACTATTCGTGTAATGTATTATTTAAAAGTTCAAACTAGTGCAATATTCAACAAGCGTATAATGATGGCCTTTACACATGAAATTCGAAATACGAGCCGCAGGCGAGTGTTGTATAATATGAGAGGGTAAAAATAGCCATTGTACGCAAGTTGAATACTTACTATACGAGTACTTTATTAAAAACAGTATTAATAAAACGCTTTATATCTATTATGTTCTACTAAGACAGTCTTGAATAGAGGTGGGCAAAGTAATCGTTTATTGGTTTATTTTCGAATAATCGATTGTTTTCGATTTTTCAAAAATAATTATTATATTCGATTGATTAATCGATTAATTGAAATAATCGAATTGAAAGTAAATACAAAAAAAATGATTTTCTTTCAATCCATTAAAAGAGGTGTTGCTTTTTTATAGTCTCAAAAATGCATATTGGTTAAAATAGAAATTTAATTTAATTTTTTTTATGGGGTTTATTAAACAGTAAAATATTAAAAAAAAAATTTTTAATTAACATTCAAGTTTTTCCATAAAAAATTTGATGCAGAATTTTTAGTTAAATTAAATTAACAGGGTGGACAAAGAGTGAAAAAATTGTGCTTTTAGCTCACATTAGTATAAGCAATACTAATTTTTCGAATAAATTTGCTCGATAATTCGATATTATTTATGATTTATATTAAAAAACGATCGTTTAATTACCTTATTAATAAGTAATTTACTAATAATAATAATAATAATCGATAAATTAATATCAATCGAAAATAAGATTTAAAATCAATTAAACAAAAAATCGATATATCGATTAACCTAATAATTGATTATCCGATTATTCTGAATAATTGATTATATTTGAAAATAACTAAATTAAGCGAAAATAAACGATTAAATGAATACTCGATTAACTGAACAATCGAAAATAATCGATTAATCGTAAATTGTTAATTATTTTAAATAATCGTTGGGCGCCTAGTCTTGATCTTTTGAACAAATATGGTTAATATTATTCTGTTTCATTTCTACCGAAATTAAGGTAGTTCACTCCAAAAACGGCTTTTCCTAAGAATTCAATAAAATTGAAATATAAGGTTAATGAAAAAAAAAAAAAAAAAAATGAAATTTGACCGTCTGTGAAACGAGATATTATTAACAATCAAAATGTGCATAATTAACACTCTTGAAGCCTGTCATGTACACAAGCAATGTATTTATTTCAAGATATTTCGAAAACGGTTCTTACCATATTTTTTAAAAATTAATGTAATGTAAATCAAGAAGTAAAAGAAGGAGAAAAGAATTAAAATTTTCTAAAAAAAACCGTTGAATTTTTTAAAATAAATATATTTTTAAAGCAGTCGACGCGTAGTGAAGTACAATGATTACAACTTGGCAACATTGCAATGGCTAACTTAACGCGCGGTAACACAAATGTCTGTTAGATTACTTTAGGCTTGTTTTGTTCGTTCGTAAACTAGTTCAGAATCACCGAATTACACTCGATCAGCTAAGAGGTTGTTATAAACTCGCGACGTGTTCTTGAAAAATTAATTCGTCCACTGTATTTGAGAATTGGAATCGACGGTTCTGTTTGAACCAAAACAAACGCTTAAAATTATTTAAAATTCATATATTTGCTACGTTGCCGGATGGATTTTACTTGAAATAATAACCGAGTATTCGTATATACAATGCAGGTCTAAAGTCCTTCCCCCCATTTATTATTTGAACCGTAAAAATTAGAAATTTGAACTTTTGGGAAACTGAACTAAGGAATGTATACTACCTTTTTAATGGTATTAGGTGACGTAATCATTAAAAATGGCAGACGGGAACCGTTTTGGAAGATAATTTTAAATGGGATCATATGGCTAGTGATACATCATTTGAAAGCTTGTTCCAAACCCTTTCCAGTGACATCAACAAAAATAAAAATTTTATATACTCATAACGAATCCTTTGCTTTAAATGTTTAATGCTATCAACTGGCGTGCTACAAATTTTTAACCTTTGGCACTGTACTATTCTCGTTTAAGATCAAAGTTTTTTTTATGGGTTCATATCTCAATTTTTAATTTCTAACTTTTACAATTTAAAAAATAAATGGGGGAGACTTTAGACCCGCACTGTATACGCTTACATGTGTTGTGTACAGTCTTTTACAAACATAATTTTTTTAGCATTGAGATAATAGGGTAATAGGAGAAAATTTACTATTTCTGCCTTTAAGCACTGAAAAGATTAGCTAGTATACAAATTATTTATCCAACAAGTGTGTTAATTCAAAGTATGCTAGCAAAACCTGTAAAAATTTAGCCACGTGTAGAAGACAATACAAAAATCTTTCATTTTCTCCGAAATTAAAGAGCATTGACACTCAAATTATAAATTTACGAAAAACAACCGGATTTGGTTTTTGTAAACCTATAATTTATATTGTTTTAAACTATAGGGATTAAAGTGCAAATTTCATATTATTACGTAACGGATTGTTATTAAAACTGTCCTTTAATAGGTATTCAAGACGCCATTCTTCATAAATCTCATAATTTTTATCTGCTGAAAACACGGAAGATTCATTAAATTATGAGATGAATAACCTCTCCTTCTCGTTCTCAGATACAATCTAGGTTATCATTATTTCATAACAATTTATTATCTTAAAGATGACATATTTTTAAATCAGCGAAACCGTGACAATTGTGATATTTTTATAAAAACTAAAATTGATAAGTTTGTTATTTTTTAATTCCAAAGTCTGCAAAACGAACAGTATTTTTTTATTTAATTCTGATTTTGCATTTTGACCAAATATGTCTGGCCTGTTCGCATTAAATTTACTATCGCATGATTTGCTAATGTACTGATAATGGGTCTATCTTCAAATTAAGTTCAGAGAAAATTTAAGAATACTTACAACCTTGGAAATAAAAGAGAATCTGCTAGACTTGTTGACATACCTGAAACAAAAATATATTCTTTTAGAATTGTCATTTAAAATAAAATTAATATGTATTGAAGATAACCAATTTTTCTGTCAAAGCACTAACTAGAATTACTGAGGCCCTTCCTATGGGGCCTCAGTACTGAATTCGTGCAGACGAAAAAATTTTCTTACCCTCATTTTTTTAAAACTTTTTTTCATGTTTCCGATCATTCTGAGTCCGAAAATGCAAAAAAAATTCGTCTGATCGTCTGTGTGTATGTATGCCGGCACGATAACTCTAGAACGAAATTTCTGATTGACTTGCGGTTTTGATTTTCTAACTTAGAACCCTATTGATTTTCAGAATTTTCGGTTCATCCTAACTTATCAATTTTCTAAAAATCCGCCTATGCATTTCTTATGTAACAATTTTCGGAATTCCAATCATGTCTAACGTCTAACATTCCATAAATTGCAAACATTCTATAACGACCTGTCAAACAACAGCTGTTGGTAGTAAAGGTGAGATTTCTAAGGCGGGTTGCGACCTTCATACTTGCAACCATAGCCATTTTGGAGGCTATTTTCATTCGAAATTAGTCGCCAAGCCTGCCAATTTATGAAAAATATATAAGCAGTTTGTTAAAAATGACTTTTTTATGGTGGTGCTAGCCACAAAAACACCTTCATCAAATTTACTGGCTCTCTGTCGCAACCTCATAGAATAATTAACCGGCCATTTTATTTGGAAAAAATCAGAATAATGCTTAGCTGTGCCTGTCAAGTATCAAGATGTCAACTGTGATGTGTTTGCAAATAATTTGTAGTGTATTTCAATTCAGGCTTTCCATAAATAAAGGTACAGCAAGACAGAATATATAATGTTCTTATACAAAGCACTTTTTTATTATATTAAAGAGAAGTAGGATATAATGCTGGTTTTTTTTAGATAATTTTAATTATACGATTTTGGATTGCATTAAGGGGTTGAAGTGCAATATCATAGGTATAGTCCACATTATGGCATATCGCAAAATAGATTCAACCAGCGAATTTTAAATAATAATTAGTAAACTCCTAGTCATAAATTTCCTCTATTCATAATATTTAAAAATGAATCTTCCTACCTTGGGATTTTAATGACGTAATGTGATCAACCCATTTCAAATTTTGATCAATTATGATACCGAGGTATTTTGTTGTATTTTTCATTTTAATTATAAAGTTGTCATTTATTTATATGTTTAAAGAAGGCCTTTGTAAATTACATTGCTCTCTATGGATCTGCTTTAACACAAAAATAGTTTTGTGACTAAAAGTTGCTATAACCTATCGTCGCAGAACTATTAATAATTTAAACATAGTATTAATTTCTACATCAAGTAATTTTTTAAAATAAAGTACATAATCTCAAAACAGAAATAATTTATAATAAATGCGGGTAAAACGAGAGGTAAAATAACAAATTAAGGGAAATACTTAAAAAGGGCAGGTTTAAAGAGTATTATCACAAGAAAGTATATCCGTTCTGTTTATTTATCAAGTATTGTTTGAGGTTACTTCTGAATACATTTATTGTTTTTTTTTTTTCATTTCTGTAGGCAATCAATTAAATTTTTTAAAGCTTTAATAAAATTTTATTTGGGAACTATGTCATTTTTATTTTATAAATAAATATCTGTCATGTACTGAACATAATCCTGAACTGAAAGTCAATTTATTTCTTTTAACATAGTTGCAATACTCATCCTTCTGTCCTTTATTAATAGAATATAAATAGGCGAAGTAAGGAGCCCAAATAATTTACATGAGCAGGCTTAAGAGGTAAAGGGGCCAATTATTATTGAATAAATTGCTCGAACAAGGTTTTAAACCCTAATCAAAAGGCCATATAGAATGGTTTTAAAAATCAAGGCTTGTAAAAATCATCACATGGTTTAACCTAAGTAATGTCAATACTTGACGAACCAAAAAACTCAACGTCCTAATACTACTACTACCGGCTTTCGGTCTTTCGTTCCAAGTTAAATCATTTCTCGTTTTTGTTAGGCCACGAGTTTACCCTTGTGGGCCTCAGTCTCGATAAGGTGGGAACCACCATTTTAGCGTCTCTCGAATACTAAATGTTACAATCAGGTTAATATATATTATTTGTACATTATTAATATGTAAATAATTGTGTAATAGATGAATGCGATGAATAATTCAGTAATAATTGTAACGGGCCGTCGCATCTGACATTATCTGAAAATTATGAAGAAAAGTAAAGTTCATAACAAAAACTGTATCTACTTTAGATTGCAGCGCCACCCCAATATTTTGTTTATATATAATCTAGCCATGATACTTCAATAAACGTTTTCTGTTATTGTATTAAATTAATAAAATAAAAAATCATGGCCAAATTGTAATAGTATTATTAGAATTTTTTGGACCTTAACCTATTTGAACGATTCTAAACAACTTCTTTTCATAAAACATTTTTGTTAAAAAATAGAACTTCTTCAACTGCTACGTTTGAAATGTACCTCCTCGAGCAGAGCGATTAGAATTTTTTGGGCACGTGACATCGAGCAAACCATATCAATGGAGCAAACGTAGAAAAAAGAACGGTATCGAGTAAAAAAAGAAAAACGAGGTACTTTTCAAACGAAGCAATAATTGTTGCTTATTTTAAATCATAGTAGGCTAACAGTTTACAGTGAAGGGAAAGTAAAATACCATAAAAGTACAATTTAGTGAGAGATAGAAAAAGGTGAAAGACATTTTTTTAAATTGACACACTGTACCTATGTATGGTAGAGCAGTTTCTTAAATATGGTGTTATATGTGATAAATTTTACTTACACAATTTTTGATCTAACCAAAAGTTTAATATGATGTTACAATATTTAGAGGTTACGTTACGCCATAGGGAAAGGAGTAAGCAAGGGAAGAGTCAGATTCGTACTGGTTGATTAATAAACACGACAATGGTGGTCAAGAGGAACATTTATCTACATTCCGGCTTAAATTTTAGTAATAACCAATCCATATATAATATTTTATATTATTATTAGTTTTAATATTACCTACTAATTGTTTTCTATTCTGTAATTGGATATAAACCAACAGGAAATAAAGTACTACTTTTATTAAGATATAAAAACGGTGAGGCCATTCGCCATATTTGACGCACTATTAAAAAATGAGAGTTGGCCTTTCCGCCTAAATTCTATACTACTTAATCACTTTAATTACTAATATGTCAAAGAAATAAAAAATGAATGCAAATAAGTACCGATAAGGTAAATTATACGGTATTAAAATCTTATCAACATTATGACCTACTATATCGGACGAAATCTCAAAACAAAAGATTACGGAATATGCATCGGTCGGTATTACAGAGAACGTTTCAACAGAATAAAACTATAGGTATACGGGGTGATTACAAAGTTTATACTTTTTTTTTTATTACAGTACTGTGAGAATTAATGTGAACGCAATCGATCTTTTAAACGAACAATTTATTCCATTTTTAGAAATATGAAAATGATTAATCCCCAATTACCCCTACGAAATTATGAAAAATCCACCCTCACAGTGAAAACAAACAAATGAAAAATTCGAAAAGTTGAGAATTAAAGGAAAAAAGAAAACATTCGAACTTGTTGTTGAAATTATTCAGATGCGTAGGTGCACACAAATTCTAAATCACATCCCACCCCTCTGTACTCTTCTTAAAGCCACCCTTGTGATATCGTGTAGAAGGACGAAAAGCTAATTGTACTAGAATAAATTTCTAAAATCCTTCATTCGTTCACCAGTGTTAAGTCGAAATAATTTATTGTTTTTAAAATTGTATTGGTTGCAAACAACAAACAAACAAACAAACAAACAAACAAACAAACAAACCAAACAAACAAATCAAACAAACAAACAAACAAACAAACAAACAAACAAACAAACAAACAAACAAACAAACAAACAAACAAACAAACAAACAAACAAAAAGTTAATGTTGGATTGTTTTAATAGGATGTGTGTACTCTCTTGGCTTTTTATAACTTTTTCAGGATATTTGCTGGACTCGAAACCATATCTGGATTAAAGCCTCAATTAGTTTTGTTTTTGTTGTACATCCCAAGTCTAGCGTTTACCATAGTCCACAAGTTTTCGATAGGATCTGGATCCGGAAAGTTTCCTGGCCATTCAAGTAATGAAATCGTTTTTCTAGGTAATAGTTCATCATGACCTTCTACACTTGGCATAAAGGTCGAATCTTATTGAAAAAGTACTTGATCATTGGCAACAACTTTTCTTAGTTCGGTTTTTCATGATGAAATAGTTCAAGAATAAAACTATTTCATGCCTTGAATGGCCAGGAAAGTCACCGTATCTAAATCCTATCGAAAAATTTGAGAGCTATCGTAAAAGCAAGACCTTGTAAAATAGATTGTTCAACAAAAATAAATGAGGTTATAATCTAGATATGGTTTCGAGCAAATATCAGAAAATAAAAAAAAAATCTTGGCTCTGTGCCAAAACGCGTTGAAAAAACTATAAAAGCCAAATGAGGATTAATTTCTTTTTATTTTCATTTTTTGTAACCAATAAACGATTTCTTTAAAATCAACAACAATATTAAATAAACTAAAAAAATAAGAAAAATAAAAAATCGCAGGGAGTTAAGTCTGGTGACCTCGGTAGCCGCGCAACTGGTCCACTTTGACCAATCCAACTATTCGGGAAAGTAATGTCTGAAAATTCCCACACTTCCCGACTTTGGTTTTTTTAATTCTATAACTTTCTTTCTTGCGTGGCCACCAAGGCTACCTTACCTAAACCAGTTTGATTTATTTTGTTCTTTCTTATTTTATAGTTTTTTTGTTCAAGTTTAATGACTTCTATTTACAGTTAAAAAAGAAGTATCGACTTTAGAATCATCCTGTATACAACGCAAGTCGTTGCAGCTACCGCAACAATGCGAATTCTTTCATGAATCATTTTCCGTGTAATTCCACATTCAGATTACGTTATTTGAATAATGGGTTTTCTATGAGCGATGAAGCGAAAAGAATCCGAGAAATGTTTTCAATTTCTTTCGATTTGAGTTACGTACAGTAAGATGAAGATGTCGATGATATCTATTACCGATTTAAAAAAGTTATTTTTGTGGTTTTGATCGAAATTGAGATGCAAACAAGAAGAAACAATGGAAGATCAGAGTGAAAATATCGCTTTGAATATAATTTTATATTTACATTTTAAAATCAACTGATGTTTATGATTAGAAAACATGATTTTTTACGCGTTAATATGTCAGTTTTAGAAGGTGTTTCCTTTTACCTTACTCTTCATTTTAAATATCATTTTGGAGATTACCACGAAATTGTATTTTACAGGGGTTTCGAAAATGAACAGATGCATTTACTGTTACAGTATTACAGCAGGTACCTGAAGTGATTTTCTAAAACTAGCTAAAATTAGCTAATAGTTGAGGAACGTTTCATTTCAATATGTTTATTTCGTGATATCCATGATAGTCAAGATAACAACGTAAATGTGAAGAAAGATGAGAGCATAATCAAAGGAAGGGAGAAGAAATGGTCTAAAAGTATGGAAGAAAACAGCATTTGTGTTTTCCCTTGTGGGGAGAAAACCTGAGAAACCTTGAAAGTTAGAAAAACCTTATGAAAGACAAGTGAAAAAAGCCAAAATAAACAACAAAAACAAAGAACGTATTTTAATCAGCCTATATGTCAGAAATAGAATATACATTATACCCTAATTATTGTTATTTATTTATACTTTTCCATCAAATAAAATACGTCTCATTGATAATGGTAAGAATAAGGATAAGGATGTTTACGAAGGATATTTACGAAAACCTTTTTTTATTTAAAACACCGCAATTATACGCTTTATGCATTATTTATTGATAGTAAGGTGACCGAATTCTTTATATTGTTTTGCCAGTCTGAATTCGACAACTTAATCACTTTCACTAAAAATCAATGAATGGTCAAAGCAAAACAAAAGGAAAAGGAGCAACGATTAATTGCAAATCAAGTGAACGGACCGGTCTTCACCTAGGCAAAAACGTTCAACTCCACCACTGACCTTGTATCATATCGGCATCAGGAGAAAACCAACTGCACACAAATACCATCCGAGATTTAGACAATACACGAATAGTACATTACAAGTGTGGAAAGTGATATATTACGCACGAGTGCGGAAACGTAACGAATGGAAGGAATACACTTTCCAACGAGTTATGTACACTATTTTTCCTACGACCCCAACATTTTTAATCTTCATAAATTTTTAATGTTATTAAATAATGATTATTTTATAAATCTTATAAAATAATCATTAGACATGTATAATTTTAGGGTTTAAAATGAAGTTTTAGAATTTTAAATAAATATTTTTTTATTGAACTTTTATTGAAAATAAATCTATCTACAAACAGTTAATAAATGCACACTAGTCGTTATTAACAATTTAATTATATTACTATAAAATCTATTTCTAACCTTAAAACTAAAAAAAATAAACATAGCATTTTTTTTAATATTTGTCATGTGATCCATAAAAATTAAATGTAAAATGATTATTGGAACAGTTGTAAAAATTTATTGGTGTTTGAGAAACATTATGTGATAATAAAGTATTTTGTATATTTTTTTCAACGTTGAAGTCGTGCAATTCTGTACTATTTTGTATATTATTTGAGTATGTTTCCTCTAAAACCAAATTTTTTTCTGTTGCTGTTGATGTTGAAGGACCTGTTATTGTCTGATATTTTCATTCGTTTTGCTATTGACTCTTCGATGTAACCTACTGCAACATTTGAAGACTTCCAGCCTCCATGTCGCTTCAAAGAGGTGATGTCTTCACTTGAGTCGACTAGTATTGTTGCAGACGATTGTCTGAAACAATGCCCAGTATACAAATTTGGGTTTTTTAATTTTAAAAATTTCGCTACTTCTCGTGGTACACTGCCAATTTTATTTATTCCGACTACTTGTCTGGTGCATCTTGTTTTTTGATAATTTATAAAAAACTGTTTTTCATTCATTTTTGGCCTTATATTAAAGTATTTTTTAAATATCCCATAAAAATTGCCAGTAATTGTAAATTTTCTAGTTGTTTTGTTTTTGATATTTTTCAACGTAATTATTGCTGCACTTCCCAAGTCATTTATATCAACAGTTAGTTTAGTTCCTGTTTACGGCACGCACCTGATATTCCTATAACTAGCACTACCTAAAATATAGATAAAATAGATAAAAAATATAGGAAAAAAATGAAATTACTAACTTAATTTTGTAAAAAGGTAATCTTTGTCCGGTGCTTCAACTAGAAATTCATTAATTTCTTGAGGAATTAGTACTTTTGCTTTTTTTGGCATCTAACCATCATTTGTTCGTTTAAGATAGGCCTTCAACTTTAAATACTTACTGCTATCTACGTTATGGTTAATATATAAGGTACTCCGAAGCATAGAGTATCGTGTCCATAAAGTTGTTGGTTGAACTTTTTTGGACAATTGGTCAATATATGTTAGTAATACATTTTCAGAAAAAGAAGTCTTAATGTCGTTGTCTTGTCTCCATTGCATAAATTGGTTGTAGACATTGATGTACCTATCTTTTGATTTTTCTGGCAATAACTTTCAGAACGTAATTTAAGCTGCTGCCGATATCTCTGGAGGAGTCAATAACATTTGGTATAAAAAAAACTAAATATAAATTTATAGTTTTTAAATTTATCAAGGGTTTTATCACTTTTCAAACTACAGAATTGAAGGTGTATGTTGTAAGTTCGTAAGCTTCATCTTAACGGGCTTTGTTCAATACTAATTTATTCTTGGGAACTTTATTAATATAAATTGTAATTATCCGAAAACCACCAAGTATTAGCTCTGTCAATCGAACAAGGCATGAAAAAGTTACGATTGAAGGTTCTCATTTATGCCTGTTGACAAACTTTAGCCGCGCATTTCGTTTTTCATGACTTTTCGAAAATCTATAAATATTATTTAAATATAGGTAGACCCAAAATTCAATAGACGATATTTATTGCAATTTTAAAAGCATTCTTTTGTATATTATTTACAAACCGGACATAATACTGCCCTGCACAATATTTATAATTTTTTAAATAATTTATGAAAATCAATTTTTTGTACTTAGACTAGAATTGCTAGAGCAGGAACTTAGTAGACACTTATTACGCACTTTATAAAGTTTTTACCATTCAAAAGTCGTTCAAACACAAATTTACACACATGACACTAGAAACATAACATATACAATTGAAAAATTGAGTATAGTAAAATGGCTGACCTATCGCACTTTGCGCTATCGTATGTCGCATTCCTAGGTTGCCATATCAGTGGTTATAAACAATATATCTAAATCTAAAAAAGTTTGGAGGATAGGTTAGGCATTCAGCCCTAATTATTTCCACTGCAATACCCAAGAACAAGATAACTTCCTCTTAATTAATCAACCTGCATATAAAGTAGTTAAAAACATAGCCTTGCCAACCAGCATTTTGTGGCTCTTTTGTTAGTCACTTTCCAAGACATGTAATAAGTACTTTGGAAGTATTATTTTCTTTTTCATCCATTACAAAAATATATTTCATTCAAAAATATTTTTTGATTCCTCCTCCGATTCTATTGCCTTAAAAATTGTTTTGAAACAAAATGGGTGCAGTTTTTCCGTTTCCTGGCAACGTAATTCTATCTGATAGAAGGAGAATAATAACAAGAATTCGAATTGGGGATTTAAAATCCTTGCCGGGGGCTACCGATGTGACCGCAGCAGCCAACATATATATTATATATTCTTGTCGACGAAGGAGCTAGGATGATGATGATGATGACTGTTGACTGACTTTTGGAATGCTCATTTTTTTTACGTAGGTTAGTTAATAATTCTGACTTCCACCGGACCCGTTCTTCATAATTTTCGAAGAGATTTTATCTGTTAGTCACAGTTTTATTTAAATTATATTTCTATAAGTAAAAAAGGTAACTGTTTTTGTTGAAGAAGTATATCGATAGCTTTAGTATTATGCAGGATGTAATTTAAAAACTTACAAATGGCTCTATCTGGCGAAAAAACTAGGATTTAATATAATTGATTGAATCTATGTGGTGGTTAGTTATTTACAATATTTTGGTGCAGTAACTAGAGCCTAAGGGTAACATAAAACGCAGATGCGAAGAATTCGAATGCTTCTCGGGATAGACTTTTTCAATTTCTTTAATTTCTTTCCAGCTTGGGGATTCAAAAATAAGTTATATTATTACGTAGGGATAAGCCGTATTCGAAAGTAAAGTAAAACAGATAATCTAGGAGAGGATCTGCAAGCGTCAGGTATGTTTCATTAGACGATGCTGTCTGTACCAGAGGTTGATTGGAAAATGTAGTTTATTCTGTCACCGTTTAAAATTAGATTCTAATATTCAAATCAACAATTCGGACTCCGGACTGATGGCCGAATTGGTAATGCAGCGTGCGTAAAACGGTGATGTGACGGATTCGAATCCTTTTCGTAACAGGATTTTTTTTATTTGAAAATAATTTTTTTTCACATTGGGTTTTTTTTTTTTTTAAATTTGATTATTTCGTAAAGGTAATTTTGAAAAATATTTGGGAATATCCATTTATATTTATGGATAATAACATCATTTAGGCTCGTTCACCGATTAAATCATTTTGCTGAATTTTGAAACCATATATTTTGAAATTTTATTTTTAAAATCTGACTATAAGAATAAAATAATAAACAATAAACAATCTGCCCCACCTGCATTTTAATTTCAATAAAAAAATTATATTTACAGAAATAAATGTTAAGGCTGTAGCTTCAAAGTTTTCGATATATTTTTAAAAAAACTGGGAACAAAATGATCGGTATTGTTTGATTAAAAAACGATTTCCATTTGTTCTTGTTTCTAATTCAATAAACATGTATGGGTCCATCAGAGCGCACATTCATTTTGAACAAACAAGGTCATTTACACTACAAAAATATACAGTGTGGTGATTTTTTGTTTTAGTTTAATTTAGGACCAGAGAAATAGAAAACACGAATGGTAATCAAATATAGATTAAACTCAAGTGATTGTAAACATAAAACAAAACGGAGAGATGACAAAAATAATGAAGAAAAAATATAAAGACGATACACGGAAAAGAGGAAAATTTTGTTAGTATGCACTTGGTCTCTTCAGACCCAATGGGCATCCCAGGGTATCTGTATGTGTAACGTGTGGAAGGTGGGTTAACCCACGGCAATTAGACCTCTCTAGGCTCATTGTACATCCTCCTAAATTAATAGGCACTTCCTAGATCGTGAGCCAGCCAACATATATAATGTAGTTGATAACGTCGCTAAGAGGTGCTTCTCCTATATCGGCCAGCCACTTCTCGCCAAAGACATATTTTCTAATAAATAATAATACTCTCCCTAATTCACCCCCTTACGAGTGAATTTTTACCTCGAAAGCTGAACTTGTCCGGGAGAAGGGACGGCTATTATTATTATTATTATTATTATTTGCCATGTCGCTCCGGGGCATCTATCAAATCCTATAGAGAACCATGCAAATAAATTCACATGGTTTTCTGTAGGATTCGAAGCCAGTATGTCTCTTACAGCAAAATTGCTTGCAAATGAATGCGAGCGCGTTAGACACTTCGGTTACCAATCCGACGGGAGCGTCGGGGAATCGTAGAGGATTCTGACAGCCGCATGCAATGGAGATGCTTCCGTGCTTGGCAATGACCTGTCAGAAAGCCTTTGACCAGGCGCAGATTCTGTCTAGTCATAGTCAAAAGCTCCCTTGCAACTCTGCAGATTCTTGTTTTATCCTATCTTTTCTTGAATTTTACACGGTAATGTTATTTAATTAGGTTTGTCACGACCGATGTTGTCAGTCTAATAGAAGGGCCAGATCCAAAAAGTATTTGGTTGGCTGCCTTCTTTGCTAGTAAATCAGCCAGACGGTTACCTTTCGATGTGGCGTGACCTTTGATCCATTTTAAGGTTACCATATTGTTGATAGATACTTCGGCTAAAGCTTCGTGACATTCTAGTACTAACCCTCAGTAAATTCGTGGTTTTTCTAGGGTGAGTAGTGCTTGTCTGCTATCTGCATAGATAAGCATGTTTCTTCCAGTGATATTGTTTCTGGTAACTTCTTTTGATGCTATAAGAATCTCCGTGAGCTCGGGTTTGAACTACACAGTCACTTTTGCTCACAGCTCGTTCTATGTTTAGGTTTAATGATTTGGAGTATATTCCACATCCTGAACCTAATTCTAGGACGTATTTTTTTTTGGTGTGTCATCGACTTCAACTGCTACGGTTATTTCGCCTCGTTTTCTGTGTAGGCTTTGTTACTGTTACCCAGCGCCACTTTAGGAACAGCACTGTTAATTAGAACAGTGAATGGTCGAGTGGGGAATCCTACCAAGGCATCAGAATTAATTTTAAATAAATAAATTAAATGAAAAAATCCCGGCCAACGGTGGGATTCGAACCTGAGACCTTCCGATCTCAAAGGCATGACTCTAACCACTGAGCCAACCCACCCCCTCTCTAGGACGTATTACAAATAACTAAAATTTTATAGGGGATCAAAAAAACTATTTATTTTATTATCAATGCCAAATATTTAGATACGAGTATGAACAAGTCATATCTTGCTAGTAAACAATATGTTAACTTCCCTCAATTATGTCAGAAGAACGGTATAGAATAAGCGATGATACTTATTAGATAGAGGTAGAACAGTGCGCACCAGCCCACTAGTGGAGATGTATATCCATCGATACAATCACGGCAGGACAATTTATGAAAGCCTCTCTTTGTTTCCCTTACGTGCAAATATAATTAAGCGTCTCATATTTATTACAAAGGATCCCTGGTTTAACGCGCTGTATTTTAAGATATGTTAAATATGAGAACAACCTTAATTTTAACCTAAAAGTAACATTTGGGAAGGCGAGACCGAAACCGACTTCAAGCAACAGGCAGCAAGCAGCAAATCCTGTCGTGCCAAAAGTGCTGTCGTACGTCGCGCTGTCCCAAATGTGTTTCATATAATTACATGTGTTTAGACGTGATGAGACCGTTTTCGGTCTCCTTCGATGTCGCTTTACTCGATCTCGCCTTCCCAAATGGTACCTTAATAATTTCCGAAAAATGCGGGATACATTCTTTTAGAATTAGAGTATCGCAATGATTTACAATTATCTCGAGTTTTTAAAGCTTTAATCGCAATATAAACAAAATTTGATGTCTTAACATCAAAAATTCACATTTTAAAAACACTGTACAATTCTACATGTTAACCCAATTACCTAAAAAAAACTACTATACTGTAATATAATGGTCAAACTAGTTGTAACAAATATTTTCTCCACGACCACTACTGAATGTAGTTCTTTTGTCTTGTCGTTGCTAAACTTAAATTGTAAAATATTAATAAATGTATTTAAGTAAAACTAGTTAAAGAAAACCGTGTTGACATGCTGTAATCTGAAGGAGAGTGTGTTCTAAAATGAACTGTTATTTTTTCTTACATGTTAACTTCTAGACAAAAATCGTATTCTTTTCAAAACAGAAATTTTAGTAAGAGAACAGAAATATGATACAAATAAAAAATTACCAACACCTCACTCAGGTAGGTACCTTCAAAATTCATTAATTCCATTTTACTAAAGAAAAGTTACATTCTTATTAAATTCAAATTCCTACATTTACGGAAAATCTTTTAGATAAATAAATCCTATCTATGATGCTTAATAAAGCAATATTTCTGATCGCGGGGTCTCTAATAAATATTAATACAGAAAAGATAAAAAGTTATCCCATGAGAATACGATCCAAAAACCTCCATAAACATCTTTTCACGAAGTAATCATTAAAACAGTTCCATTACGTTTATAACATTTCTATCGCATATATCAATAAAAATAGCAGAATAATAATAATAATAATTATATATTGTTGACATCTTTATGTTTTGATTTTGTCGTTAAAATACCAGAAGGATTGTACTGGACTGATAATTTCTCTAGTTCCGAGATATTTTGACAACGCTGCTTCAAATGATAAAAATGACATGTCAGAGCACATAACCTCGAAAAAATATATGAATTAGGCATTCCAACGATCTGTCAAGCAATAGGTGCCAGTGGGAAGTAACCACGATGAAAGACAATAGGTGTTTCAACTTCCCTAAAATCCCATATAAAAACAAAAGACGATATGGCACCAAACACAACGTAGTTCCAAAAAATTCACCAGAGGTCGTTAAAAGGTGAGGTACCCGACTCGATCATATATTGATCATTAAGAGCTAGATAAAGTATATTTTAACATCAATATGTATCCAACTTCAAGATTTGGCCATCAGATGATTGGTCAATCATTTGACAGGTTATTATTCTAATGTTCACGCAGCATAACATATACTACATTTACGAACAAATATAATTGTAAATTATTTATAACTCTAATAATTTTGCAATATTATTTATTAAAGTTAGTTTAAAGTAATGCTTTTTTCATCATTGTTGAGGTCTAGTTATTATCTAGTCTAGTTATTGTTGGTCTTAGATATGAATGAAGTACCTGTCAAATTTTAATTTAGATATATCAAAAGTTGAATTGGACAAAATAGAAATAAAATAATAAAGACCATAGTAATTGCTGTTATAAGCTTTTATATTATTTTGTAGATAAAGAATAGAAACGAAACGAATAAAGGTATTTTCAATTTTTTACATGTGTATATGTGTACATTTTATTAGAATTAGCAGTTCGACTGTTAAGACTTCATCCGTATATTATAAATGTAAACAAGAATGGAATGATTGATAATTTGTTCTTTTTTTACATTTATAATGCGTATACTAATAAAATTTCCACACTTAAAAAGACCTACCTCTCCTTCGTTTTTCTTTATCAATCTGTGTGTAGTTACACCTACAAACCTTTGATTTATTTTGTAAATAATTAAAGTTGTATAAGTTAATGAATCTATTGAAAACAATCCTCTGCGTTTATATTTAATAAAAAGTTTATTACAACACTTATTTATATAGGTAATTAAGGTTTACAGATCATTTTTGTACCTACCCTTTTCATCAATTTGCCATGTAAGAACCACATTTTATTACAATTAGGAGATCCCTCTATGTGAAATTGTTTAGGACTGGTAACAAAATAAGCATGTATCTTTGGAATGTGTTTATTAATTATCTAAAATGTGGCAGTTATAATTTTATACCTACTCTTCTGTAAACATAACATTAAAATGGCACATAACACTTATTTTTTCAAAACCCATTTCAACAATATTTACAATTTTGTAGGAAAGAATACACACTTTTTTTATTATTTAATTATTGCTGTCTTGTACACTAAAAATGATGAAAAATAGTAATGTTCTCACTTTGTTTTGATGAAATATATGGGTGCTATGGGGTATCGTTTTTTTTTCTTCTCATTTTCACTTTCCATATCGTTTGTAATATAGAATATTATTAGTAGACATTAATAAATTACCATTATTTAAAAAAATTGGATATAGACGTATTTTTTACTCGGATAAAATTAACTGAATTTTTCTGACAGTTCGCAATCAATTTGTTTTCATTTGAGGTACTTCATCTTCTACCGACATCTAGTGGATTTTTACATACTATGCTGTTATTGGTGCCACATTTTAAAAAGAGTTGAAACACCTGTAAATGTCATTCACCGGGGAAGTAACTATTTTTAATCGAAATAGTAATCGCTAAGCTTGCCAATTTATGAAGAAATGTATGAGCGGGTTTTTTAAATATTACTTTTATTGTGTTTGACTTTGACTAAAGAGACCGAAGATCTAACATTGCACACTGCGCATATTGTCTATTTTAACCCCAAGTAACCCACCAATTGAAAATTATTGTTTGCACGATGCCACCCGAATTAGGCATTCCAACGACCTGTCCAAATGGCTACCAGTGGGTAATGACAGTTTAGATATAGCAACCCTGTTGTCATGTTGTCATTAACAGGGTCAATGATACATATATAGTTATATAAATTGCTCAAAGCTGGTCGTTTACGAGCGGCCATATTGCCTGGCAGATATTTATTAATTTGAATCGGTTTAGCAAAAATGTGTTTTAAAACCAATTTTTAGCCTTTAGATATTCAAAAAAAAATAATTGCTTACATTTTTACTTCAAGGCATAAGCTTATGTTTATTTTGAAAAATATGGATGATCAATCTATGTAACTATCTATTTCATTGACCTTGTCAAATCACCAGGCCTACAGGGTTGCCATAATTTTGCCATATCATAACCCGTCAGAACCCACTGGTAGCCATTCAGTTTGGAATGCCTAATTGCTCCGATTTTCCATTCAACGCTCACCTCCGCCTGAGTTCAATCACCATTGACAGCTGTTTTTTAATTTATTTGTTGGTGTTTTAGCAAATTAAAGTGTTCTAGTTATTTAATTTTAAGTTCAAGATGCCACGATGTATCTTGAAAAATTGTATAGACTTATAATACAAGTACCAATGTTATGAAAGATAAAAAATATATTCGTTTTCAAAGGTAAATGTTTATTAACATTTTGACATAAATCGCCATGATCCTTTGGGCTGAATACTTCAGATCCGCATTAAGGGGTTTAAATAAATATTAAGCATCAAATACATATTTCAGAAAACAGATTTCATATTACTTACATAAATTTACAAAAGAGTAAAATTTTGAACATTTAATTTAAATAAGAAGTAAATAGGCATTGTTGCTAACGAAATTTTGTTTTTAAAGTTTTATAAGAATATTTACTAAAGGTGGTTTTTAGTCCTTTTTGATAGATAAATAAGAAGTAAAGAAGCATAGTTGCTAGCTAAATTTTAATTTTTAAGGTATTTTTATAAGAATATTAGATGAAATACAGGATGACCTACTTAAAATTTCAAGGTTCGTCTTATTTGCGGTCAAATTGAAATTGACATTTGAATCTTAAGTATTAAAACAAAGTAAAACGCACAATATGATCTAGTGTAAGCAAAAAAATACTAAAGTTACGGGAGTTAGTCACATTGTTAATAAAATTTTACATTATAAACTCCTAAACAACTCGAACAAAATTTTCGTTCACTAAAAAATCCAAATTCCAGCAATATTTATTATTTATTATATAATAGAATGCGGTTTCAAAGATAACGGGATCAAAAAAACCGAATCTCTAAATTTTGGAGCTAAATGCTCAGATAAAAGCAAGCGACCGATAGAGATTACAAAATAATCGATTATTCTAATATATTTTATGAAAATCGATTTATCCGTTATTTTTAATAAATTATTTTCGTTTTTTTTAAGATAATGTAATAATCGATTTTAAAGGAAATACGAAAAAAGTAGATTTATTCAAAATAATCGATTTATTGAAGAAAAAAAATCGATTTTTTTTGAAAAATCGATTTATCGTTTAATCGGTTTTTTTTAATTAATCGATTATTTTCGATTTTTCAAAGGTATTATATGAAAATAATCAATTGATCGAATATAATTGATTATTTTATATAACCGATGTTTCGGTTATTTTTTTGTTAATCAGCTTTTTAATAATCGATTATTTATCGAATATTTTCGATTTTTCAAAGATAGAATAATCAATTTTAAAGGAAATATGAAAAGGATTATTCGAAAATAATCGATTTCTTAATTAATTCGTTGTTTTCGATTAAGCGATTATTTTGGAATAATCGATTATTTTCGGTGTTTCAAAGACAATCGAATTATCGATTTTAAAGTAAATACAATAAAAAATTATTGATAATAATCGATTGATAGAAAATAATCGATTGTTTAAAATAATCGATAATTCGTTTTTTTTTTTTTGGAAAATCGATTTATCAGTTAATCGACTTTTTAACTAATCGATTATTTTTCAAAGCTTATCGAATAATCTGTTTCAATGAACGAAAAAAAAAAATGGATTATTTGAAAATAATCGATTATTTAAAATAAACGATAATTCTTTTATTATTTTTTGTAAACACTGATTTATCGGTTAATTGGTGTTTTAATTAATCGATTATTTTTGATTTTTCAAAGATAATCAAGTAGTCGATTTTAAAGAAAATACGACAAAAAATAGATTGTTTGAAAATAATCGATCGAAAATAAACGGTTATTTTCAATGATCGATAATTTATTTCGATAACACCCACCCCTAGCGACCAAATGACTTTTAATAGGTTTAAATTTTAAAATGTTATCTGGTTTCAGACATATGCAATTCTAGAGTTTTATGTGACTCATCCTCTATATTAAATAATATTCCTAAAGAAAGAGGCTGAGGTTACAATACAAAACAGCATTTTCTCATTTTGACAAATTTTTAATATTATGTAATAGCCGTAGAAAAAATATAATGTTCAACTCACAAGGTTTGATTTGCAGTATTCGCCTGCGCCCATGCTTTTTTTATAATACTCGTAGACAATGAGTACCATTTCTTGCTCTATTAACAATATTCTATTTCAACATTTTAGTGTAATCTCTTGCTGAAAAGTCCATAGTAAATAAACGCTAAAGAAATATTCTATAAAAGGGCTTCTCTTTACATAAAATGTCGGGGCATCTGTTTGATATTAAAAAATCACGTTAATTTTATTTCATAATACAAAATTCCATTAAACTTATATTTTAAATAAATCTATGATGCTAATAAACAAAGTCCGGTCCGGACAGAGTTCGGGTCTCTGCCCAGTTCCCCCACTCCGTTAACCTTTCTTTAGAAACTAGCAACATTTGCGCAGGTTAAACACCGGTGTATGTTAAATCTCTGGTCTCTTTTATCTAAGTGTTTGACATAAAATATTTAAATGTAATCCATTATTCATGATTTTACGAATAGTAGATAGAATACATCGTATGTCGCAACCCTTAGCTATACGAAACCTTCCCACTGGCAATTCATTTGTTTGGAATGTCTAATATTAAAATGACATTAAAAAGTATACCTTCTTTCGTTTTTCTCTTTGAACTTTTTAATATTATTTGCTGCAAATTCAAAATGTTAGTTAGGTAAATATTGTCACTTTAAAAAAACAATAAATAATTCCAATTCTAAGTGATCATTGGAAATCAATTTTTTAAGATTTAAAATTAACTTTTGCGTTCGATGAATATTTTTTTGACAAGCACTGTCTAGAGTCTAGACAGCTTTATACCACTTACAGGTGGTACTTAGATACGTGTTTTTATCGCTTGTTTACTTATTTGAAAAAACGAGTTGATGTCGCTTATCTTTACAGGATCAATGTAAATACATGGTAAAATATCGTAATAAACGGCATAGTGGCAAAATATAATTTTTAGTAATTACAAACATCTTTTGCAGTTAACAGAATACATATTACATAATTTGACACAGCAAATATTATCAAGGAAAACTCTCCCGTGAACGTAAGCGAGCCTTAGGGTCAGTATCCTTCTCGGCCAACGGCCATTTTACCTACCACTTTATCTCATAAACATAACCTTATCTAGCAAGTGAAGCGTCACACTCAGCTTGCTTGGTGTTGTTTTTCTTTACACAAGTTCTGCTACACGTAAGTCAAGTGTTTAATATATACATAGTTATTAGGCACTAGTCTCGTGGTACGGGAGACCCAAGAAAATATTGCACTTTTATAACAGTAATGACAATTTTGACGCAAAAAATCGTCGTATATTTGTATATGTATCTAATATTTTTTATTAGAAATGGCAATGAAAAAATATACGAGCAGAAAATACATGTTGCTGAGATGAGAATGATTAATTAAACATGAGCGTTTTAACGGAAATGTCTAGTGGTAAGAAATTGAAGGACTATAAGAAAATAGTGGTTCACAGGAGAAAACCAAATTAGAAAATCGATAGAGTCTAATGGCAGAAACCTTTAGTCTTTTGATATCATTGCTAAACTACATACCTAATTATATTTTCGCAAAAAAAATGCTTGTCCACCTTGTAATATTAATCAAAAATATTCTTTGGTTAAATACAGTGTTAGGCAATTCTAAAAATAAAATAGAGGGTGTTCCATTTAAAAAACATGTTTTTATTTAACAAACGAAACAACACCATGAACATCCAAAATTATTTTTAAAGTATGCCTTTTTCAAATCCCTATAACTTTTCTTTGAACCTTGATTGCTTCTCAATCGCACAAATTGAAATATAGAGAAAATACGCATTAAATGGTAACAGTATATCTCCAACACCCTGTACAGATTTATCTGAGCAAATGCTGACAAACATAAAGAAGAATTATTGGTAACAGTATGTTGAGTAATGAATTATTACCTATTCATCACTTGTAACTCGTGTAAATAATGAGTAATGATTATTAATATTGCTTTAAAATATCATGTAATAATGATTGTATTATTTAACAGTTGTAAAATAAATTTTTTTCCCTAAATAGTTTTGGTTTTTGTTTCCGAATGCAAGTGGAAAAGACTACAGCAATATACAATCAGGAACGGCTAAATGGAATGAATTATCTTTATTGTGCATATTAGACACATTATACAGGGTCCTTACTATTTCATAAGGATAATATTGCTATTTCTTAAAAGGTAATAGATAGAAAGTTGACTAAATTAGACAAAGGTTGCGCAGTTTTGTGTTCAGAAAAATGGTGCCAAGAAACCTTTGATATCTACAAGGAGATTTAAAATATGGGACAAAGAATGAATGAATTTAAAAAAATGACAGCGGCGCCACAAAAGAATTTTACTAGAGATTTTGCTTACATTATTTAACATTAACATTATTTAACGTTATTTAACGTTATTTAACGTTATTTAACGTTATTTAACATTATTTAACATTATTTAACATTATTTAACATTATTTAACATTATTTAACATTATTTAACATTATTTAACATTATTTAACATTATTTAACATTATTTAACATTATTTAACATTATTTAATATTATTTAACATTATTTAACATTATTTAACATTATTTAACATTATTTAACATTATTTAACATTATTTAACATTATTTAACATTATTTAACATTATTTAACATTATTTAACATTATTTAACATTATTTAACATTATTTAACATTATTTAACATTATTTAACATTATTTAACATTATTTAACATTATTTAATATTATTTAACATTATTTAACATTATTTAACATTATTTAACATTATTTAACATTATTTAACATTATTTAACATTATTTAACATTATTTAACATTATTTAACATTATTTAACATTATTTAACATTATTTAACATTATTTAACATTATTTAACATTATTTAACATTATTTAACATTATTTAACATTATTTAACATTATTTAACATTATTTAACATTATTTAACATTATTTAACATTATTTAACATTATTTAACATTATTTAACATTATTTAACATTATTTAACATTATTTAACATTATTTAACATTATTTAACATTATTTAACATTATTTAACATTATTTAACATTATTTAACATTATTTAACATTATTTAACATTATTCAACATTATTTAACATTGCTTAACATTATTTAATAATAATGATAATGTGCCTTTATTTGCACATTGCATTTCTGTACAATTAGCATGGGCGAGGTTTAGCATGTAGCTGTTCTTACTCCTAAAAAATACATTTAAATAACTTTAAATAGCTGAACAATAAGGTTTATCTATTAATTTTATTTAACATTATTTATCATTATTAATCATTATTTAACCTTACATAACATTATATAAGATTAGATTACATAAAATTATACAGGGTGTACCATTAGTGCGTAATTGTTCAATATTTCAATTTGGGTTATTAACACGCAAACTAGTTTCAAATAAAAGTTACTGTTAGAGAAAAAAAAAATTCTCAATGCATAGTTGGGTATAAAACCCATGACTATTCTGTACTTCTGTAGACACTGGGACAAAAAACAAAATATAAATTACAGCCGTAATTTGGAAATAAACAAACATAACCTCAAAAATAATAGTAATTTTATTTATCTGAGACTTTTTTCGGTAACAATCCTTGAATTGACACACATGTTTCCGATTTATTAAAGTCAGTTTTATTTAAACTTAATTTGTAATAAATACAATACATAATTAAAATTGTCTCATGGGGATTTTTAGAATTTGACAGCTTCATTGGAAAGTTGGAAACGTCGAGGTAGAGAAGTAAGTAGAGACAACATAAACAATATTTTGCGATATGATAAGTGGACGCACTTAGAGTCATATTTTAAGTCAATAATTTTATATTTAAAGATTGACAAAACGAAAATGTTTTTATGTCATTTAAATCACGCTATTTAAAAAATAGTACATTATATACCTAGGGTGAGAAGTGAGCTATTATTTACCGAGCACTTTTATATCCTGAGGCGCGTAGCGCCGAGGGATATAATGTGCGAGGTAAATAATAGCTTTCTCAGCCGAGGTATATATAGAATTTTTTTTACTACTAACATTAATGTATTAGCAATTTTAATTTTGACATAAGTAATTTCCTAACAATTTGTTAAATATTTCGAAATATCAAGCAGACTGGAGCGTGTTTCTAATCAGACTGGCTTTATTTATGTAAAAATTTGGCATGTGTCAAATTTTGGTATGATTCTAGGAAATATCCCATTGCATTTTTGATATTTTAATGACATGGATTTATTGTTATTAATTAATAATTTTTAAAGCCGGTGTTGAATTTCCTAGTTAATATATATTTTTACTATTAACACTGATATATATTATCATATTTGATTTGATTAGATTTTAATAAACCCAGCTTTAGTTATTTCCTACTTATTTTTCAAATATTTCAAAATATCAAGTAGTCTGGGAGTTTAGTTGTCAAATTAACAAAATGAAACTAATGAAATTTAGTTTCATTATTTACCTAGGTTTTTTTTATTATCATTATTTACCTAGGGAGAGAAATATTACTTCTCATTAGAGGAATGGAGTAAATAATGGTGATTTCTCATGTTAGTAGTAAAAAAATGGTATTTATTCTAACCAAAACTGACTACTCGAGTTTGATATATGTCGAAAAAGGGTAGAGACTTAGAAGGTCTGTTCTGGTTTTGAGAAATAACGATCTATAACTGTCAGGCTTATGCGCAGTAGATAGAAAGCGTTCTGGTTTTTCTTGTACTACTTCGGATCTCCCAGTTCAGTGGTCTGGTTTCATATCCAAAATAATCCGTGATTGTTGGAAACAGTCAAAATGTGTTCATGCCTCAGAGTGCGGATCGACTCGGACTGTTTTGACCGCGCATGCGTTTTTTGAAGTGTTATGAATATTTTAGACCATAAAGAATATATTACAATCCCAAATTGTTTATGTGTGGACGAATGTAACTTTCAAAATGAACTGCATTATTATTATAATAAATAAATAAACAATAAACAAAACAACACATCGCGCAATTGTACAATTCGATTTAAATTGTATGTGTTCTGGTTTTCCGACAATTTCAAACAGTCGGGGATATTTTGCCTTTAAGCACACGGTCCGGCGCAGTTTCAAAACCGTTTTCATTTTGAGAACCAGAACACACCTTTAGTACCGTCATTGGATCTCCTCTTTATGATTGGAAAGATTCGTATGCCCCGTATACTTTGTGACGTCACTGTGTGCGATGAGCAAAATAAGGCGATTTTAAGCAGGAACATTGTTTCACGGATCTGTTGACCTCTCTTTTTAGCTGCAGGCTTTCGAGAAAACATCTCTCTACCTCAAGCTCGCTTAGAAAAGTGCGCCAGAGAGACGCGATTAGCCAGGGCACGGTAGCGTATCAAAAAATAGAGATTAACACGTATGAAAACAACAAAATTATTAAAATTGAATTTATATTTTTGTCATTTATTTTAAAATAATATATTTTTATAAAATGTAACTGGGTGTCAACTATACTAATGAACCAATGAAGAAACCGCCTCTGCGTGCCAGTTTTCACTCTAAAAAGAAATGAATACTCGTATATTTATGAAATTCACTTTATCACTCTACAGAATGGAAACTGGGACAAATTATAATTATTAATTTTTTTAATAAATAGTTAAAATCTACTTGTACATTTCCCACAAATAATTGAGATACCGAATTTATTTCATTTGGCCGTTCCACAGTTTTTTTAGATCATTCACTTTTTTGCTGGTACACCATGTATTCTTATAGTTATTGAAGCTCTATTCATGATAATATGGATATGACGTGTTAGTTCATCGTTGAGAGATTTAATAGCAGACGAGTAAAAAAATCGACTACTCAATTGAACGTGCAAAATTGCTCTTATAACCGAGATATTTAAGATCTTTCTAATGATACGACTAACAACGTTAACACTCCTTTTAATTGATTCTCTCATCTGTAAGACCTTGTTATTTATTATTAACTTTTGAATTTACATATACGTGAAAAATAATATACCAAAGAAACTTAATAAGTACATATAAAGAATAAGTATGTATACTTCGTCCTTCTTTCAGCTTTTACTTTAAATTGCCTATTATTTTCACTCTAAAGTCACCTTAACACCTTTGCCTCCAGCTATTTATCAATATATATTTAATTTCTGTCTGAAACTTTCACTTAAAAACTTAATTTTCACTAAAAATTCTACACGATTCATCCTATCCAATTTACAGATTACCGTTTCTCTTTTCAGTTATAATTTAGCAAAAAAGACGTTTACGCGTGAAAACTGAAAACAAGTTAATGCAATAATTATAATATAAATATTCTGCAAAAATGTTAACAAATCTACCGGATGTCCAATTAGTGCTAATCTCTTCGACATTTTAATTTGTGTTATAGACACGCAAATAAGGTTTAAATAAAAGTTAAGGGATTTAAAAAAGACATTTCTGAATACATGTATGTACTTAGGGCCAACTTCATAATCTAATTAAAGTAGGCTTCAATATTAAAAAGGCCCTTTAAATGTTATACCGATTTCACAATACAGATTTATTGAAAAAGTACATTTTAAAATACATTTCTTGTGATCAACCATGTACATCGGATGGACCGAATATTTTTTTTTTTCGATTTAGTGACAAAAAGTTGTGGTTGTTAGCGTTGATAAGAATTGAACTTAAATATACTGCGTTACACCGCTGCACACAAGCAAGTCCAAGTGGTTATATGCTACGTAAGAGTTAGAGGCATATTAATCACGAGACTTGTAAAATACAGACGATTTTTGTTATAAATATGTTTGCATTAAAATTGGGTTATTTTATTATTAAAATCACAAAAATAAATGACCGTATTAGCGTTGTGTATGTTACACTCTGAGTGTGTTGCTCGGGCCTATTTGATGCTTTTTGGCAGTTATCTGACATATTATTTGTGTTTATTATGTTTGGGCAATGTCATTGCTTTCTGACATATTATTTGCGTTTATTATGTTTGGACAATGTTAGTACTTTCTGACATGTTATTTGTGTTTCTTATGTTTGGGCAATTTTATTACTTTCTGACATATTATTGGTGTCTACTATGTTTAGGCAATGTTATTGCTTTCTGACATATTATTTATGTTTATTATGTTTGGGCAATGTTATTGTTTTCTGTTATTTATGTTTATTATGTTTAGGCAATGTTACTGTTTTCTGATATATTATTTGTGTTTATTATGTTTGGGCAATGCTGTTGCTTGCCGACATATTATTTTGTGTTGATACTGATGTTAATATCTGGTTATTTATTTTCTTTAGGGCTTCAAGCAGCTAGAATGATTCCTGTAATTTCCCAGGGTAGTCAGCATATGGACGAGCTGACTGGGCAGAAAGCGTCCCAGTGTCAGACTGGCCGTGTTAACGTTGATAAGAATTCAACTTAAATATACTGCGTTACACCGCTGCGTTAACAAAAACAAGCAAGTCCAAGTGGTTATATTCTACGTAAGAGTTAGAGGCATATTTATCACGAGACTTTTAAAATACAGACGGTGTTTGTTATAAATATGTTTACATTAAAACTGGGTTATTTTATTATTAAAATCACAAAAATAAATTATCGTGTTAGTGGTGTGTATGTTACATTCTCTGTTGCTTGGGCCCATTTGTTGCATTTTGACATATAATTAGCGTTTATTATGTTTGGGCAATGTTATTACTTTCTAACATGTTATTTGTGTTTATTATGTTTGGGCAATTTTATTCCTTTCTGACATGTTATTGGTTTCTATTATGTTTGAGCAATGTTATTGCTTTCTGACATATTATTTGCGTTTATTATGTTTGTACAATGTTACTGCTTTCTGACATGATCTTTTTGTTTATTATGTTTGGGCAATGTTGCTTTCTGAATAAACTTTAGAATGCTAAAAAGCTACTTTCTTTTAGTAAAATCTTTAAAAAGTTCATTCAATTTTTGCATAATATCTGCTTTTAAAATGCGAAATAAACTTTAAAAGAATAATCAAATTGTGCCACTATACAGTGGTCTAAAGTTAGTTACACACACGTATCTTTTATTAAACATGTTTATGCAGGAGTGTAAAACAAATATATATTCTTTTTCTAAAAAATCATCAGAAGAAAGGGACTGAAACTAAACTGAAATTAAAAGCTAATGGTAAGATTTTAGAATATTATTCTGCGACACTTATTATAAATTTGGCAAGCATGTGGTGGTTCTTGCCAGTGCCGAACTCAATATCGTTGAAGCAGCTCTAAGTTTTTGAGTTGGGCGCGGCTAAATATTGAGATAAAATGATTATCATGTTTTGGGATTTCAATTCATTATTTATGAAGTGTTTATTGCCAAAAAACATCTCAAAATAATAATTTTATATAAATTATATTTAAAGGCCACTGGGGCGCGGCCACATTTGTTCTATAAATTTAAAAAAAAAATAGCCTATTTTTAAAGCTATTTCACAACTATTTTTGCTATGATAACATCAAACTAAAATAATATCAATCTGTTAGTCAAATTCCCTATATTGTACAAAAACAAAATTATTTCATAATTCCAAATAAAATTTATATCAGTGGCATGCGCCAGTTCATCAAGACAACAATTACATTGCGTCTAAAAATAGAACAAATCCATTGCACAGGTGTTCATAAAAAGATCACGCTACATTTGGCTTTGTTACTTTGTTCTCCTCTAAAAAAAGTTTAACCTCCTGTAAAATGCAATTATTTTAAAACTAAAGATTAGGAAGTAATTCTACATTAGAAAAACTACTTATTTGTACGACACTATATACAGCATACTTTTTCGTTGGGGTTTCGTCAAATATTTAAATGTATACTGAAGAGGGACGTGTTTACCAGTTGTGCATCTTGTTGAATCATTTTGCTTGGGTGCCTAAGGATTAATTCAATTTTCAGTTTCACCTGAAACTACGCCTCGTCATTTTCGTGATCTCATCGAAATCACATCACGTATTTACAACTTTTCGGTGCAAATAATGACGTCACTATGAGTGAATTTATTTTGTCTGATAGCAGTCAAGCAGTCTTAAATCATCAGCTGCTGGAAATCGGAAGCAAGGTCAAGGATAATATATTTTTTAAGCAAATGTACGCCACACGAGCAAGATTAATTCACTTGTCAGTTAGAACACATTGAAATAAAAAAGTAAAAGATAATTGAGTTGCTTGAAAAGTATAATTATTTATACAATAATTGTTAGCGCGCCACTGTGCATATATGGCACTAGATAATATAGACGTATTCCGTTTGACATGTCCAAGCAGTTATTCTTATTCGGGCGAAGAGTAACTACGTGCCTTGTCTTGATACGGTATAATATTTAAAATCTAAAATCAGAAAGTGGGATACAAAGAATCCATTATTTAAAATCGACGTCTAAAAATTTATTATACTGCTCGAGCCGTCGCGACTAAAAATTGTTTATAATATCATGAAGATAAAAGTTGACCGTCAAAGAAAAATGGCAGAGTTGTGTTTTTAAAGATGGGACTATTTGATTTCACGTTATAAGAAGATATTCAGCTAAGTATATTTTGTCAATAGCTAATGTATTTCAGCGTCTTTTATTTATTTTTATTATTTATTTATTTTTGTTTGATTTGATGCCGCTTTCAAACATGAATTAAGTCATTGTCATTTTTTTATATCGGTTGTCGATTAGGTAGTCTAAAAAATATTTTCGCTCAAACACTTACTTTTTTTGTGAACAGTGGTGTTTTTGTGCAGTTAAAAATATAGAGTTTGCTTTCCTTTTTTTTTTTTGAAGTGAAGTTTACGTTAAAACGAAAACTGTGCGTATAATATTGAACAAAATGACTGATGAACATCATATTACTCAACCAGTTTCTGTCGAAAATACATTAACGACTTTGCTACGGGATTTCCTAAATCGTTCAGTGCCTCATGAAAGACTTAACTTGCCAAAGTTTGAGCCGCGGCGAGATGATCCTGAACAATGGGTTAACGAAATATCGGAGATGGCGTCTGAACTTGGATGGAGTGACAGCACTATTATGGCTCAAATAGGAGGTTGTTTTGAAGGGGAGGCAGGTGAATGGTTTAACGTTTGGAGTCCGATTGACCGCCGCTCATGGGCAAATTTAAAAATCGATTTATGTGAGAGCTTCGCAGGTACAGTTAATTTTGGAAAATTGATGTATGACGCAATTTCTTTTTCTTCTGAGGGCTGTCCAACGTTTGGTCAATATGCCCGTTTAAAACTTCAAAAAATTAATGCCCTAAAATTACCTTTCACTCAAAGTCAAATCGTTAGCATGATTTGCTTTACCATAAAGGATGTAAGTCTTCAAGCTCAGATGACACAAGTTGGTCATTCATCTGTGACTAATCTTATTTCTCATTTATGCCGAATTCAAACTAAACCATCAGTTAGCAATAAAATTAGTTCCTTTGTGCCTATAGTTTCAAATAATGCACCGAACAAAAGTTTAAATCAAGTAAAAAATTCTTCTTTAAAATGTTATAGCTGTGGTCTTTTAGGACATCCAAGATTTTTATGCCCCCAAAAAAGTACTCAAGGCAAAGGTCTTAAACGTGAAAGAGATGATTTTAAACCCAACACTAGTAATACTTGTGATTTTTGTCAAAAACCCGGACATGTAATTGATAATTGTTTTGCTAGAAAAAAGCAAAAAGGTAATCATTATAAGAAGGTTAATTTGTGCTATTCTCCTACACCTATTTCGTCAGATTTAAATTTGTTTTCACTTAATATTGATGATCACGATTATGAAGTTTTAATCGACACTGGTGCTCAAGTGTCTTTATTGCGTCAATCTGCTGTTAAAAATATGTATTCTTTGCCAATTTACGAACATATGACTATTAAAGGCGTTGGTAACCGCACCTTTACGTCTAAGAGTGTAGTCAATGTTGAAATAAATCTTAAAAAAGAATTTAAATTTCCTCTTAAAATGCATATTGTTTCAAATGATTATATTCCTTGTGATGCAATAATTGGTTTGGATTTTATAAACATTCCTGGAATGTCTTTAAAATTTACTCAAAGTTCACCTATTTTGGAATATGTTCCTTCAAATCTCGTTGAAAAGCAATTGGAAGAGTTACTTCTAGAATTTAACGACATTTCTTCTTCTGGAAATAAGATACCCACTCCTATCACAACAGGGGAATTTAAAATTCGTCTCACATCTGATACAGAGATCAAATTTCGCCCTTATCGATTCTCAATGGTGGAAAGAGAGACTGTACGAAATCTTATCGACGATTTAATTAAAAACGAAATTATAAGGCCGTCTAATTCCCCTTACGCAAGCCCTGCCTTCCTTGTCAAGAAGAAAAATGGGGATTCTCGTTTGGTTTGTGATTTTCGTGCGCTCAATCGAATCACAGTAAAAGATCGGTATCCTCTTCCCCGAATTGATGATCAAATCGATCAGCTAAGTAATAAAAAATATTTCACTACTCTTGACATGGCCGCTGGGTTCCATCAAATTAAAGTACATCCTGATTCAGTAGAAAAACTTGCTTTTGTTACTCCAGATGGCCAATTTGAATATTTACGAATGCCCTTTGGTTTGGCTAATGCCCCCTCTATTTTCCAGCGAGCAATCAACACTGCTCTACAGGCGGAAATTCTAAAGGGTATTGCGTTGGTTTATATGGATGATATCCTTATTCCGTCAGAAACAAAGCAACAAGGTCTTGAACATTTACGGTTAGTTTTAACAACATTAAAGTCCCATGGTTTTTACATAAATATAAATAAATGCAAATTTCTTCAAGAACAAGTTGAATATTTGGGTCGTTTAATAGTAAACGGGATTGTTAAACCAAGTCCTTCTAAAACAGAGACCTTGAAATTGATGAAACATCCAAATAATGTCAGGGAGGTTCGTCAATTTTTGGGACTCGCTGGTTATTTCAGAAAATTCATACCACAATTTTCTGTTAAAACAAAAATACTATCAAATCTTTTAAAGAAAGATTCAACTTGGACTTGGACTAATGAACATTCAAAAGCTTTTGATGAAGTTGTTAAAATTCTTTCTGAAGAACCTGTGTTGGCAATTTTTAATCCAAATCTACCATTAGAACTCCATACTGATGCTAGTAGTCGTGGGTTTGGAGCTATTGTTTTTCAAAATCATGATGGTAAAAAAAAAGTAGTATCCTATTTCAGCAAAGCAGCCACAGATGTGGAATCTCGATATCATTCATACGAACTTGAAACTTTGGCGGTAGTAAATGCTTTAAAACATTTTAGACATTATTTTGTAGGTGTGCCTTTTACATTGGTCACTGATTGCAATGCTCTAAAAAATTCGCAACATAAACGTAACCTTGTGCCAAGGGTAAGTCGTTGGTGGATTTACCTTCAGGATTTTGAATTTACTATTTTACATAAATCTGGAGACCAGATGGCTTATGTTGATTATTTGAGTCGAAACCCACCAATTCCAAGTCAAGATACTTTTAAAAGCGTTTGTATTACCAAAATTTCTGAAATACCATTTGTCGAAGAAATAGACTCAAGTAGTCAAAACTTAATGCCGTCTGGGTGGTTATTTATTCAACAAAGTACAGATAGCGAAACAACCGAATTAAAGCAAAAATTACAAAATGGTGAAATAGATAAAAATCAGTTTTGTATTATTGGAAGTACCCTGTGTCATTTGAGTAATATTAACTCCGAAAAAGTTACTCAATATTTTGTTCCCAAAAATGCCAGGTATTCGTTAATTAAGGAATATCACGATGGGCAAGCTCATGTTGGTCTGGATAAAACCATTTTAAGTATAGCTTCACATTTTTGGTTTCCTCGAATGCGTCAATTTGTAAAAAAATATATTGACTCATGCCTCACCTGCCTTACCCGAAAGCGCCAATTCATGTCGATCTTCTTGGACCTTTGCCGAAAACTGAAGAAGGGTTCACTCATGTGTTTATAGCAGTCGATGCATACTCAAAATATACATTTTTATATGCTGTTAAGAGCTTGAAAACTGAAGATTTGGCCGATTGCGTACAGGATATTGTGTTTTTGGTTGGCACTCCAGCTCGTATTATCACAGACAATGCTTCTTCTTTAAAAGCCATTCAAAATAATCTCGAATGGGACATCGAGTGGCATTTCATTACGCCCTATGTACACCAATCCAATGGGCAAGTGGAACGTTACATGCGATTTGTTTCTAACTTGCTAAGAGTTCAGGCCGACTGTACCGTTCAATGGAGTTCGATGGTATCTAGAATTCAACTGGTAATCAATTCAACAGTTCACAAGACAACTAAGAGGACACCACTTCAAATTCTCTTTGGTTGTGACAACAGGCTACCAGAGATAAGCCGGATCATTGAAAATGCCTCAGATGATAAATTACCGCTAGTCACAATGGAACGTGAAAAATGGAGACAGTTTGTTAATAGACGTCTCTCAGAAAACGCAACTGCTCAGGATAACTACGCTAAAAGGAACTCATCAACTTCCACAAAATCATATAATGTGGGAGATTTTGTTTTGATTTCAAGAGAAGCTTTAAAACCCAAAAAGTTGGAATCTGGTTGGGTAGGACCTTATAAAATAACAAAAAAATTACCAAATAGCAGATATGAACTTCGAAGAGTTGACGACGTTTCCGAGTCCATACGAATGACAGTAGCTGTTCCAAGTCAAATGCGGCTATGGACCAAAGAATGGTTCCCGAACGAATGCGCAGAGATATTAGAAAGTTATTTTGATATGGATGAAAATGTCAAGGTATGTTTATTACTGTATTAATTTGCCGTGTTAGCGATGGAAATTATTTAGTCCTGGAGTATCTGGACCTTCATGTTGCATCTTGGTTTTCTGGCCGGCAACGATTATGCCTTGGGGTGCCTGGACCATCTTGGTTTTCTGGCCGGCAACGATTATGCCTTGGGGTGCTTGGACCTTGATGTTAACATTTTGGTTTTCTGATCGACTATCTAGTTTCAGATGTTCATAGTAATTTGACCTTAATATACATTTTGGTTTTCTGGCCGGCAACGTTTATGCCTTGGGGTGCTTGGACCTTAATGATATATTATGGTTGTGTGTTGATTGCAAAGAAATATGACGGGTTATTTTAACCTTGGGGTACCTGGATCTTGATGTACATTTTGGTTTTCGGGCCGGCAACGTTTCTGCCTTGGAGTGCTTGGACCTTAATGTCACATTATGATTTGCTGGTCGGTTATTTTAACCTTGAAGTGTCATGAGGAATTTTATATTTCTACAAAGAAAACCTCTGTTGATAGGGATTTCTTTTGTTTCAGAACGATAATCGTCAGGATGAAGCCGAGTCGTCTTAATAAGTTATTATAGTTACGTTATTGTAAATGTTTTAGGAATAAAGCTAATATTATTCTTATAAATCGAGTTATAATTATTATTGGGCCGAGAGCGTCCCAATTTCAGGATGGCCGTGTTAGCGCGCCACTGTGCATATATGGCACTAGATAATATAGACGTATTCCGTTTGACATGTCCAAGCAGTTATTCTTATTCGGGCGAAGAGTAACTACGTGCCTTGTCTTGATACGGTATAATATTTAAAATCTAAAAATAATAATAATAATAATTATAGATTATATAATTAACTGCAAAAGAAGAAAAAAAAAAGTTTCCGTCTTTAACAAATGCCTTGATACCTTCACGTGATCAGTAATACTCTCAAAAAACTGTCTCGGTAATTAAAACAGTAATAAAGTTCATCAAAACTTTGAATACTACATTCTAAATCTGAAGATCTAGAAAATAAGCAAGCGATAAAAATTCACAAAACTACAAGAATAATACCTAGGTGATAGTGTTTAATTTATTTATAGTTTATTTATTTAACAATTAATTTATAATTTATCTATAACGTACTAATTAATTTATAATATGCACTAACAATTTGAATTTATTTATTACAATTTGTCTTTACTCTCCAACACTTAAATTGAATCTTAACGTCCGTCGACAAACTCGCACTATTTATATAAAGCCATCTCTCTACCAGAACACTCTCTACGATCCAGAATGGTCGGGAACTCCCTCTCTATGACTCAGACGCCACATAGCAATCTATCCGGTAGCTTCTCTATATGGCCAGCGCTAGACTTCATATCGCGGGCAAGGAGTAAACAAAGAACAGAGACGGCTTCACGTCACAATATTAATTCCAAAAGAACCCATTTTGATTTGATCGTTTTGAAATTACTAAAGGAATTCCCCAGAAACTACATCTGACGAGATGTACTGGAATTTATTTAGCAGACGTGATCAACCTCTTTCGGATCCGAATACCTCGACCAACCTCTTGATCGTGGTTCCAAGATTCTATCATGACAGGTGTTTCTTCTTTCATAGATTCTTGCAGCCGTGATACTATAATAATAATAAAATCAGATAGCACCGGATCTTTCTGTACAGCTACTGGCACGGTACTGTCATATTGATGATGGAATACATCTTCGGCACCAACTTTGTTCATTCTGTTCTTAAAATCCAACTGAAAACCATATAAGCCCATTACATTCATTCCTAGTCTAACATCTTTTTCAAAATCAGCGACAGTAACAATATGAGTGAACTTTTCTGTACCAATTCCTAATTGAACTTGAATTTCCCCATTGATATTGGCACTTTCACCTGTGGTAGTCCGTAGTTGCAACCTTCTTGGTAGAAGTCTCTAATAGTTCTGGTTGCTCCAGTATCCACCAGCAGTGTATACTTTCAAATGTGTTTGGGTGGCTCTTGCAGAGTCCGAATGGCATAACAACAGCCAGACTTTAAGTCTAAGGAAAAAATAGTTTACTTTCGGCGAAAGTGCCCAAAATATCGTCGATTCGAGAGAGAGGATCACTGTCCTTCTTGGTAACATTGTTCATCTAACGGTAGTCCACACAAAACCTCGTAGTTCCATTCTTTTTCTGGACCAGCATTACCAGTCAGACGCATGAGCTGCTAATTCTATCGCATCGTCTTCCTTCATTTGCCGAGCAATCCTTTCAGCTTCCTTCCTCTCCTCTCTCTGCATGTGGGTAATCATCGAGCTGATTGACGAATCGTCCTGACGTCACCAGTATCAATTTTATATTTGACAACATAAGTTCTTCCTATTTTTCCTCTATTTGGAACAAAATTTCACCATAACGTCGAAGCAATTTCTTTATTTTCCTTTTATTTAATTGATTTAGAAATTGACCAGCAACTGCAATCATTCGCTCCAATTTGTCGTTGAAGAAGCAGTTTTAGTTAGATATAGTTTCTGTATACATAAATATTGTAAAAGAAAATTAGTATATGTGTTTACGAAATAAATAAATGAATAAATAATAAATCAGTGTTAGTATTATACCTAAATAAATTAAGTATAAAATATATTAGTGTAAATAGTGAGCATACATTAAATAAATAAACTGTTACATGGTGTCAGAAGGGGCTCGCATGAGTGTATTTTTCCTTTTTATGTCAAAAATAGTGTCTACGACCATATTAGTAACAAAAAACAACTGCCAAGTAGTTTATTTTGGTGTTCGGTAAATTTTCAATGTACCTAATTGTTTTGTGTAAACTTTCTCTATAAATACGATTTTGAATTCTAATATTGATTTAAATCAATTATTTGAAAACAAGTTTGGCATGTTGTAGTTTTAAATTAATCTCTTTTAATGAGCTTCGTGAGCTCTCTTCCTATTTATATATTACAATAATAAGAAACTAGGCCGTAATCGATTATAGGTTCCAAACCCTATTGCAGATAAATTCAAAAATATAGAACATAATGCTGCATGAAAAATGGTATTTAACCTATTTGGGTACACCCTTTTCTTTAATACAGCTATTACGAGATTAAAATTAGAAAATTGATATTTTTTACTTGCTAGAACAAACACAAATTTATTATCAACAATTTTTTGTAAAGACTTATCGATATAAAAATAAATATAATACCTGGGAATTTCGTTTAAAAGTCTCATCCTTGAAAAGAAAACGGCTATTTTAGTTCCTACATGCATAGTCATATGGATAATGAAATGAATGTTAACATCTAAATAACAAGAACATTTTGGCAGATAACTTTAACTATAATGAAAGTATGTAATAAAAAACAATGATAAAGATAATCTGTAATCTATAGCGATTTCTAGCAATTATTATTTATTGTCTCATTCTAAATTAACAACACACTAATAACTATTCGTTACAACGGATTATAATAAATCAACATTTTCTATAATTAACACTTAAATAATTAGGAAATAATTTATCATAAACATGAATCAAAAAAGAATCACATGCATTGTCTAAAAACGAGTGACAGGAAAAGCTTGGAAACAAATTTAAGTACAATGTCTATTAAGTTACAATGAGGTACATTAACCCTAGATAAGTCACATACTGTTATTATAAAAGCGGAAATGCCAGGGAATAATGAGAAGACAAATTTTAATAGAAATATATCCAAGAAGTAAATGTCAAAAATGAACAATGTACCTACTCGTATTACGTAAAGACCTAAAAAAATTTGAACTGGATAAACGTGTAGATAATTGTCAGAAATTAAGAACAAGCATTCTAATTTGTGTTTAAATGAAAATTTTGTACTTATAGATGTTGAAGAAGCTATCCAAAAAGTAACCCTAAGTTTATTAGTAACTAAATCAATATGCGAGTTTTTTATATTGATGCAATATAAAAAATGTGTCTAGTTTAGCACGTAAGTACTGTGAACATATTTTATTTTCAGCATATTTTGAAAAAATTTTTTAACATATGTGCACATTTTTCTATGCTAAATATATGTACGATTAAGATCATCTTATATACTAGTTTTTAACATGGTAATTTTTTACATGGTAGTTTTTACATAGTAGTTTTACATGGTAGTTTGACAAGGTAGTTTTACATAGCAGTTTATTATTATTATTATTATTATAGTTCCAAAATTAAATCCAAAAATGAGCTACATGCAAATGTAAGTTCAAACATTGTTCAGGTGGTAAATTATGAATTGTGAAAACATGCCTGTCTATATTGTTTTTGTAAATATCGACAATTTGAGAATCTATAATTTCTTGGGGCAGGTTGTTTCAGACTTCGAAGATTCTGTTACTCGGAAAATGTTGTCTCGTTCTTGTTTTGAAGTTTTCTTTCTGTAGTTTTAGCGAATGTCCACGAAGTCGGGCGTCAGTATTTAGAGGAAAAGCTTGATTAAGGTCGCCAAAGTTATCTTTTATTATTCGAAACGACCAAATTAGGTGACCGCGGAAACGTCTCTGTTGGAATGTTATAAGATTTCCCATTTCTAACCTTTCCTCGTATGACGGTCTAATGCGGCCAAAGGTAAGCCGAGTGGCGCGGCGTTAACACATTCCAGCATTTGTTGGTCGCGTACAAGGTCTGGATACCACACGGGTCCTGAGTATTCTAAGATAGGACGGACGTAGCATTTATAAAGTCTGCACAACGTTTCAAACGACAGTTTTGAAAATGTTTTTTGAATTAGGAATAATCTGGAATTTGCGCGTTTGCACACATTAGCGATATGATCACTCCACGATAATTAGAATTCACTGTAACACCTAGATCGTTGTACGAGGACACGCTATTTAATGCATGCATGTTGATTCAATATGGCAACTCCGGATTAATTTAACCAATATGGAGTACAACATACTATTTGTTTATATTTAGGGGCAAGAGCCAGTCGCATCACCATGAATGGAGGTTGTTAAGGTCATTTTGAAGTGCCTCATGGTCGTGAAGAGGGTTGGCAAATATTTTTGTATCATCGGCATAAAAACATATTGAGGATAAAACTAGCGCTTTAAGGTCGCTTACGTAAGCAGTCAACAACAAAGGGCCGAGAACCAAGCCCTGTGGGACAACACTTGAGACTGGTCTTTCTAAAGAGAACTCGCTACCAATTCTTACTTTAAAAGATCTGTCGGTTAGAAAATTTAATATCCAATTATGAAGGTTTCCGCGGATGCTTAGATGTTCCAGTTTATGAAGTAGTCGACGTTTTGGGACTCTGTCAAAAGCCTTAGAAAAATCTAGATAAATGACATCGATAGGCTTTTTATCGTCAATGGATTTCGTCCAATTATTAACACAATTGGTAAGAGTCGATCTTCCTTTAATGAAGCCGTGTTGTTGAGATATAACATTTTCATGGATTAAAAAGAAAGACGTTTTTTCGGCAACAATTGATTCCATAACCTTGTAAATAACCGGTAGGAGGCTGATCGGGCGGTAGTTGTAAGGATCAAGTTTATTGCCTTTTTTAAAGATCGGAGTAACAGATGCAGATTTCCAGGAGGAGGGAAGAGAACCTAGTGTGAAAGATGTATTCATTATTATAGAAAGAGGGTATCAAAGAACGCCTGCGCATTTTTTTAAGAAAACAGGTGTCAAGCCGTCAAGGCCAGGGGATGAGTTAGCTTTAATTCCTAGTAAATTATTTTTGATTTGGGTTTCAGTAAAAAATATATTTTCAAGTGAAGCTAAATTACGTGTAGTGATAATATGGGGCAGTACATCGTTTGGTGGCTCGATGGTGTAGGCATTGGAGAAAGAAAGCAATAAGATCTCAGCTGTTTCGAAATTGGAGGAGCATAAACTTCCATCAGTCTTTTGAAGAAAAGCAGTGGCCACTTTGGATAAGAGAGAAGAACGGATGTATTTAAAGATTTGTTTAGTATTGTCACTGTTAGCGATTGATTCTTCGTAAGATTGTCTTGTAGAAGACAGTTGCCGCTTGAGCTGATTGGAAAATCTTCTGTGGCAGATAAACTTCTCCTTAGATTGCGTTTATGTTTTATCATTTCTAGTAGTTCCCAAGTGATCCAGGGTTTTAATTTGTTGCTATAAACTCTACGTTTAATAGTGTTTTCTGAGAGAATTTGTGTAGTGATGTTGTGAAATTTGTTCCACATAGATGAACAATCATTAGAGGCCAGCAGTAAGTTATCCCAATCAGTAATTGCAAGCGAATGATCAACTTTAGTGAAGTCAATGATTTCTAATGTTGAGAAATGTTCTTCCGATTTAAAAGAGGGTAGATTGAATTGTACGTGTGGCGTTATTACTGCGTGATCGGATTTTCCAACAGGAGTACTAACCTCTAGGGAGGAAAATATTTGTGTGTCATTTGTAAAGAGAAGATCGAGTGTTTAAGGATCATTGATTCGGAAGCGTGTTGGTTCAAGAATCAGTTGAGATAGGTTGGAAGTTTGAACAAAGTTCATAAAAAGATTTTGGGAGTTGTTGCGGTCGAGAACATTCACAATGGGCCAGGAAATATTAGGAAAATTGAAGTCTCCATAGTTGTTTTACATAGCAGTTTTACATAATAATTTACCACAGCAGTTTTACCTAGTAATTTTACATAGTAGCGAATAGTCTGATTTAAGCTCAGCCATTTGGTAATGGTGTGTATAGAAACAAAACTCTTGCAGCTATCAAAAAACCTGTTTCCAAAATTTGTGCATTTGGTTCTTTCCCGCTCTTATTTTAATAATGTTGCCAAACCCAATGAATTTTATTAAGAATGTATCAGTAAGGAAAAGGCATTAACACCTGTTTACTAATAAAATGGAATTAGTTACCTTGAAAGTCCAGTTTATTATTAATAAAAGACTAAGATAGACATTAATGAACTTTCATTTCAAATCATTCGCATGCATGTTCACTTTATCCTCTAAAAAACCATTAAATATCGAGAATATTATTTGAAATATTCGATTGTGTAAATGGAACAGTCATGCCCACTTGTTTGAAATTATTATCGGAACTCATAGATTAGCGAAAAAATTAGTGTGTGCTTGAACATTGTGATGCAACGGACTCGTAATGAACAGGTTGTTGAGAACGAAATATGTGTGAGAATGTTATTGGAATGTTTAATAAATGTATATTATGTATTATTATAATTAATTTATCGAGTAGAAAGGATCAAATCTCAAATCGAATTGATAATACCCATAATATGAGAAAATCGGAATAGTATATTACATTATGAGTGTAGAAAGTGGCATCTTTCATACGAGTATAAAACATCGTATAAGTGATGTACAATATTTTTTATACGAGGTTCAATTAAAATGTGACTGGTTCTAGATTTGTTTTTATAGCCTTATTGAATAATTTTTAGGGTTTTCCGGGTGGTGTTTTGTATAAATTAAAAACATTGCGATTCCATTTAAAAACACTTTCATAGGATAAAAAGGTATAATAATATTAGGTAAAAAAATATTAGAATAGATTAAATACAATTAATTAGAATAGATATGGCTAGGTGGGAGCTCAACTGGTCTTCTAAAGCAAAATAAAGTTTTGAAGAAAAAGCAAGAAATATTTACATTTATATCAAAGATAAAATGGCAGAATGAGGTTTTCCTTATGTTAAAGTGATAATGTAACATATATCTTGAGATATAAATAACCCTTTAGCACTGATACATTGATACTAGCCGAGTATAAACATGTCATTATTTTTTTTTCAACCCCCCTTAACTTACCATTTTATTCAGATTTTTTTTTTAAATCAATAGGCTTTGTCCAATTATAGAGCTTGGTATTTGATATTTTTCGTTTTTGAGGTAGGATTTTTTTTAATATTTCAACCCCCCTTAAGCCCCCATTTCTATTCAGAAACGATCTCCTTATAGGGCTTCATTTTTACTAATAATTTCATGTTTATATTGCTTTTCGTTTTTGATTCTTTTTTTTTTTAAATATAAAAAGACCTTTTACAGATCCTCAGATCAACATGGATTCATAAAAGCTAAGCCCAAGTTCACAAATTTTCACAGTTCATATTAGAGACCTTAGATAGAAGGAGTCAAGTAGATATACCGACTTCTCTAAAGCTTTCGATATAATTGTCCATGTTATTTTACTTTGGAAGCTTTTCTCCATAAGTTTAAGCACTCAGCTGGAAGCACTAAAAATACAGAAAAGTCTACAAAGAAATGGATGACAAAGTAGAGGAGCTATCTGGAGAACGGGCTTTATCGGTTCTAGTCGAAGCAAAACTGACTAGACATCAATATGAGATAATAAGAAGTGAAGACAAAAGGAGATTTTTATCATACAAAAAGATTCAAGATGCTAAGAAATATTTTTATCCAGACAGTAAAGCTATAATAATTATAGAGATGAATGCTAAAGTAAACTTACTTGACCACACCGTTAAGAGTATTGTTAAACTCAAAATGATGTTTTGCAGTCCTTAACAGAAAAAGAACTTCAGTGTTTAACATTGGTATTTAAATGGGGGTGTGATGAAAGCTCGAGGTTCACCCAGTACAAACAAAAATTTAAAAGCAGTGATGATTCAGATGCCAGATGGCATTTTTGACATCCCTTGTGCCTATTCAACTTTTATCTAGCAAGTCAAATAAGGTAGTTTGACAGTTTATACATGAGACTACCGAAATTAATCTGACAGAGAAGACATACATGGAGAATCAAATTAAACTCCTACAACTGTTAATTTAGGTACTATGGAAGTCTACATATCCCATAGTGATGGCAAAGTGTGCAATGCTGCAACCTCCACAACATCTACTCAGAAATGCTGCATTTGTGAAGAGACCTCCAAAAATGTTGACACAATTGATAATATGTCGAAGAATGATATTAATATAAGTTCGCTGTCTTTTGGACTATCCATGCTTGGATAAGATTTTTTGAATATCTGCTACACATGGCATACGAACTGTCTATAAAGCAATGGCAGGCTAGAGTCGAAGAAAATAAAAAGATCGTGTCAAAGAGAAGAACAAAATTCAAGAGGATTTTAAGTCCAAAATGGGCTTAATAGTGGATCGTCCTAAACCTGGTTTTGGCAGTAGCAACGATTAAAATAGTGCTCGTCGTTTTTTGGAAAATGTTTCACATTCGTCCGAAATTATAGGAATAGATGAAAATACAGTATTGTCCGAAATAAACAGTATTGAACTTTTAATTTTTTTTTAGTTATTTAAGAAATACATATTATTGACACTTTAGTGCAGAAATCGATAAATGAAAATGTGCTTCATCTGAAAACCATACACTCTTCAAAAACTCAGGAGTTTCATACTGTAACGCGAGAATTCTGCTGCACAATATTTCTCTCTACTAGAATAATCCCGAGGATGTAATTGTTGATGTACCTACATCACATACTAAAATGCACTAAGCTCCTTTAGGATTCTTTGGCAGGAAGTTATTTTTATACCAAGTTGCAACGCTGCCTTGTCTAGCTGACTTTCGGAATTTCTAAGATTTGCTCAAAAACGTTCATCATTATTGTTATTGTTAATTGTACTGGGACACCCCGAGTTTTCTTTTCGTTGGCACAATACATTACACGTATTTCTAAACTTTTCAATAACCATTAAAATTACGGCATTACTTGGGATATCTTTCCTAAATCCTTGTCAATTGATCACACACGTATCGCAGACTTGCACCATTACGTCGGCCGATTCCGTATGAGTGAAAATAATACTCTACCAAAAACACTTTCTCATGTGTACTTAACACCATTTTTAACTATTAGACCCTACTAATTAATTGTTTTAGGTTTACTTGACAGATCTATACTAGCTAACTTGGGTATGACAGCGGGCGCAAAGAGATACCGCAAACTTAGTTTCAGTACTGTTTATTCGGGCAATACTGTATTATTAAACGTTTAAAAATTGCTTTGCAAACAATATCTAGTGGATTTAATATTAATCTAGAAAGTTTAAAAAATTAGGCAATATCTACTGCAAAGTTTTTAGTTGAAAACAATCCATGGTACAATATGCCGACTACAGTACATAAGGTTCTTATTCATTCAAGTGATATTATAAAAAGATTTTTAATTCCAATTGGCCAGGTAAGCGAAGAAGCTCAAGAAACATTAAATAAGGCTGTAAAAGGATATAGGGAAGGATTTGCACGTAAATGCCCCAGAAAGCAGACTTTGGAAGACATTTTTAATAAACTTCTTATATGTTCAGATCCAGTTATATCAACTATCAGAAAACTTCCTAAACGAAAGTCAAAATCTTTCGAAAAAGACGTTTTAGATTTGCTAATAGCTCCAGAAGTGGCAATTCAAGCGACGATTTCTTGAAAGATTCTGAAGATGCTTAACTTGTTTTATTGTAATGTTATAATAAATGTGTTTTTAATGTGCAAAAATAAACATTTATGTAGCTATAGTAAAATTCGTCTTTTAATCGATTAAATTTTCCTTGATTTGAGAATTTTAAAGTAAAGAATTACTTAAAATAATTAAATCTACATTACATTTTTTCCGTTTTATCATTTCAATCAACAAAAAGAAACATTTTTTTTTTCAATTTAAACTTTTAGCGCAGTTAATTTAAAACACCCTGTACAATTTTTAAAAATCATGCAAAAGTGTTTTTCTTAATATTTAAACAATATAAATGTAGTCACCAATAAAGATATATTTCTTGTTTATTTTTATATTCTTTGTTTTCACCTGATAATTTGAAATTGTAAAATGTTTAAAAATAATTCAAAAGATTAGGTTTTGGCCAGATTTTTTAAATCTTGCCACACTGTGCAGCGTTTTAAATAGATCATCTGTGCGCGGATTATCAGTGGTTGGCGGCCAGAGGTTGGCGCATGAGCCCTGGTTACTTATATTAAAAAATTTACAAAAAAAAAAGAATAATTTCAATAAAATTTATATATATATATATATATATATATATATATATATATATATATATATATATATATATATATATAGATTTATAGTTGTCACATACGAGACCCATAAATACATGTGCAAGATACTATTAGAGGCCCGGTTTTCACATGCGAGGCCCGAAAACGGGCCTCGCAGGTCAAACACGTGTAAATAGAGCTATTTTTCATCACCCAACCCCCCAAAACCACAATCTCATTTTTTTTTTTGGACTCATATGTGATGTGGATATCTCCTCTTATACGGTTTTTAGTTCATTATATTTCTTACTAGGGTGCACTCCGAGCGTTTTGTATATAATTTCTATTGCCAATGCGAGGCTCTCGTATATCCGTTAAATGTATTTATTCATTGTCAATTCCGAGTCCCTTAAATATGGCAACGTTGTTCGTGTGCTGAGGCCCTACTAGTTTCTCATAGCAGGTACATAAAATGTTGATGAATAGGATTTAATATCCCAGGCATCAGCTGTTGGAACCCAAAATAAATTTAACCATTACTTTTTATTGTAAGACTTTTAAGATAATTTAAAATTTTCTAGCTTTGTACAGAACACTAATATTTTAATATTTTTAATGTCTCAAATCTTGAGTAACGTTTAAATAAGTTTCAAAAATGGATCTACTTAAATAGATACACAATTTTCTTTGTTTTGTAAATAGGGTTTTCAATAAATAACAAACTAAACCTCCAAGTTGATCCCATTACAAATAATTATCAAAAAAATAAAAACAGATAAAAATTATAATTGTTACCGTTGTTATAATTGTGTACCAAGGCCGTAAAGTTGATCTTTTTTAACTGAATTGGAAATTTGCGTCCCTGGCCAAGCTGGTTAGACCAAAAATGATCATACGGCCGAGGTGCATACAATATTTTTTTAGGCGACCGTTTTATGTCGTGTTTTTTGCTTGCTATTTGTAGTTTGGTACAGGAGAGGGGTGAACAACATAAATATTTGTTCCGGTGGTATGAGCTCTCGTCTAACTTTTTCTGGGAATGAAATAATTTGCTTCTAGTCGTCTATAACAATAAATAAATCCTTTGCGCCGTCTAGTTTTGCTATTATCGATGTAAGAAAATATCTAAACTTACACCAAAAGTACCAAAACTCGACGATAAAAATGCTTAAAAAGGGTTTCAGAAGCGGCGCAAGGCGTGGGCGACGTGGGCCACCGTCTAGGCGTCGCGGCCTGAAGGGTCTCGCGCCTCAAAAGTTTAATGCAGCTGTCTTTAACTTATGAAAAATATTTATTCTCACATATGACCTATTTATATGTAAGCAAAAATTATATAGAAGAATGTTAACTTTCAAACACTCTCTATTTTAACTTTAATATAAAAAACAACGAACAACGAATTATTCTAAATAAGAAAGAATGTCAAATTCTAAACATTATCAAAATCTGTTTTTTGTTCCAATATATGTATATCTCTGGAAGTGGCGCCGTAGTGATATAACAAATAGGTAATATCGTTTTTTTACACCCACATAGATATTAGCTTATCTACGCTCAGATTACAAGACGAAAAAGTATGCTATTGCGTTCAACTAAACGAATATATTTCATATCCATTCTAGGTAGTGAGAAGACTGCAAAAAAATTAAATCCACCAATAATAGTTCATATTTTAGACACCCAACCATTATTATTTTAAATAAGTGACAACTCTGTCAAACTAATTGCCATTATATTTTTTGGTTATTAAGATTAAATATATATTAAAATGAAAGTTATTTTTGTGCAGAAACGATAAATAATATCATTTTTAGTATTATTTGGTTAACATTTTGAAAATTTTTATCAATCTTTATGAAACTAATTTAATTAAGAGTATTAAAACTAAAATCACAAAAGTGGCCGTGGAGGTGTGAGCAGAGCATTTGCTTTTCACGCGAATAGCTCAAGTTTGAATTCGTGCTCGAGACAATTTTTTTTATTTTATTTTAATTTATAAATTAATAAAATTCATTAATTATTTTAAAATTAATTATTTTGGCTTAACAACCTAAAATAATTTTTTAAATTTGTAGATTTTTGTTAGTGGGTCGTAGAAAAAATATACTGTACGACTCAAGTTGATTGTCCATATCTACTCTTGTTGCACAAACTACAATTTTTACTAAGTAGGTATGCTACATTGGTAAAATCCTGTAAATGGCCATATATTCGCTTATTTTGTTTTCTGTTTGTATAAACAGATTTTGATGTGAGAATCCACTGATTGAAAGGGATAAATATTAAATAAAAAGTAAACCGGTCCATTGAACTAATATAAGTAAAAAAAAATGGTTTTATGGTTAGAACCTTTAAAAGTTTTGCTCGTTAAAGAGAAATATTTAAACTATTACGCACATATAGTGTGTCAATTCAAAACTGCTTTTTGGCAATCGTTCTATGCAAGAATATTAAAAATAAACTACTTTATTTATAAAACAATATAATTATATTAAAAACTAAAAATCGAATTATTATATTTAACAAAACGTTCCGATTTGGTTTACTTTTTTTTATTCTCCTCTAATATTCGATTCTAGAGGGGAAAAGTAAATCATTTAAAAGGTGCGTCTTTTGCGTTTTTGTTTGCGCTCTTTCTCTTTCTTTACTTTTCGCTTTTTTTTTCTTTTCTCTTTCTTTCCTAAGACATCCCCCTTTATATGATTTTTGACTTATTTTTGTATTTGTTTTTAAAAGCATCACCTTTAAAATTATTTAAAGTGGATTGTTCTCGAGTGGGTGAGAGTAGTGATTTCAAACCTTACGAATTTTATGAAGATTTACAAATAATGATCCTAAATTTACCTGATTTCAATAAAGGTGTAAAACAGCTGCTCCAATACATAATAGAAAATAAGTTGAAAGAAATGTATCCAAATATTTATATTGTTATTCAAATTTTGTTAACAGTACCAGTAAGTACAACTGCTGAAAGGAGCTTCTCAAAATTAAAACTAATAAAAAATTAAGAAGTACAATGGGCCAGCAAAGACTTTAGCATTGTCAATTTTATCTATTGAAGCAGATATATAATCTGGATTATGGTACAAGAGTTCAGTAAAGCTAAAAGCAGGAAATTTATGTTTCTGTAATTCTTTACTGCTAGTAATAATTACTTAAAAATATTAGTTAAAGTCTAAGAGTTGTTAGCATTTTTTTATACAAGTTTTAATGTTATTTCTCTATATAAAATACGTCTTCTTGCGCCTCCAGAGGTCCTTGCAAAAATATATCTTGCCCACATAAAATTTAGGTCTTGCTCCGCCACTGAAGAGTTTTTTTATTGTTATAGACGTCTAGAAGTAAATTATTTTATTTTCAGCTAAGACGAAAAACTCCATCGATGTGAAACGTTATTTTGAATTTGACAGGTTAAACGACAGCTCCCACCACCGGGACAAAGTACCTACATGTTATTCACTGCCTCCCCCTTTCCATGTAACTAACTAAAAAACACGACATGCCACTTTAAATATTTTTTTTGACGTATGTGTTCTCATCTAGTTTTCTATAAAATGTGTTTCTAATAGATTTACAATAAAGATAAGACTTTTTAACCTTTAATTTTACTAGATATTAAATAATATTTTTTTAGTCTTGTACAAGAATTTATTCTTCCTATCTTCATCCTTTATATCCGTCTTCAACTTATTTGAAATAATAATTTAAAATCTGTAAATTATAGATACTTACCTCATTTGTAACGATTCCATCATTTTCATTTTTGTTAGTTTCAATTAAAAAAGGAACATTATCATTTTTTGAAATTAAAATGTTTTCATTTTTACCAATATTGTTACCTACATTAACATTGCCAATATTGTTTTCAACATCAATATTATTTTAAAACAAACATGACAAACATAATAAATAAAAAAAAAATCATCTTCAATGAAAATTCTTTATAATTTGTTATTAATCAATATAAATAATACATTTTCTTTACATTGTCACTTACGTCTTGAAGACTTTTTGACGTAAAATTGACAGGCTGTAATAATGTATATGCTTTTTCAGTGCATCCAATCTCGTATACAAAATCGAAAATATACAAATTTGATATTGATTCTAAACTATTCAAATACAGAGTCACTTTATTATCTGGTAAATTAATTAATTCTGAAGTAGGAACAAGACATTCATCTTTCTATGACAATTTTTTACTTTTATTTTCATTCAAAATAGTTCATAAAATATAAAAAATTGCTATATTGCTAAATGTTACTCTAAAATATTTTTATTCAACTTTTTTATCATTGGTTAACACAAGTAGGTACTGTCACTAAAATGTGTATCAATTTTCACCAAAACTAATGAAAACGATTATTATGAATTCTGGTATTTAACACCCCTGGTGAACACCCTATATCATAAATTGTTATAGATACAAGAATACGTTGTTTATACAGGGTGAGTCAGGAGGAGCGCACCAAGCTCTAGGAGTATATTATACACGTGAAAATAATGTAAAAAAACTCATGTTCTTATCCGATTTTCATTTGTTTTCAAGTTATAGCATATTAACAAATAAACAAATTTACACATAAAAATTCTCTTATTCTAAATTTGAATAAGTATCTGGCATTTTGCAACACTAATAATTACATAAATTCGAAATTAAACGTTCAGTTACTGTTCACTGTACACTGACAGTTCATCAAACCGTCAGAATTATCAAATGCCTTTGAGCCTTGAACATATGGCATACTTTGATAATGTTAAAATTCAGAAGTGGAAGGCTAGATGAACATTTTTTATTACGCCATAACTTGAAAACAAATGAAAATCGGATAAGAACACATGAGTTTTTTAAATTATTTTCACGTGTATAATATACTCCTAGAGTTTGGTGCGCTCCTCCCGACTCACCCTGTATATATATTTTTTTCGTCAAAATGACGTAAATTGGGAAAGAATGTTATATCAAAAGCTGCGGGCCTAGATGGCCTTTAGAACTGATATTAACCGGTCCAGGTATTAGACCGGAATCGCTTAGCAGGTGAGCTCTTTCAAACTGATAAAAAGAAAGTAGGAATACAAATTCTTAAAAGCTTAAAAAAAGTGATATTAAAATGTTTGCTTTGTTTTCCATAAAAACTAAAACAAATTTTGAAACAGTGGTTCCAGCGGAACACAGAACTTTATTTACAAAAAAAGTTATCTAAAAAAAATGTTTCTGAAGTAGGCCATGATCGACAAATATAAAGATACGATTCATGTCCCATGTCCGTAATAACTACGAACGATTCTGAATTAAATTCAAAATAAAACTTAAAAAGAAAAATAATTTAATGCTCCGACAAGCGTAAATTTTTCTAAAGCCAACTTTAGAAACATTTCTTTGAATAATTTTATATTTTTGCTTTAACTTAAAATTAAAAAAAATATATTTTAAAATTTTAAATGTCTATATTTTCACTTAATCTTCTAGACAAAGATAATTGGCAATATAAATTATTCCTCTCACCCTCTGTAAAAATAAAAATCTGTATTCCTCATTTTGGCAAAATCTGTGCTGATGTCAAATTGGCGTAATTAAATCATTGGAACCCAGCGTTGAGCGAGACAGATTCACGATTAAAATTATAGTTTTGTTTTGTCTGTATTACTATTGTTAATGTTTTATGTTAGAGGGCAAAAACAATAATTAAAGTCAGAGATTTAGTGTTTTAAACGGATGATATAGTTTAAATTAATACCCTCGCCAACCTTTTTTTTTATTTAGAATACAACAAAACAAACAAATAAAGATATAATATATCTCCTTTTATAGGCATCTCTATAATACCTACAACTTCTCTACATAACATTTTTCTCTCCGTAAAATAGATTATTCTAAAAACGCACAAAGTGGAATCGATAATATTTCGGAACAAGTCAAACGCTGTAAACAATTTTTGTACAGACCGCATACTTTGTATCGTAATATTACCGTTTTCGCACGTGTTGGAACAAACCTATTATACCACTATACGCGCGAACTCATAGAAAAGAGATTTGTTGTAAAGATCTGTAAAAATTCTTCGAGTCAAACCTTTTGAAGGGCAAATTTCATGGGCCCATCTTGACAACGTCGCAGGGTCTCGTATGTATATTGAAAAAGTAATTTATAAACAGAAGGCCTCTCATGTCAGTTAAACATTGTTAAGGGACTCGCATGCACGTTGCAAACATGTATGTTTAAATTTTAGAAATATATTACCCCTCTTGTGGCGTTATAATTTAACATTATTAGTACATTCTAAAACATTAAAATATATATTCAAAAAATCACTCCTTCAGGAGGGCCTCGGGTGGTGTGTTGACTACATCGGGCCTCGCTTTTGTATTTGGCTACGTATATATATATATATATATATATATATATATCTCCTAATATTTTTTTTTGTCGCACATCGCAGTCCTTCTCTGCTCTTTCACAACTTGGCTTCTTTCTCATTACTCTGCTATCTGGTCATTTTTCTTCAATAAAGTACAATAAATTTTACCTTGTTTTTTTTTTTTTATCTATTTATTATCTTCTACAGATTCACATTCAAGGGGTGATAACTTGTGTTATTTCCTTCAAATTTAATTCCGGTTTTGACATTTCTTTTTTCAAAATATTCTGATTTTCTTACAAAAATTTTATTTCATAGATCATGAATCATGATCCATCAAACGTTGATTAATCAATTTTGACAACACAAAATAAAATACGTTACTAAATTAATTTTGAATCAGTTATCATAACAATATATGTATTATACATTCAATGTACGTTCTTTTATTATGTATAAATATTAAAAATTTTATTTTTTGTTATATGTATCACGTTTCTTTTGTTCCTTTGACCATAAGTATTTGTCCAAATAAATTATTAAAAAATTAAAAGAGGTTTTTGGATTATCCGTGTTTTTTATTTCGCATTGTTTTTAATGATTTGGCTAATATTATTAACGTTTTTGAAGCAGTTTACAACTTATTAATCTGTTTAATATTAAATGTCTAAAAAAATACAGATGTTTAAGAAGAAAGCTTCTGTTTAATAACTTCCGATAAATAAATGGTTTTCTAAACACTAACCAACACCAACAAAATCGTGTGTATACATCCATCACTAACAAACATCCTCATTTATAAATGATTCAGACTTTAGACACCAGAAAAAATGATTTATACCACACAATATATTCCTTCTTGTACACAATTCTAGTCTTATCATTACTTTTTCCGCTGTATCATATATCTGTGCACATCTGTATGCGTCAAGTTTCATCAATCCTGCATTCTTTCTTTATTTTTTTTTTTAATTATCCGTCTCATTTGTGCAGCTTTCACGGTTGTAATGTTATACCAACCAACTAGCCTTTTTAGCGATTTATTTATGTAGCTTTCTGTTGTAGTTACGATTTGACATATTCAAAGAATCTATTTTTTTCAGAATGAAGCAGTGTTTCTTTCAATATTTCAAAAATACAATTACAAAATTTAAAGAATTTTTCTATTAAGAAGCCACATTTAAAAAATACAGGTAAATTTATTTTTCAGTTTACTATATAGTATTGAAAATTTTGGCAAAATGATTATTAAACTCCAATAATCGAAGTTATTAATTAAAAATATATAGAGTGTGTAAGGGTTAAGGTTTAACAAACTAGATCACAACATACGAAAATAAAAAGTCAAACACAAAATGAAAAAACTTGAATAATATGAAGTGGGTAAAGGCATCAACAAATTGCTTATTTTTAAAAGATAAGATGAAAAAAGAAGATATAGATCCATTACTTAAGCAGGAAGCCAATGCATAATATGTACATCCACAAAAAAGCATTATTGTTTGGGCCAAAATCAATGGATTCGACTTCGAACTCTTTATTTACCTATATTTTCCAATGAGCAATTCTAACCTACTAAGCTGTATGTTTATTCACATAATAATCATTTAAATTATGTATATATAAATGATATAATTCGCACATTATCAGACCACACATTAAGTCAATGCTCATCTTAAATGATTTACTTATTGTTTTAATGTGGGAACTAGACTATCTGTATTAACATACATTTACATAAAATTAATGGAAAAGAATATACCATAAAAACTGACTAATTTCAAGTTAAATGTTTCGAACGATATTTATTCATATGGAACGGAGTGTTTTGTTTAGGTTACGCCATACAGAGATTGGACATTTTCAATGTCATATCAGGTACTAAATAAATGGTAACCATATATGAATTTAACTAGATGTATATATTTATTAACCTGTCTATTTATTGTGAAATATTTCATGTAATAACAGTTTGGTTATAATAGAAATCCCTGAATGTCTCTGCATAATGTGTCGTTCAGTTTCATTTTAAATCCATAATTTTAATATTAATATTTTTTCGTGGTGGTGAACTGTAATATGTCACTTTGATCATTTGAATCAGCGTTGTCAAGTTGTACCGTCCGTTTATTAAAAAATTTCGGAACTAGAGAAATTTGTAATTAGTCCTTTGTAAACATAAATGCCATTAGATTGATTGCAAAAATCATCTCACTAATAAATTTAATGTGACGTTATCTCTGTTTAATGAATAATTTTGGCCCAATTATTACAAAGTATGCATATTTATTTAACTGGAATCTGACTCAAAGAAGAAATTAGCTGATTAATCAAATATTTTGTAAAACTTTCTTCATTAATAGTCTTGTGATAATCTCTGTCGTTATTCTTTGATCCTACTAACAGTCTGTTTTTTTTTTGGATTGATTACTCTTTGAATCTGATATTCATGTATCCACTGAAGAAATTGAGATCCATTTTGATATACCCGAGTATACTGAATTGTAATTGAATTATAATAAATACACAGAAAATATTTAAGATTTTGGATTCATTAATTTTATGTTGTTTCGCTTGCGTCTTCTTCTTTTCGGTGGCCTTGTTTTATATCCTAAAGATATCTTTTGATTGGTTAAAATTAGAAATATATACCAATGAGATTAGTCAATTAAAAGGTTTAAAATATCTAAGGAAAAACTGAAAGTGACGTGACAACGTTACATTTTTTGTTGGTCTGTTTGACTTTCATATCCATCTTGGCTTTAAAAAGAAATTTAACGGCATAAGAGGTCTGTGTTGAGTTAGACATACCTATGTATTTCCTTTATTTGATAAATAAAATCAATTCTTTTATATTTTTGTGTAGATTCAACAGTTTTATTTGCAAATAACCTCATCAAAGTATTTAATTCCTAGTAAAAAACGGTCGCACGTTTCGTTAACCATGGCAGCATCACCAGATAATGATAAACTGTTTAAGTTGTATTCAATTAATCTGAAAACAAACATCAAATGTTTTTAGATTCCAAGCTTCGAAGAAACAACAGAATGACTTTTAAATTAACTAAAAAATTTAGAATTTAGTCGACAAAAAGAAGAATAAGAAGAGTGAGGAAAGTACGTACTTTCTACCCTCTACGAGATATTCATAGTTAAATTTGGGTCAAAATGAAGATATTAATAAAAACCTTATCATGTTTATTAGTCCAGTCTTCCAATAAAATTGTAGATTCAGTAGCATTTTCTCTTCTGTTTGTAGACCGATATTTTAAAAAATTTGTTTAGTAGCTATTGACGAGCTTAAGTGTTGGATATAGTTAGTATTTTTTTCCTAACAATTATAAATTATGTTTGACTAACAAAATTAGCCTATAGAGAACATGAGCAGCCTTTAATTTCGAACCAACATGGACAGTATTACATGGAGGAATAGAGGATCGTGAAAAACGAAAACAAAAATATTCTACCCCTACTCCTCCAACTTCCCCTCCTCTTCCTCAACCACTCCTTAACGGCAAGGGATAGAAAAAAAACTAATAGCGAGGGCCCGTCTGAAACGATTTCAACATACGTTACGGTCATTTATAAATAGACTTTATTTGTATATACTTCCCTCCCCCTACTTCTCCCCATCCCAGGGAGGTGACATATAGAACTGCTAGACTTAGGAAAATTAACTTCGGGTACGATGATAGAGTTTTTTGTCTAAATTAGATTCAAAAGTTGCTCACCTTTGGTTCTAGAGATTTTCGAGCCACCCCCTTACTTCCTTCCCCAAGTAGCGTTACAGTGACATAAACTTATATCGCCATTTCTATTAAGTGACTATTACGTTATACTCACTAAATGTACCCCTATATAGTGAGAATAACTTCATTTTATATTTTCCCAGTTGTAGCCACGTGTATTTCACCACTGGGAATCACTTCAAAGTTTTATATTATTTAGTTGCCTCTGAAGGCGTTTGAAACGTTATAGCCACTAAGCGGGACCACTTTAAAGTTGCACAAACTTGAATGTGGAAAATAGTAGTAGTTACGGCCACCAAATCATCACTTAAATACCACCTAGAAGTGGCAGTAAGTAATCTTAAAGTGGGTTTTATAGTTTTAGTAACGTTTCGGGAACCATAAATATATCTTTAAAGTGGCGGCACTTGATTGTATAACTGCAGTAGTTCTTGCCACGTTTTTGTCACGCTCTTAACTGATTTCCACATATAGCGTGGAACAAAAGCCACTTCAAAACTACTATTACCTTCAAAATTCACAATGAAGTAACCGTTGCCTATTAGTGGCCTGCTTTCTACATTGTCCGCCTTTACAATAAAGAAAAAACTACCAAAGTGTCGACGATCTGTGCGCAAATGACTTTGTTTTTAGACTTATCTAGAGTGCATTTGTGTGTAAAATGGGAAACAACAAGACGCCTCGCAAAAAGATTACTTTTCGACATTCGACAAATTTTTATAGACATCTTAAACAACAAATGAATGGTACCAATTTTAAAATGCACTCCATCTGCGACCAACTCACCTCGGGGAACTTATTGGATTTCGTCTCAACGTTTCTCGTTGTGAAAAATTTAAATGGCCTGGTCAAAATAAGGTTCTTCGTTTTCCCACATGTCGGGAACAACGCAGAAACAAAAACCACTCTTTTCATGAGTCGATACAATTTTAAAACTCATATCTAAATCTAAGGTGTGCACACAAACACAAAATAAAACATTAAATACATAAATTTAAGTGATCTGTGACATAAACAAATTTAAGTGATCTGTAACATAAACAAATTTAACCGGCGAAATCTACTGTAAATTTTGAGGTTATATGAAATAATACAACTAATACAGTGTTGCGATGTCATCAGAGCGCAATTTCCCTGAGAAGATATAGTATACAAATTTTTCCCATAATCTTCTTGAATGTACCTACACCATATTTGTACAGGGTGTTCAGTTATTTTTAGAACGGCACTTAAAACGTTTATTAAAAGAGATAAAATAAATTGTTAAATACATAAGTTATAAAGCTTTACTAGAAATTACTATTAAGGAGGTCCTTTCGCCACCCCTTTCGCCACCAATGTTAAATAAAAAATATTAGATTATGACTAAAATTTATTTTTTTTCTAATAGTTGAAGTCCTTATTTATCTAATGTTGAACTTTTAACTATACCTTACCGTGCAAATTTTTGAGATTTTTTTTTTAAAAATGTGAGTATTTGTACAGTGTCTCACAAGTACCAACTTTGTGAATTTAAATGGGAACCCTATATATTTTTTACTATGGCGATTCCAAATATACTGTAATATTTAATTAAGTCGTTTTACGCTATTCGAGATTAAAATTGCTTTAAATTTGATCTAGGTTGACGGATGACATATTTGTAATTTAAGGTAAATTTGAATCACTCTATAAAAATTTATTCAGGGTGGATCCTATTAAATATGACACCCTGTATGAATAAACTGCAAAACTGGGCTATTACTGTTTTACTGGTTTCTTTGTAGAAATCACCGCTGCTGCCTACATACCTTTCTAGTTATATTTCTTACAAAACCACGTTTATGCGTGTTACCGAATAGCTAGTTTGGAACATGCTTAATAAGTACGACTAGAAAGTAAAATAAGTGTTTAATTATGGCAAAAACGGTTGGATATTAATCTTCTCAGAATTCGCCATTTGTTTTTGCAGTAATAGCAGGCAATTCTGCAAGAATTCGAATTATTTCCCGTCTTATGTACTGCTTTACACAAATCACAGATAATATAATATCAAAGTTGAATATATAAAATCAAAACATGTTTATGTTATTATTTTTAGAAAGAAATAGTTAGAGCTACGCTTTTTAAAAAAAAATTAAAGATTGAAAAATCCTAAAAGATATCGACACAAATTAAAAGGATGGGCAATGTAAACAGATTGCTTCTAAACATGACTTTCATTTCTATGTGCTGAATTTTTGTGGAATTTCTTATTTGTGTCACACATTGTTTTAAAATAGATTAGATAATGTACTCCTATTAAAGTACCATTTTATATAACCCAAATAAATTTAATCCAAACATTGTTGATCACAACATATTGACAATTCCAATAGAGCCATTATCCGTCTTAGTATTAACACCTCTTTTTATTATCTAAATAATAATTAATAATAATTAATAATTAATAATAATTAATAATAATTAATAATAATTAATAATAATTAATTAATAATAATTAATAATAATTAATAATAATTAATAATAATTAATAATAATTAATAATAATTAATAATAATTAATAATAATTAATAATAATTAATAATAATTAATAATAATTAATAATAATTAATAATAATTAATAATAATTAATAATAATTAATAATAATTAATAATAATTAATAATAATTAATGGTAATTAATAATAATAATAATAATACAAATATAATAATAATATTTAATTAATAATACAAATATAGTAATTTATATTTATAAAAAGCAAAAAATTCAAAATAATTTTTAAAGGGGACAGATCCCTTAAAAAATTATGGTTGTGCACGGCTTGGACTACAACTAGTGAATGTTAGTAAGAAAAAATAATATGTGAGCTCAATTAAAAATATAATATTTTGATAAAAGGACAATACGCAATTAGTTAAGATGCATTCTAGAAATAGTGGCAAAATAGAGAGCACAAAAACAACTACTTATGACACATGTGTAGGCTATTTTAAAATCCTAAAAATATGGTTAGTATATTTGTTTTCAGAAAAAAACTTTGAAGTCAGCAAGGCATTGCGATTTTTTAAAAATGCCAAATTTTTCGGAATATTTTATAATATTTTAGGAGCCTAAAATAGTGGTGTGGTTTTTATAAAAAAAAAACCGAAGTGCTCTGTCGGCTACTCTGACAAATGAATAGATAAAAAAATTAAATGTAGCTTTATTTTGAACTGTATTATTCATAAAAAAAATTTCAAAATTTTTGAACATACCCCATTGTTTTAAGGTATATTTTATAAATTGCTGGTACAGAATTCAAAATCCTTGGTGCTAAGTAAGTAAAACATATTTGCTCCAGAGTCTTTTTTAACGAAATGGAACGTTTTCTGTCTAGTACTATATAATATGTGATCAATTTCGTGTAGGTAGTACTTTAGTTTTATTATTATAAGCTGAAATTAAAATTAAATGGGTTAATAATTGGGTAACATCAAGCACTTGAGATTTTTAAAAAAGTAAATCTGTTGAGAAAATAATAGTTTTTATTTGAGCACAATTTTCAGAATACGTTTTGAATTATTTCTACTGCCCTTAGATGAACTTGATATATCCCACCCCATGCTAGTATATCATACTGTAGCCTAGACTCAACAAGTGAGTAGTAAATTATTTATAGTTTTACCTCATCAGCAATGTGCTTTAAGATGTCAACCGTAATGTTATCTGAACATAGTGCCTCGTAAGGTTTGAGTGAATTGATTGTTCTTTCGTTTACAGGTTCTAGGAAAAAGTTGAAATGAATAAAAGCGGGACATGGATTTGGAATGACTCTGTGATTATTTTCTTAAGCGGAAATGGAAACATTCCCATTATGGATCAACAAACAACCTCCAAAGAGTCACGACTTAGGTTCTAAACAGCCTAACGGAACAAGACTTCCACAATTGTTACCAGGAATGAAAAACTCGCTGGAGACACTATGCGTATTCCCAAACAGAATTCTTTGAAGAGGACAATATTATTTTGTAGACAGATTCAATAGAACAATTTAAAACTAATATTATCATTACTTCTGAGACATACCTCGTATATGTCATTTTCAAAGGGGAACTTCCAAGTATCGCCGAAAGTTTTATTTTTAAATGCAATTTGAAGGTTCCTAATTTAATTTTTATATTCAATTAACAGTTTTGAAAGTCACCGACTCTAACTTGGTAAAATAATTTCTTTAACCATGACGCGAAAAAACATGGTCACACCATCCCACAAAATTAGCTGCATTTTACATAAATTAAAATCCTAAGGCGTTCACCATTCACCATTTTTTAATAATAGTACGCCTTTAAGTTGTGTGTACTTTAAAAGATCTCCATAAATTGTTTAATATTAACTCGAGCTGAAATGTTATTGCTATAACATTACAACAATAAACAATTTTCAAGGTTACAATATGTGATCAGTGTATTTGTATGCGTTTTATATTCTATCTTTGCGTCGATAAAATCGGTATTCGTTTAATTAAATATTGAATGCAAATCATATATTTTATGTAGCAACAACAGAATCTTTTGAACACCAAGTAGTTATTCTGTAATTGATGATAATCATTGATAAATGTATTTAAGTGGAAAAACCAAACTCGAAGTCCTGGAACCACAAAAGAATTTATTCCAATAACTATAGCCAGAATAATTATGACAGGAGGATATTGATGATTATAGTCGAGAGATCTATAGAAATAGAGTAGATAATAGAGATCGGAATGGTAGACTATAATAGAGAAAGAGATAGGGAATTTGAAAATCATCAAGGAAATAGGAACAAAAATTATCGGACTAGAAGAGTGAACAATGTGCGAGTATTAGAATTTGACGATATAGAGATGAAATGTGTCGAAAGTGGTGAAAGAGTGCGAAAATAGAATTTTTTTAAAGGAAAGCTGGGGGATAAAGACATCAAAATGTTGATAGATACAGGATAAAAAGCATCCTTAGTGAATAGAGTTAGTACATAATGATTATGGGTTAATAAAGGTATTGCATTTATATAGAATTATATTAACTAAGGCGTAATATAAATTCACTTTACAAAAATAAACTTTATTAATCAATAATGGTTGAAGAGCTAATAATGAATGCCTCAATGCCTGTCTATATTTCCCTTTCTTCATTGTTAAAACTGCGTCTGTCCACTCATCGAAATATTAGCAGAATATCTTGTGTCAGAGAAAGACGCAGTGCATCCAAAAATACTACAGAGTGTCTAGCAAATATGTATGTAATAAATACAGTGCAACCTCTTTAATCCGAACACCTAATTGTCAGACCTTGTTCGGATTAACGAATATACAATAAAACACCTCTTACACATTTTTAGACCTCTAGATCTATGTATGTATATTGATTTTTGTACATTTAAATGCATTATCAAACTACATATGGGCGATGCGGGCCACTCTGCAGGTTTTTTTCCTGTCAGCGTTCGGATTACAGAGGAGGCGTTCGGACTATCTCGCATCACAATTTGCGTTCGGATTATCGTAATTCGGATTAGCGCGGGTTCGGATTATCGAGGTTGCACTGTACTGGAAGCTAACAATTAGGGGAACAGTGAATTTAGAAAGCCAATTGTTAGTATTAGAAAAAACTTAGGTATGATGTAGTAATAGGGTCGGACATACTATATACCTATGCAGGAGATTATGATCGATTTTGGAAAGGTACAAATATTCCGTTTATAGTAGAAGGTCAATGTGAGGGACTTAAGTCAGAAAAAACAGGTAAATATGAATAAGGTGAAAGAAAATGAGTCAGAGGTGGTACCATTTGTGTGTGATGATAAGTACAGGAAGATCGTAGATAAGTTATTGCATAGGGATTGATAAAGAAATAAATGAGGCTATCAGAAAATCCCGAGCGTAAGCATGCTAAATGTTTGATAAATGAGAAATGTTTAAAACAGGTCACAACAAAGATACAAAGGAATAGTACATGGTATCTTGAAAAACGAATGAAAGAATGAGAAAAAGGACGAGGATCAAAATGCTGATTTAGTAGTTTTAAGAGGATTGAGAGTAACAAACAAAAGAAAGATTGTATGTGCAAAGTTACAGTTTCCATTTAACTGTAGAGGGTAACTACTAATTTGAAGAGGAATAACGGATAAATGGAAATGAAGTTGTGTTGGTGTTATAATTTGTTAGGTAAAAAATGTACAGTAGTATTGTTTGAAATTGGCAGATATAGAGTGAAATTGGTGGACTGTCAATTTTGTAAAGTTTGAAATTTGATATATACAAAGTGTGGAATAATATTCAACACTTGGGTATATCAAATTTGGGGGATTGGGGATTGGAAGAAAATGTTTATGTATTTTGAAAAATGTTTGCTATTGTTTTAAGTGAGGCTAAAGAGCTTGGTCAGAAAACAAATATTGAAATCGATATTTCTTTCGGAAGCATTTTCCAAACTGGAAAATATATTCCTTGTGGCAATAAAGAAGAAGTGGAACATTGATTGTCTACCGTAACATCAGTGAAAAAATAATACTTCAAGTCAACTAGAGACACGACAGTATATCTATTGATGCATAATTGATGGAGGTGTAATCTGGACAAGGATTCTTATGTGCGTACTCAACACGTAACGAATTGAATAGAGACATTACATACGAATCGCATTCTGTGGAACGAAGATAGTCGTCTCAACACGTGCCGAATTGAAAGATGAGAATCCCAATGCAGTTTATTTAGTTTTCTGGATAGTAGCAGCTGAACAAACCTTGCGGAAAAAAGAAGAAATAACCCCTAATTGTTAATTGTCACTTTGAAACTTTTAGATCCGTCAGTGTAAACTAGAAACTAGCCTAATTGAGATCCTTATTAGAGGAGTGCTGAAGGCACAACTTCATATCAATATAGTTTGTTTTTTCGGTTTGAGTCGGTTGTATGTTATTTAATTGAAAAATGAATGTAGGCATACTTTTTTTAGCTATAATACAGCTATTTCCTTTATTCTTGAGGATTTTCTTGATAAAAAGAGTAGGGGTGAACCGAGAGATATTGGAATTTTCTTAATTTATTTCTTTGTATAATAAAGAGACTATTAAAAACAAATAACTCTTTGTGAAGAGAAATGAACCGTTTAATTTGGGATATCAGTGATATCCAAAAAAATATTTCTAAAATAGAAAATGATCGATCAAAAAAGAGAGTCATGACAACTATGCCCGGCTCTCAATTAAATCCGAGCTGACACTGAAGAAGAGGCATACCTGAAAAAACATGTTTTTGTAGATCACTCCATACTATGCATACCTTCATTTTAGAAATAGACATAACTTTTTTTCCGCATGATAGCAATTTATAACTAGTTTTGTTTTATAAAACATTCTTAATTACCACAAATGTTTAATCCAAAATGCAGTTAATTTGCTACCAATTATAATAGGCCTTGACTAGTAAAATTAATCATAAATATTAATATCATTTTTTTTTGTAACTTTGACGGTATTTCTGAAGAAATGTAATAAAAAAAGTGAAACAGTTATTCGTCGAACATTCTATTACATTGAATTTTAATGGACCCCTTTTCATACTCAATCTCTGTTTAAAACGTTTTCTATTAAATACCAATTTTTTTTACCACCATTCGTTTTTATAAATATTTTATTTAACATTTAGATTATACACTCCAACTTGCCAAAGAAGGCAGCAGGGCACCTAGGGAATTTTAAGTTGAAACCTATGCCACATTTTTAGGCTATTTTTACACCCTATTCAAAAATTTTATGCTCCTCATTTTTTTGCAAAAATCAAGGTGCTCTGCTAGTTTAGAACGAAGCAAAGCACCCCAGTTAGTTAAATTTTTTTTAAACACCATATTTTTATTTGGAGTGAGGGTAGCCATATGTGAGTAGTAGGGATTAAGTGTAAGGGTTAAAGAAAAGGTCCTTTATTTCTCACAAGTCAATTTAATTGGCGACCGGTTTCGAAGCTGTCACTTCATCATCAGGCACACCTAAATGGAATGTCAAGGAGTCAGTTGTAATAAAAAAAACAATTATAAAAGCATAAACGGACTTTAACTTATACAAAATAACAGAAAAAACACAAAAGAAGTTAAACAATAACCTTGACTCACCTTGACTATTTCCATAAAGGAAGCGCTACATAAAGTTTAACAAAACGAGTTAAAAAAGTCATATGTAATACAATAGTATTTTTTAAAAATATTGTAGGTTAGGTTAAACCGCGAGATGTCTGTTTGAATAAATTAATTAAAACACATGTAAGACTATTATTAACTAAACAACACAAAATAGTTTTTACAAGCACAAACAGTTTAAAAATTTTTTAAGGATATAACGTCAAATAATAAAAGTAAAAAGTAAAAATTATCAGACTCAAGACATCTATCTAGATTTTTTAACGAATCAATGTAGTAAACTATAAATTTTAAATTTAGTGGATAAATAGTGTACTAACAAAGGTGTTATTTACTGAAAGTGAGTATAGGGGGCGGTGACAGAATTTATTGAAAGTAAAAATATTGAACTGGGAAATGAGAAAGCAAAAAATACTAACAAGAAAATTAGAACACTGAACAAGAAAATATGAAAATTCATATGTAAAAGGGAAATTTGAAGCAGATAATCAAAAGAAAAATTACTGTTACAGAAAACGGAAACTAAGTTGACAAGTACGAATGTCAAAAAAAGAAAAGTCAAATTTTGGCGTATGACAACCACGTGGGAGAATTTGAATAAACTAATAAAACATTTAATAAGATGCGAGTGGGCAAAAAATTAATGGAAACAGAGAAGAGAATCTAAATTGGGAGAGTTAATTAATTTGTGGTAAGTAACTGATTGAAGATCAAATGAGTGGGGGTATAAGTCTGAAATTAATTTAAATAAGCGCAGAGAACGTTGGGGTACTAATAAATTGAATTTGTGCATTCAGAGAGCAGGAGGGGCCAGATTTAATATTTGAGAACCTAGAAATTTTAAAAATATTAAATCTGGCCCCTCCTGCTCTATGAATGCACAAATTCAATTTATTAGTACCCCAACGTTCTCTGCGCTTATTTAAATTAATTTCAGACTTATACCCCCACTCATTTGATCTTCAATCAGTTACTTACCACAAATTAATTAACTCTCCCAATTTAGATTCTCTTCTCTGTTTCCATTAATTTTTTGCCCACTCGCATCTTATTAAAGGTTTTATTAGTTTATTCAAATTCTCCCACGTGGTTGTCATACGTCAAAATTTGACTTTTCTTTTTTTGACATTCGTACTTGTCAACTTAGTTTCCGTTTCCTGTAACAGTAATTTTTCTTTTGATTATCTGCTTCAAATTTCCCTTTTACATATGAATTTTCATATTTTCTTGTTCAGTGTTCTAATTTTCTTGTTAGCATTTTTTGCTTTCTCATTTCCCAGTTCAATATTTTTACTTTCAATAAATTCTGTCACCGCCCCCTATACTCACTTTCAGTAAATAACACCTTTGTTAGTACACTATTTATCCACTAAATTTAAAATTTATAGTTTACTACATTGATTCGTTAAAAAATCTAGATAGATGTCTTGAGTCTGATAATTTTTACTTTTTACTTTTATTAATTGACGTTATATCCTTAAAACATTTTTAAACGGTTTGTGCTTGTAAAAACTATTTTGTGTTGTTTAGTTAATAATAGTCTTACATGTGTTTTAATTAATTTATTCAAACAGACATCTCGCGGTTTAACCTAACCTACAATATTTTTAAAAAATACTATTGTATTACATATGACTTTTTTAACTCGTTTTGTTAAACTTTATGTAGCGCTTCCTTTATGGAAATAGTCAAGGTGAGTCAAGGTTATTGTTTAACTTCTTTTATGTTTTTTCTGTTATTTTGTATATGTTAAAGTCCGTTCATGCTTTTATAATTGTTTTTTTATTACAACTGACTCCTTGACATTCCATTTAGGTGTGCCTGATGATGAAGTGACAGCTTCGAAACCAGTCGCCAATTAAATTGACTTGTGAGAAATAAAGGACCTTTTCTTTAACCCTTACACTTAAACCATATTTTTAGGTTCTTAAAATATTTAAAAATTTACGAAAAAAAAAATAGTACAAAGCCAACAGAGCACCATGTTTTCTTAAATTTTTTTCTAAAAATAATTTAACCTAATTTTTAGGCTCTTGAAATATATGAAACATTACGAAAAAAAAAAATTTTTAAATACATGCTTTGCTGGGTTAGTTCGAAGGCACCATATTTTTGAACGATTTTTTTCTAAAAACAGTTACGCCACATTTTTAGGCTGTTGAAAAATTTGCTGTTTTTAAAAATACACTTGCTAGCTTCGAACAAACCCTGCAACGCACCACGAAAAAATCTTTAAAAACTGAAGTGCTCTATTGGCATCGTTCGAAGCTAGCACATCATTTTTAAAAAGAGCAGTTTTTTCGAAAAGTTTTATATATCAAAAGCCAAAAATAGCCTAAAAATGTGGCATAAGTATTTTTATACACAAAAAAAACAAATTAAAAAACCGAAGTGTTCTGCTGACTTTGTTCCAACAAAGCACCGTGTATTAATTAAAAATATTATTTTTTTTAGAAAAGTTTTATAATAGCATGTTTTGTAAAAGTCTAACGTTCGAAGCCAGCAAACCACCCTGTATTTTTTAAAACACCAATTATTTTTTTCTAAAAGTTTTCTAATATTTAGAGAACCTAAAAATAGCCTAGAAATGTGGTAGTTATTTTCAGAAAAAGAGAATTAATAAAGCGAGGTGCTCCTCTGCTAACTTTGTTTCAACAAAGCACCCTGTAATATAAAAAAATAAAAATTTATTAGAAAAGTTTTATAATATTTCAAGAGCTTACAAATATGTGGCATAAGTAATTGTTTATAAAAAAATAAACGGAGGTGCATTGCTGCATTTGTTCCAACAAAGCACCCTGTAATATTAAAAAATAGCAATTTTTTAGAGAAGCCTAAAAATGTGGAAAAAGTAGTTGTTTTTAGAAAAAAAAAAAATAAATAAATAAACTGAGGTGCTCTGCTGTCTTCGTTCAAACACCCTGTAATATTCAAAAATAGCAGTTGTTTTCGAAAAGTTTTATAAAATTTTAAGAGCCTAAAAATGTGCAAAGCAAGCAAAGTACCTTGTATTCTTTAAAAATAATAATTTTTTTCTAAAAAGTTTTATTATATTTCAAAAGCCTAAAAATAGCTTAAAAACATGGTGTTGTTTTTAGAAAAAACTGTGGTGTGATTGCTGACTTCGTTCGAAGCTAGCAGAGCACCTTAATTTTTTGCAAAAAACTAGCAGTATAAAATTTTTGAATAGGGTATAAAAATAGCCTAAAAATATGGCATAGGTTTCAACTCAAAATACCTTAGATACTCTGCTACCTTCAATGGCATCCTAAAATAAGTACTAACTCAAATAGTTTTAAAGACAAAACATTATAGACCTAACCGTGTTGTCATTAACTCATTATGTTCAATGGATCAGTTTTTAGTTCTATTTTTTATTTTATATTTAAAAAAATAAACTCAAGATCTAGAACCTGGAACATTCGGACTGTGCCACAGTCGAACAGTCGATTTTCTTGACTTTGAAACAATATAAAAAGATGTTTTGAACTAGCATGTTTTATAAAACCTAGTTTTTTATAGAAAATAAATCAAGCCGATAGAAGATATTTTAAAAAATGTATGAGTTTATACGAATTTAAAATGAAGAAAGATTCATTTACTTGTCTTCAATTAATTTCCTTTAAGGAGTTCTTTGCAGAAAAACTACCGAAAAAACCGTTAAAAGAACAGTTTGCTCTACTATTCCTAGCTCAGACTGTAGATAAATATCATATTGTTTTTAATGTGACGATTATTATTAAAAATATAATGACCCATTTTATTTTGTTCATCTGTTCAGTTTATGACAGACTCCATATCGGTACTAACGACGAAATTAAAGCCCTCTTAAATCACTTTAGATACGCCTCCATATCGCGTTACAAGTAAAAGCACGTCCTGCAATCGTTGTTATCTCAAAGATTTACGTTTGCATGTTTTTGTTCCGTTAAGTTACTTAAAATAAAAAAATAATAAATCCAAAATATTTTATAATTGTTCAACCTTCTCGCTAAATCATACAGAGTGGTGGCTGCAATGGAACAATGAATATGAATTAACAAAAATTTGATTATTCATGAATATGTACATAAATCTGTTGCTTAATGAGTGATTTACACCTATTTAAAACGAAAAGTATACTGAGTTGAACAAAGTTTAATAGGAACATGTCCATAACAGAAAAAAACCGCTGTCAGCGAGCATCGATACTAGTTCGACTCGCTCCACTACATATATCAGTTACAGATTTACGGGCAACGAGTGACAGCAGTCTATGCCTGATATGTGCATGTTCCTATTATACCTTGTTCAACTTATTATCCGTGTTGAAAATTTAATACCTGTATATAATGCGCTATGTACTTAAAATAAAAGAGGTCAATGAGTAATTTTCCTGTGTGCACAAAGGAAAACACCAGTAAAGAATTTCTCATTTTCAAATCATTAATAAACAATTATCTTACCAGTATCGTAAATCTAAATATACACGTAAGAGTTTTAATGTTTCATATTTTGTATACATTTTTAGCATTGGACCAAAAATGAACCAAAATGTTTATACCGAGCGTAAAAATATCTTCTTTTTAAAGATCTCATTGAAATCATAACGATTTTCATATAAAACTGGTTACATCGTGTGAAATACTGTTTGGTATTGTTATAATGGGAAAAGCGAGGATAATTCAAATAGAAAATACAAGCTGATCCGTTTAAAAAACAAAAATTTGTGCCAGACTAAAATGATTGAACACTCTGTATGTTTATATTTTAAAATATTGAGTAATAAAAAATTGAGCAACAACGATATTTATTAAAGTAGGTAAGCCGAAGAAAAAATGTACACCCTATAAAATGGGCCGTACATAATTAATTAAGTCTCGATTCATAATTTAAAACTTTCATATTCATTTTAATAAATTTTAAAACTCGTTTTCATTTCCGCCGACATTTTACATTTCGCCTGATTACTCATTTTATTTATTGGGTTCGATTCGGTTTGAATTACGGCGACTGCTTCATTGTGAATGCATTAATTTCTTGATTGCCCCAATTAAGAAATAATTACACATTATAAAAAGATTGAGAAGTAGTTTTCATGTTTTTTTTTTTTTCGTTTATATTCATCTTACTGAAATGTATACTAATTTCATATTTTCTATTACAAAAGAAAAACAAGTAATAGGATGTTCAAGATATATTTACGGATTAAAAACCATTTTACAGAATTTTATTAAAAAGTTTTATATTAAATATAAATCAAATAACAACGTTTAAACGAGTTATAAACTTAATATAATATAAACTAAGAAAAAAAAATACAAAAAACAAATATAAATAAAATAAAAATGTCTAACAATTACATAATGTGTAAGATTTTTATAGCTCATTTAAAAGCAGAAAAGAAAGTATGGACTGTATCAATATTATTTTGGTGTTTGTTAGCTAAATTCTGGATATTGTTCAATTTTGTCCGTATTTAGTGTCATGAAAAAGCCAAAATTATTAGTTTAAATTAGGTTTTGGTTTTATTTTGGAGGAGCTGTACTATTGTTGATCCCGAGGGCCTTTCACTCTTGGTAATACACGTACGTTTGATAGGGTATTACTTGGAATTAAATGAAAGTACATGACATTATGACGGAATTACTTTGGCATTACGACGGAATTACTTGGCTTTACTGGTATTACCACGGTATTACTCGGAATTACTATGGCGGTACTTGGAATTACGCTAGCGCCTAAAAAATCTTCAAATAAAAGTTGCTTGTAACATTATCTACAATTTTTGTCCCTAAAATGGTCAGTATTCGACGAGGTATTCGAGAAATTTGACAAAAAGTACAACATTTTTAGGAAAATTGTTCAAATAAAAGTTGTTTGTGATGTCATTCTCTATAATTTTTGTTCTATACATGATTTCTCGAAAATGGACCGTAATGGAAAAATTTGAAGTATAATGTAAAATTTCATTTACAGGGGTGATACAATAGGTTGTACAAAATGACCGGAAAAAGCCTATAATAACTAGACAGGAAAGTCATGTTTTGGACACATCAGATTTTATGTTCTAGGGTTTTTATTTATTTATCGATACCTATAGCAAAACTATAACATTTTTTTTAATTCAATTTGATAATTTAAATACGGAACTGGAGTTTTTATTATAACTTTATACCGCTTTTTATTCTGAATACAACTATGAAACCTATAAATAATTTTACTAAAATAGGTATATGCCGTCTATCGGAGAAGACATAAAAGCATTGGTCCTGAGGCCAAAAATGTTGGATTAGAGTGTTTGTAATTAATAAGGTGGAAAAGAAGTATAAAATATTTAGAATAAAAATTCCAGGTCAGTATTTAAAATAATTGACCTGAGGATGGTTCCTCTAAAACGAAACGTGTTACCAATATAAATAGATTATTTTTTAAGTACTAATCAAAAAAAAAATTTTAAAATATTTAAAATTTGAAAAGTAAAAAAAAAAATAATTTATTCTAAATAATCCCAAAATAAGGAGTTTTTTTTTAATTTTACAAGTTTTCTTCGAAAATATTATTACTGAAGCTACCATTTGGGAACGCGAGACGGAGGCAGACGATAGACAGCAGCAAGGCAGCAAATATTGTCGTACAGTCTGTTCGCTATACTTACGCGGGTTTCGGATTAACAAAATTATGCAAATTAGTCATTGACAACCAGTTCCAATAAGCTCCTTCCCAAGAAATTAGGTAAAATTGCCCTTATGGTCAGATTTAAATTAAAATAACATTAGGGTAAGTACTAAATTTGTTACAAATATTGCAGCTGAATTGATTCTTTGCAAGTGTTGACATTGTATGTATATTGTAAATTTAGTGGAAATTTTAAAAATGCCTAGACGTGTGTTAGATGTAAATAGTCTAATTTGTAGTGTACATAAGTATTTTACGGATGAAAAAGAAAATGGCGGTCCTTTAAAATCGGTAATGTCTGTACAACAACGCGTATGCGATACTCTAGGAATTAGTGAAACCAAATTAAGAGGAGTATTACAAAATCACAATAGTGAACTGCCGAAAGAAGATCACCGCAAAACTCGCCATCATTGAAAACGAAAGATATTCCAGATGGAAAGAAATTTGAAATTCGTGATACCATTTATCGAATGAGGGCCAACAAGGAACATGTAACCTTAAATACAATTCTCTCGGAATTAATAGATAGAAAATTTGACGACATTGGCAGAACAAGTCTATGGCAACTGATACATAACTTGGATTTCAAATTTCAAAAGGAGGATAACAGAAAGGCCCTCTGTGAAAGAAGTTCTGTCGTGTACAAGAGAATTCACTTTCTAAGAAAATATTCTAAATTTAAAGATGAAGGGGCGAATTTTATATATTTAGACGAAACATGGATATTTTCTAGGGGTGCAACCAAGAGAATATGGCAAGATGATAACGTAAAGTCCATCAAACATACCGATGGAGAAGGGAAGCGACACATAATTTTACATGCAGGAGGGAAATCGGGTTTTATAGAAGGTGCTGATTTAATATTTTCATCTAAATCAAAATCCAGTGACTATCACGATAATATGAACACAGAAATGTTTGTAAAATGGTTGCATGAAAAACTTCTCCCAGGTTTAAGTGAGCCCAGCGTAATTATTTTAGACAATTCACCTTACCATTCTGAAGTATTAAACAAAAGTCCAACGAATTCTTGGACTGTTGATAAAATTAAAGAATGGTTGACAAAGAAACATATACCATTTCCTCAATATATATTAAAATCAGAATTATTACGCTTGGCAAATATACACGCAAAACCAAAAACCTTTGTTGTGGATCAGATTATTGAAAGTTACGGTCATCAAGTTTTACGTCTGCCACCTTATCATTGCCAGTTTAATCCCATCGAATATATATGGGGAATAGCAAAACAATATTATGACAACCATATTGGGCCTAATAGTTATAGTGACGACGCACTTCGAGAAACTTGGCAAAAAGCACTTTCAATTGCAACTCCAGAAGTGTGGCGGAGCTGTATATCCAAGTGCGAGAAACTAATAGAAGATTGGGACTCGTGAAAATAAAATAAACGAAATAAGTCCAATCATAATAACAAATAATGGTGATGACAGTGATGATGATGACGATTATATTTTGGATGATAATGACTGATTTTCATTTTTGTTGGCAAGTTCAATTTTTTTATTTTTCATTTGAAATTCTCTACATGGAACAAATTTTTATGTTAGAAAATATTTTATTTGAGCTAAATAACCCTCTTATTATACATAGACTATATTTTCTGTGTGAAGTGTAATATAAAATTATTATTAGGTTTATACGAGTAATAGCCACCTTAGACTCCATTAATGAAGAAGTTTAATGCTGCTCTCAATTATACAAAATATTCTCCATTATTATTTAATTAAAAAGTTGTACATTATTCTTCATTTCATTTAACCAGTTGATATTTCCCCAAAGAACAGGTCAAACTTTCGGGTACTTACCTGGAAATACTCATAACATTTTTAATCCGAAACCCGTATAGCGAACAGACTGTACTAAAAGAGCTGTCCAATGTCGCGCCTTCCCAAGAGACCGTTTTCAGATTTGCTGCTTGCTGTCCGTTGCTTGAAGTCGGTCTCGGTCTGGCCTTCCCAAATGGTACCTCTAAGGTTTTATTTAAATTATTATTAAATGTAATTAGCTCGAGAATTACCTAGCATTACTTTGCCTGACATTACATGGGCATTACCACGCATTTATTTGGAATTACCCTCAGACTTACCCAAGTAATGCCAGAACTTGGCAATATAGGTATGTACGTTTTTTACAAGTAATGTAATCGTGAAAAAATGCCCTTCCGAGATTATTTTAGACTTTTACGTTTTAAGGTCAAGCCACGATCAAGTCACGGTCCAGACACGGTCCGATCAATAATAATTTTATGGTTTTAAATAAGATTTGAGGGGGTGGGTGGCTCAGTGGTAGAGTCTCTGCCTGTGAATCCAAGGGTCCCAGGTTCGCATCCCACCGTTGGTCGGGATTTTTTTATTTAATTTAATTATTTAAAATTAATTCTGATGCCTTGGTAGGATTCCCCACTCGACCATTCACTGTTGAGTTCTAATTAATGGTGCTGTTCCTGAAGTGGCGCTGGGAAACAGTAACAACGCCTACACAGAACACATATGCTTGAGAATTAAAAAAACACAAACTTGAGACTGGCATATTAGGTATAGGTATACACTTAGGCCATAAATAGAAAAAAAAAAAATAAAAAAAAAATAAAAAAAAATAAGATTTCTTTTAAACCGTTTACATATGCCGGTCATCGAACAAGCAATTCATGGTCAAGTCATGGGCCAATCATTTCCAACAATATTTAACCGGACCGTGACTGTTCTTTGACGCGCAGACCGTCTAGTGTGGATGCTCAACGACGAACCAGTCAGACAAAAAAGCGGGCTGTCGGCTGTCGGTCGTATCGAAAAGGACAGAGTGATTACTACTGTATTCGCCTTTGAATATTTCAAAGGTACTCGCGATTCAAGCTAATTGATACGCCCTCTGGAGGAAATTTGTAGAAGGTCCCTATAAGTAGGATATCGTTCAGGGTTGCCAGAAGTAGCAAAATTTCGCTACGTCGTCGGATTTAGCTCTTGAAGAAGTGGATAAGAAATTTTATTTAAAAATCAAAATTTTTGTATAGTAATATGTAATCATACTCTATATTTATTTAAGGATTTTTTTATAAAACCGATTTATTATTAAATTTATTATTAAATCTATTTTTTTTTAAATTTCAGTTCATTTATTAATTTTGTTTAAAATCACTATATCATTTGGCAACATTGGCGTTCGTGTCCATTGTTTACATTTTAATTTGTATCATTACAATTAGAGTTTTTTCTTACTTTTCAGCTTTAAATTTGTTTATTTCTTATAGTACGTGATAGTGTTTATATTAAAAATGAAATCTGCGAAAAAGTCCCCAGCAAATTGCAATCTATATGGTGTTAATGTCAAAATCAAAACTGAAGTATTCATTATTTTCAAAGTGCAAGTCGTAAAATTTTATTTTTTACGATACATGGATATCTACAAATTCACAATATTGAAATTTTGCAAAACTTTGTTTAGAATCAAACTGTAATCTGATTTGTGACGGTTCTAGTAGCATTTATATGTATACAAAGTACTACATAATTCACTTCATAATATAAGAATAAGTCTAGTAAAATTTTTAAATAAGTTCATCAATAATAAACGAGTGGTACCTGAAATTTCCTTTAAACCACATAAAACATGTCCTGGGTTTAGTAAATACATATTTCTAGATGTTCTTGTAGCAACCAATAGGTGAATACCTATTTCCAACAAATTAAGTCATACACATGATAAATATTATATTTATGACGAAAGCACGAGGCTTAAACTTAAATTAACACTAAATGAAACTCAAAAACACTATTACAATGAGAATATTATCTAAAAACTATTAAAAAAATCACAAATACAAAATCCGCCCAAAACAAACACACGTAAATAAACAAACATCCTACTTATGGGTGACAAATGACAGGCGCGCGAAAATTAATTTGAATCGCGAATATGTTTTGATTTTATTTAAAATGGCTGTTGTAAAAAAAATTTCATCTGAAAACCATCTTAAACATACTGAAAGTTTTTGAGCTGGGGCAATCCATTCCCTAAATGTGGTACCATTTTTTTGAAGTTCATCTTTAATTGTCAAAAATATGTATTGAAATTCTTCAATTTTCATTCTATAATGAACAAAAAATTTTGTTTCATCATCCATAAGTTTTTCATGCAACTTAAAAAATTCTTTTTCGATTTTTCTTTTTTTTTTTAGCGTTGGATGTACCCAAAATCTTTTTTTTATTTTTTTTGCTGTTTTTCTTCCGCATCCAAAATAAGTGCGATTTTAATTAATGAAGTTGAAAACATTTTTTAAGATCGAGGATCGCGATGCTACAAGCAAAAATACTCTGAAAAAATACTCATGTACGATTGCCTGCTGTACGTTGGAAAAACTGGTCGAATATGAAGATGCCATGACCCTATAGTGAGAATGCTTTCAAAAAGATTTGATTGTGACCGGACCGTGACTTGACCGTGCCTTGTCCGGCTAATGTGGATAGACCTTTAGGGTCCCTAGATTACGAAAAACATGTTTCCTCATTCCGTCGGTCTGTCTGTCATCTGACTGTCTGTTATCTGACTGTCTGTTGGCACGATAGCTTAAAAACAGCTTTATAGAAAAACTTCAAATTTTGTATGCAGATCAGGTTCTTTTCTGGCTCAAAACCAGTTATACATCCCGATCAGTTATATACAGGGTGAGCAGTTTTTTTAAATCATTTTTAAAAGTCGGCCGATTTAGACTAAAATTTGTATCTGATAATTTTAGAAGACAAAGATAACAGATCCTAAATAAGTTTTTAAAAATTCAAAGTGGCGTTGAAAGGAATCGCATTTAATCAAAAAAGGTCCCCTTAGATGGAAACAACGGTAAACGTGACGAACAATACCGAGTGAAGGCGAAGTGAGAATTCGGGTGAGATCAAGAGGAAGATCGATGGAGAGAGAAATGTGAAAAAGAGTTTTTGCGAGGGGTTTTGGTTTGGTGGTTTTAATTTTTAAATATTAAAATTAAAGTACTTAGGTGTTCCCTGTTTTTACCATTTCTATATCGAGGGAAGTTCTGGGTAAAATACTTTACCTTTTTTTTGTAGAGTGAAAGTTCCCTCAGTTGATCCTTTTATTTTCAATAAATCAATATTTGAGCTTTTTGAAACTAAGTACATAAATGTACACATTAAAAACTTAAGAAGATACATCAAATTTAAAAACGTCATGTAGCATAGCGTACGCCACTGGTATACGATAGTTTTTTTTTGTTGATATCAAGCACCTGAAATATCTCTTTGAATGCCAACGCAACGGTCGGTTGGCAGTTATATCGAAATGAAGGGCCCGCAATACCGAAGACTGACTCATTGGTGTGTGCAAGGTAGAAAAGGGTAGCAGCTGGAAAAACCGTTGGCGCGTGACTCCAAAGCACTCGTCGGACACACTTTTTTAAAATCTCGCCCCTACTTTTATCGTATATTTATTATTACGTAATCTATATATTTGTAAGAACATATTTGCAAAGAACGGTTTATTTGATGTTTCAACTTTTAAAAGGTAATGGACTAGACACAGGTATGCTTTTTCTTATTTGTTATAAAGGGTTTAACAAATGAATCTGATTTCTTCAAAAGACATTTTATTCCCTACTAAAGTTATCTTGCAAAAAATAAACATTTATAAGTTAATTGCTTTTTAAACTTAACGCCAAATTCGACTAATACAATGTTGTCAAATTTAAGATCTGTTCGAATATGCTCTAGTTGGTTGATTTGATGGTGTTGTTGAAGTTAGAGGTCATAATTGAATCGTTTATTTCAGAAACAACCTAAGTCATTTTTGTCCATATTGAGTTTATCACATTAACATTGTAGTTTCAGAGTATCGCAGGTTTAATGCAAAAAAACCCAACTTCTGTAAACATCCTTAGTTATATGATAATTTAAAATTTTTGTTTATTTCTGAAACAACCTTAGTCCTGGTCCTAGTTCAAAACATTCTTTTTTACCTCCCAAAAATTCTTATAAAGTGACTTAGGTTGTTTCTGAAATAAACGATTACATTTTGCATTTTATTTTGTCAAATTATTGTGGCTCAAGTCTCAAGATTTCAATTATTTGTATTTCAATCAAATATTTATTTATAATAATGAAATGATAGACAAAAAGAACTTCTTCATTTTAGTTAATTATTAATTTATTATCCATAGCCGAAGTAATTCAGAAAAATTTGGGATAAATAGTTAGTTGATTAAAATCTAAGGTTTCGACTTTGTGACGGTTGTCTTGTTCCGCCTCTGACTTATTTGTGGTTGCCAGACTGATTATATTATAATTTTTGAAATTACGACAGACGAGCTTGTTTTTATACAGCTGTTTAATTCATAACTGTATCGGGCTATCTTTGATGCACTCAATCGAGCAGAAACAATAATAGAAAATAGAACATTGGAAATAAAATGGATGATGCCAATTCAAATGGAAGAAGGTTTAGAGAAAATCAGCATATTACAGATCCATTTAACACGCTACAAACGGGGCGAACCAAAACACCCTGACCCCAAATTGGGAAAATATACAGGGTGTTCCATAATAGAACATAAAAATAACATGAATATTTTTTTGTTCATACGGCCCTTTCTAAGGAAATAACTGACGCCCCTGGATATATTTTTATTTTTTTTTACTTCATGAAATTTAATACCTTTTTAATAGACCCTTTTTTTTTGAACATAATACAAAAGTTTAACTAGTTGAGCCACTCTTGAACTTTGAATGCAATGTTTTTTTTTTGTTTTATTACACACCTTCATTACTTTTACACTACCTTCAATTTAAACGAGTAACTGTAGTTTTTGTTTTAAATTTGCTCTCAAAATTAAAAATTTGACGTTTTTCAAATTACTGAGGCCCTTCCTATTGGGCCTCAGTATTGCATTCGTGCAGACGAAAAAATTTTCTAACCCCCCATTTTTTAAAACTTTTTTTCATGTTTCTGATCATTCTGAGTCCGAAAATGCAAAAAAAATATTCGTCTGGTCGTCTGTATGCCGGCACGATAACTCTAGAACGAAAGCTCTGATTGACTTGCGGTTTTGATTTTCTTGAATAATTACTTCTATTGATTTTCAGAATTTTCGGTTCATCCTAACTACTTTAATATCAATTTTCTTAAAATCCGCCTATACATTCCTTATGTGACAATTTTAGGAATTCCAATTATTTCTAACGTCAAAATTCCTAACATTCTTTACATTCCATAAATTGCAAACATTCTCTAACGACCTGTCAAACAACAGCTGTTGATAGTAAAGGTGAGAATTCTAAGGCGGGTTGCGACCTTCATACTTGCAACCCTAGCCATTTTGGAGGCTATTTTCATTCGAAATTAGTCGCCAAGCCTGCCAATTTATGAAAAATATATATATGCAGTTTCTTAAAAATGACTTTTTTATGGTGGTGCTATTAAGCGTACTACTATTTCGCCCCTAGCCACAAAAACACCTTCATCAAATTTACTGGTTCTCTGTCGCAACCCCATAGAATAATTAACCGGCCATTTTATTTGGCAAAAATCAGAATAATACTTGGCTGTGCCTGTCAAGAATCAAGATGTCAACTGTGATATGTGAATGGCTCTTAAATGTCAAATTATTTAAAAATGTATACTTCTTTTGATATTTATTGCAAATAATTTGTAGTGTATCTCAATTCAGGCTTTCCATAAATGTTCTTATACAAAGTACTTTCTTATTATATGAAAGAGAGGTAGGATATAATGCCCATTTCAAATTTGGATCAATTATGATACCGAGGTATCATAATTTTGGGTATTTTCGAGGGTATTTTGTTGTGTTTTTCATTTTAATTATAAAGTTGTCATTTATTTGTATGTTGAAAGAAGACCTTTGTAAATTACATTGCTCTCTATGGATCTACTTTAATACAAAAATAGTTTTGCGGTTATAAGTTGCTATAACTTATCGTCGCAAAACTATTAATAATTTAAACATAGTAAGTATTTGTTTTGAGATACAAATAATCTATAATAAATGCGGATAAAACGAGGGGTAAAATAACAATAAATTAAGGGAAATGCTTAAAAAGGGCAAGTATAAAGAGTATTATCACAAGAAAGTATATCCGTTCTGTTTATTTATCAAGTATTGTTTGAGGTTACTTTTGAATACATTTATTGTCGTTTTGTTTTTTAATTTCTGTAGGCAGTCTATTAAATTTTTTAAACCTTTAATACAAATTGTATTTTGGGAACTTTTAGTGATGGCTTGCCGTACATGAAAGTCAGATTGGTTTCTTGTATTATAGTTGTGATATTGCGAATTATATTGATTTTTTTTCAATAGATCTGATGCGATGGTACTATGTCATTTTTATTTTATAAATAAATATTCATGTACTGAACATAATTCTGAACTGAAAGCCAATTTATTTCTTTTAACATAGTTGCAATACTCATCCTTCTGTCCTTTATTAATAAAATATAAATAGGCGAAGTAAGGAGCCCAAATATTTTACATGAGCAGGCTTAAGAGGTAAAGGGGCCAATTATTATTGGATAAATTGCTCAAACAAGTTTTTAAACCCTAATCAAAAGGCGATATAGAATGGTTTTAAAAATCAAGGCTTGTGAAAATCATCACATGGTTTAACCTAAGTAATGCCAATATGCTTCACAAACCAAAAAATTCAACGTGCTAATACTACTATCGGCTTTCGGTATTTCGTTCCAAGTTAAATCATTTCTCGTTTTTGTTACACTGCGAGTTTACCCTTGTGGGCCTCAGTCTCGATAAGGTGGGAACCACCATTTTAGCGTCTCTCGGATTGTTAATGTAACAAAGTTATTTAGATGATGTATAACACGTTAACTTTCCCATCCTGACTTCAGAAGAACGGTATAGAAACACAATCCTATCGATTAGACAGAAATAAAAGAATACGTCGCCGACTGCGGTTCGCAATATCCTATGCTTACCATCGAAAGGGCGTGGTTAAACCAATTTCTCTCTTTATGCCTTTTAAGTCCAAATATAATTAAACGTCTCATCTTTATTTTGCGTGTTGCTTAGGTTAACGTACTGTATAGAAAAAGTTTGTGTGCAAATCATCTGGCGTATTGAGTAAGTTTCACATTACGTTTGAATTATCTGTAAACAGGCTCTATAAAAACCAATTGAACATTTTTTTATGATTTGTCGTGTGCCAAAACGAGTGAATATAAAAAGTAAAACCCACAATTGATAATTAACTTTAATGGCTAAAATGTCAAAAGACATGTTTTATGATTTACGGCTGATGGGTTCTTAAAAATCCAGTCATTAGTCATAACCAAATTAAGAGGAACAAGGTAGGTATTCAAAATATTAAATTGATACTAGGTGACAAAGAATATTTTGAAAAAGCCGTAACTAAAATGTAGGATATATTGCCAGTAGAATAAACATTTAACATGTCAATTATGTCAAAAATTATTTATAAATGGGTATTCTGTAGGCTAAAACTGAAGATGTCTATATGATCATTTATATTCTTGGGAAAAGTATTCAAGGGGTGAATAATATATAATCTAGAAGGGTAAAAACTACCCCTCAGCAAAATATCCATCTTTAAGATAAATGAGTGGGGAATCAAGCGAGGAGGATAGGGATATGAAAGACTTCTCCAGAAATCCAAAAATAAGTTTAATAGTTTAAGAAAATTATATTATGCTATATTAACTTTAGAAATGTTGTACTTATGTGTAAGTTAAGTTTTATTATTATTTTATTCCATTTGTCTAGAATCTTTTCATGTCCTAATCTGTCTCGCTTGATTCCTCACTCATTTATCCCCAAAAAGATTTTTTAAGCTGAGGGGTAGTTTTCACCCGATTAGGGGTATAATATATCATTAAGGTGATTACAGCACCCCCTTATAATTTTCGGACAAGGATATCTCAAAAAGTAATTTTTTAAGAAAATTTAAATTTGGGCAAAATAAATTAGGCAATAATATCTAGAATATGCATATTTTTTAAAGTTTAATTCCTTCCAGTTTCCGAGAAAAAAAATCAAAGGACTTTAAATTTTGAAATATAATGAAAATAAATGCATTCCTCAACAGCACTATTCTTAATATTATCCCCAAATTTAAGCTCTTAATCTCTTGTTAATGATTTTTTAAAATTCGCCGAAATTAGTGGCTAAAACGCCTCGTTAAGTGCTTCTTTCTAGTGTAACGCGTCTGTAACTATCGTATCGTACACTCTGAGTCATCATTCGTTTCTTGCAATGATTTACACCAGTTTACACCAGTTTAAACCAGAAAGTAGCACTTAACAAGGCGTTTTAGCCACTAATTTCGGCGAATTTTAAAAAATCATTAACAAGAGATTAAGAGCTTAAATTTGGGGATTATATTAAGAATAGTGCTGTTGAAGAATGCATTTATTTTCATTATGACATTTCAAAATTTAAAGCCCTTTGATTTTTTTTTCTCGTAAACTGGAAGGAATTATAATTTTAAAATATATGCATATTTTAGATATTATTGTCTAATATATTTTGCCAAAATTTTAATTTTTTAAAAAAATTACTTTTTGAGATATCCTTATCCGAAAATTATAAGGGGGTGCTGTAATCACCTTAACACCCAGACCACTTTTCTCAGATCCAATCTTCAAAAAAATAGTTTTGCTATATTTTCAAGTAGTTTCACCCTCACTCATAAGCGTTGAATATACAGCCAAACCCTTCAAGATACATCCCCATATCATTTCCTACTATGTAAAGACAAAAAGAAACCATACCGCAATGTCCAGGTAACCTTTATTCCGAAAACTCCCCTATTAAGGGCGTTTTCGCATTTTTACAGTGTATTTTTGCATTTTTAGGGTTTTCCAACGACCAAAACAACCCGGGATACCGCGCATCGTGTTCTATGTGCAAAATTACGTCTAGAAACATGGATCTCATACGACTTGTTTCAAATTCGTTAACCTGTGCATAGGTATTTTGATGGACGAGATCGAATAATTGTCTCCCAGAATTTAGAATGGACTATAACGCATCAGAATTTTCAATCTTATTTACGTCAAAACAATTAATAATGGTGTTCATTTTAACAAGAAAATATTTATTTATCCTTTTAATTAAGCATTTAGAAGAAAATTAGGATTGAAAAACTATTTTTGAATAAATTTCCCGTCTAAATTCACCCTACAGAATAACTACACATTGTTATAACAGTGCCAAATATTTTTAAATAATTTGTATTTTGTTCTGGTAATGCGTAAATTACTTCAGTGGTTTGAATTTTTGTTCTGTCTTTGACGATTCAGAAATAAAAATATAATACAGATTTGTATGAATTAGTTAGTAGGTTTGTTCTCGAAGCGAGTTCCTAACATATTGAGTATGCGCAGTACAAAATAACTGTTCCAGCAGAGCAAAGTTCCAAACAAATTGAACTTGTTCGGTGTTTCCGCAAGATTAAAAACTTGTTCATAACATATTTGTTATTAGTTTTAATAGTTCCTAAATAAAATACAAACTTTTACTTTCGCGCATGCGTGCTTATTTAAAATCATTCTCTTTTTCTCCTTTGTTTTTAATTGGATTTTTGGTTCATTTTGTGAGTGCCTATTATCTTTAATTTTGATTAAAATCTTATACAGCGTCGTAACAGCAAAAAATATATTAAGGAGGGTATTTATTTTTGCAATTTTGAGTTGATCATAAAGTATAACCTCAAAATATTCTTTTTTTAATATATATAATATATAGATTTGGGTTTCATTCAGAAAAGTCCGTATCTGGCGGATCGGCCATATTGGGTTGACAACATCCACTCTAAGTGACACCGCTTTAAATGTTTGAAAAAGATACTTATAACTCCATGGACTAAATTTAAAGATTATAGATTATAATTTTTTGCTAGATAATAAATGAAAAGCTCTATCAGTTCAATAATGCGGGCATACGTAGGTAGGATTGGTAGGAATTTCAGAAAACGTCTGCTCGTATTCCGAAATCATACACCAGCCTCCTACTATATAGTCAGCAGTTATGCATTAACACGTCATCACTTACCATCAAAACAAAAAATCTGGTGATGTTCATATCGCGAACAAAGCAAACAAATAATATTTCAGAGGGTTTAGGAGGAAGTGGAGTAACAAAATAACCTTGAATCCTGAATCGGTGATTTTACAAAGGGTATGAGTCGTAAAATTATTTGAAACTAAGAAAATAATAGTTTCTTTATTATTAAAGGTTTCGCATCCCTTGCAACCATCAGGGGGGAACATTTTTCAACTTTTTGTTACCATCATTTGTATATTTTTTTGTAATATTTAGATAATATAATAAGAATTTTAATGTTAACCAGATACAGAGGTATTCGTTTGTTATTATACATAATGAAGAATACTAACTAAAATATGAATAACCCTGTATATTAATCGAATTAAAAACCGGAATTCCTTGCAAGAAAATCACAACAATCGAGGCTCGAAACTATCCGCATGTTATTTCAAAATTCTATTCCATGACTAAGAAAGGTATGTCGTAGAAGAACAAAACAGAAAACACTCTACATGACTTGAGTGGGAATTGCAATCGAATGACAAATCCTACAAACTGTAATGCTAAGCAGATCAACTTCACTCAATAGTCGATTCACAATGGAATAGAAATTCACTAGAAGTACGCTTTTTTGTGATTGTAACTGTTAAGAGGATTGTACACATTACGAATCAAGAATGACTCTTCCTTTTTAATTTTTTTATTATTCTTTTCAGGATTCAACAATCAAATATTAAGTTAGCACTAAAAAAAAAAAAATAACGCGCGAGCAGGTGTAAAGCAACTTAAATACAATGTGGTAAGTGGAATATCGTGACAGTTGATACAGTTTTTTTATTTAATAAATGCCCCAAGTAAAGCATTTACGATTATTACAATCTGATCATTAAAATCAACTAGCAATTTTATTCTAACCTAAACTAAGAGGCTACTCAGTATTATACCTTACGAGTCTAATTATTTAGTTACACTACCGTTAACGTATAACACTAAACCGCACTATACTCTGCTTTTATCACTGAACTAACTCAAAAGGCTTGAGGAGCTGGATACCCTCAATGTCCCCATATTGGAGCAGTCGTTTTCAACAGGCTCCACTTTAAGGTCCATATGAAGATTAATATTGCGGCAGTACCAGGGTGCATCGACGATGTTGCTAAATACTTTATTCTGGAAACGTTGAATAACTTGGATGTTACTTTTGCCACAGAAGTATACTTCTGTGCTTTTACTGACACAGCCCCAAAGCTGGATGCCATTTGTCCATACGGGTTTCAATATCTGCCTGTAAAGAAGCATGTGTATATTTTGGATTTTCCTAGCAACCAATACATTCTTTTGTATTTTACACCAAGCTTTTTAATATGGACTTCGATCGAAGTCTAAAATCAAGTGTCATACCCGAGGTCATAACCAGATATTTTGAGGCATTGGTAAAATAAATTAGAGTGTCGTATATTCTAATAGGAATATATTCATTTTGCTTATTGCTGAAGTTGATATGGACAGATTTGCCATCTTTTCATCCAGATGTTAATCTGGTCTATAGATTTTTGCAATTTTCTATTAGCATCTTCGTGATTTTTTTCAACAGCAAGGATTGCAGCATCATCAGCAAATGTTGCAATAGTATTGGATTGGGCTCAAGATTAGGAATATCTCTGGTATACAACGAGTACTGAACCTAGTACACTACCTTGAGGTACTCCTGCGTTAATTTCTCTTAGGTCGAAATAGACTTCATCCTGTTTAATTATGAAATACCTTTCTGATAAATAGGATATTAATAGATCGGAGTATTGACGTGGCAGGAACATGTTCAGTTTTTGAATCAGGCCTTCAAGCCATACTTTGTCGAAAGCCTGAGCCATATCCAAAAAAGGTGAAGCAAACTTTTTTCTTCTAGAGACTTCTCGATGATATATGTGATTCTATGAACTTGGTCGATGGTCTAGTATTTTTCTCTGAATTCAAATTAGTAGAATCGCATTAGGTCCTTTTCTTCTATTATAGGTTTTAATCTCTTAAGGTATCATTTTAGAACGCGAGAGCGATACAAGGCGACAACGACAGGCAGCAAGGCAGCGTACACTGCCGTTTTAAAAGTGTTGTCGCGTCACTTTCATCGGTCGCGCTGCCCCAAATGTGCTTCATTTAGATACATGTGATTCAGATGTAAAGACACATTTCGGTCACCTTACGTGGTCGCCTGCCTCCTGTTTCAGTCTCGCATTCCAAAATGGTACCATTAAGTAGCAGTTTTTCATATAGTTTCGAGATAACAGGTAACAAGGAGATGGGTCTGTAAGATGTAACTTCATGGGGAAGTTTACCTGGTTTAGGTATCATTATAACTTCTGCCACCTTCCATATCTTTGGTACGTACTTTAGTCTAAAGGACGCATTGATAAGATTGGTCATTTTGACAATCATTTTCCGTGGAAGCATTTTCAAAATTTCCCCAGTAATAAGGTCAAATCCAGGGACTTTTTTCGGTTTTACATTTGTTTGGATTTCCATATAAACTTCTTTTGGAGAGTTAGGTTTAATTACCGTGTATCATTGTGCTAGTTCCATCCAGTCTTAAAGATCTTCACCAATACTGGGTTGGAAGTTACTCTCTAAATGTTCCGCAAATTTGTTTGCTTTTTGCAAATTGTTTCGAGTGGTTTATGTATAGTAGGCCTTTTTAATCGTTTGGTAGCTCTCCAGAGTAAATACTCGATACTTTTATGGATTCACTTAAGTTTTCGCCAATCGTTTCATTTTTAATGCGCCGTATTTCACGTTTTAGCTGTTGTGTTACAATGTTTAAAGTTGTTTTATCATCTTATGCTCTAGACTGTTCTCATTTTCTTCTAATTTTCCTTGTTTTGAGATAAGATTTCTGATCTCTTTTGGATAATTATTACCTTGCACTCTGCATTTAATCTCAGGAACGTTTTCCCACGCTACTTCTTCAATATGTTTGACAACAAGTTCAACTTCTTGGTCTAATTGTTTCTCAATTCTTAATGGAATCGAGAGATCAATTAATTCTTCCCGAGGTTCTTCCTTCTTCCATGGTAATTTTAAAACTTTTCCGGTCTATGCCCTTCTTGAATATTTTAGAAAAATTTTCTTTCTTGATTATATAATGTGAGGACCTGAGTTAATGTCCCATGATTATTCTATATAAGTTGACATTTGAACAGAAAAAAATGAATTTGCTAAATGAGTCTCTGTGTAGTGGACACTACAACATTGCAGGATCAAAAATATAATTAACAATGGTTGCCATATGTCGGTATAGGATTGACTACTAGGGAAAAAGTCATTTGTATCTCACATGAGTATCGAAGTTTCTATTAAATAATCTTCAGGCACACCATGATATCCATTAATGGTTCTGCCACTTCGGCATACCTAGTTCAATACAACGATGGAAATCTAGCATAAACGCATAAATATACAGTGCGAGGCGGGGGAAACAGCATAAACTGCAAGAGTGTATTATAATATAAAAAACCCACAGGTTCTTATCCGATTTTCATTTGTTTTCAAAATAGTAACAAATTAAAAAATAGCTATCATATCTACTCTTGTTGCTCAAACTACTATTTTTTAATTACGCTATAACTTGAAAACAAATGAAAATCGGATAAAACCATGAGTTTTTTTATATTGTTTTCACGTGTGTATAATACACATACTACACTTGAGGAGCGACTAAGCTAAACGCGATAAATCACAAATGTCTTATTTTACAAAAAATGCAAAAAACCTGGGAAATAAAAGCTTTTTTTAGTTGAGCTAAAAATGTATGTTGAAATTGCTTTGAATACTTGTACACATGAATGTAAAAAGTAATTTTAATACTACAGTTATTACAAAATAGATTAGACCACATTTAGTAATGGATTAATCGTAATTTGATCACGCTAAGGATTTATCGTCTTTTGTCCAGTCAAAATGGATTTATCGTGCTCTGGGTAAATGGCAAATGGATTTATTGAGTTTTGGACAAAAAAGTACAAACAAATAAGAAAGCTATCAGAAACACATATTTTTATTAAAAAAAAAAAACATACATATTATAGTCCTGAAAATACAAAATAATCAAAGCTAAATCCGAACACCCATTTCTTCTTCTAGACAATCACAAGTTTCTTCTTCATTATGATCCGATTCTTCATTCTCCTCGTTTTCAGCACCTGGGGTGCTTAAAATATTCCGGTACCAAATCAAATCTTCCTCTTCTTTCCATTCATCACCGAATTCTTGCTTTAATAGATTCTTCAGAGTTTTTGTCTTTAATGTCTCTCCCTAATGGTAATAGTTCTAGTTTTAGTTGTCCGTCTTTCTTTCCTTTCTTCAATAACGATTTTTCAGTTTCAGTGGTGCTTTCAAATATAAAATTTTCGTAACACGTGACAGTTACCGATGTATTACTTTTTCGCAACTTAATACGTTTCATATCAGATATGCCTTCAACCTTTTTCAAACTAGCTTGAAGCGCTTTTATGTCACGAAGCAGCCAGTCAGTTCCAAGACTTTTTACCTCTCCAAATTTGGTATAAATTTCTTCGTAATCTTCTTTTAACTTTATACTAGTTATTCTTCTTAACTCCTTTTCAACTCTACAAAAAACTCTATCTGCTGGCAAAAAGCTATGTCTCCTATCTTTCAGGGAAACACCTGCCTCAATTTTCTTACACAAACGATTGACTCTATCCTTCGTGATGCCCAAGGCTGCCCTAAAAAACTTTAAACACACTCGATTGCGCCTTTTTGAATGTTCGGGTTTCATGTGAAACATAGTACTAAAGTTTCTTGCTCGTGGATTTGGTTTAACAGACCTTTTTCTCTCGATAGGACCAATAGTAATCATATAACTCAATATTGTGTTCTGCTCTAATTTATTTGAAGTAGCATAGAGCTGATTCTTGATAAACTTAATATCACTTCGCTTAATTCTGTTACATCTAAAACTGTTACCATCGTGATTGCATGGCCTTTTAAATTTTTTTAAAAGAGAATCTCTGTCATTGAATCTAAAACAATAATAACAGTTACTAATAGCTGTAAAAACCAGATAGTTACTTTTTAACTATCTGTTATTTACAAATTAAAAAATAATAACCTTAAAATATAAAAAGCTATTTACCTTTTTTCCCGTTTCAGTTGCTTGTTTGAGATTTTTGGGACTTTTTTTCTGCTTCCGATATTTACATCTTTCACAGCTACCTCCATATTTTAGACTTAATTTCCAGTGATCACACAAATAAAAAAAACCTGTACTGTAAACAGTTCAAAGCATACTAAAGCAGAGAACCCGGAATTATTTGAAGAAAATAGAATTATCGCGTTTTGAACAGTTGCCTTTGGAAATATCGCAATATGCTCAGTTGGGTTGTGGAATTATTGCCAAATGCTTGGTCCATGAATTGTTGTGCCATGTTTCTGGTATGATTAAATGCGCTTTGTTCAACCCGAGGTTTGCATGGGATGTATTTGGTCCCTAATAAGTGATATTGACTGCTAACTCAAAATATTCAAAAAATGGATTTATCGCGTTTAGCTTAGTCACTCCCCACTTCTGGAGTTCGTGTCGTCTCCAGACTTACCCTGTATACAATAATTGTGTTATTTAAAGATACAATATATATTATTCCTGATGCTAACATAAATGTAGGCTAGATTTCCATCGTTGTATTAAATTATCCGAAGTGGCTAGTACAATAATGGAGATGTTCTGGTGTGTCTGAAGAAGAGCCTGAAGATTAAGTAAGTAATATACAAATGACTTTTCTTGTCAAAAAATGTCAATCCTACTTATTGTTTAAAATGCATGGTCAAAAACTGCAATCGAATTAAATAACTTTTTAAGGGTCTCAAATAATATCTATGTTATCAATGCAGTAACAACAATACAGCCCACACCTGTAATCTTTGGTATTATCTTGTATTTTATCAGGTAGGTACTTATATTAATGGATAAATAATAACCTATGTACTTACTAATTAAATTGTTACAATAATTTATTTTTGAACTTAAAGTGTAAAATCGTAAAATTAAATTAAGTACTTAAATATTGATTGATAAAAATTAAATATAAAAAATTTGAATTAAACCAGAAAATGTTATTCTATAGGTTCCTTTTAGGATATTTAACATTTAAATGACCAACAGAATTCCAAATAGTTTGGACTTTGGGGGCCACAGGAGAAACGCCGTAGGTCTCATATAACTTTGGCGTGGAAACACATCACCAAAGAGTATAGTTAACACAAGGGATCGCACTTAAAACTTAAATCTCAATCAATCTGAAAGTCTGTGACCTTGAAAATTCAAAATATTTTACGCAAGTAAAATGTATCTAATCTATATAATATAACCTAGCTTACTGATAATTTCTCTTTTTGGTTTAAACATTTATTTGTAATCGGATTTTGTTATAGATCTGTATTTTTTAATACAAATTACATCATAAAGGTCTGTGCAGTGAAAATGCTAATCAATTTTCTAGATGTAATTTTTCTCATGTGACAGAAACCAATGTTCTGATTGGTGACGCCAGACTTGTCAAAAATACTCCAGACCAGTAGGGAGGAGGCATCGAGGTCAACATTATTTTAAAAACAAAAAAAAAAACATAACCACATGTAATTTTTCTCATGTGTCAGCAAACAACTTTCTGATTGGTGACCACAGACTTGTCAAAAATACCCTAGAGCAATAGGGAAAAGGTACTGAAATCATTGAGATTTGAGCCAGAATTTAATATGGGAAGTATTATTGGGAGTGACAGGTCTGTGACATCAAAGTTGGCAAGCGCTGCTTCAAAGAGTACGAGAAATAGTGTAAGGTATGTCGTATTTCGGATGAGACGTTAAACTGTAGGTCTCGGGTCCACATATGTCGAGCTCGTTAAAAAGCCCTACATATGGTTGAAATATCAGACAGTTCGGCAAAACTTCTGGTAAGGGTGTAGCGTGCGTTTAAATCGGCTGGTTATAAAAATGCCAACGTTAAGTACTTACAATCCCCTTAATTTTTCATAAGCATGCCTCGTATACAAACGAACAGAAAATAAATGCCTGGTTTGTACGTTTTGTGGTTTAATTATTCGGTGAATCTAATTTAAAATTCTTTGTCCGTTTTAAAGAACAGAGGTAGTGTCCTAGCTGTACCTCCTAAAAATCTTGTGTTCTATTGTATTGTGACCATCATGTTCATTGTCAATTCCTAAACAGTACTGTTTGAAAAATAGACGTAGGCGTGTCTAAATACAAATTTAACATCATTATAATATCTGTTACCCCAAATATTTAGTTAGTTATACCCTAGGTTCTGAAAAAATATTTATCCATATTTACTGCTATGGATTTTTAAGGATTTTTATAAGCTGACAAGCCAAATCTAGGTATTTTATGATTTATGAATCATCAGCAGCAGCAGAAGGAGAAATAACAATGAATGTTTCATTCAAAAATGTGATTGGGTTAAAACAATATTCAGAAAATGTAAAATAAAATTTGCAATTAAGATTTTAGTACTTACGCAATACATTTTACTCATCTACGTAGTAAATTATAGATTTTCTGGTAATCATTCTTTGTGTCTTATTAATTCTTTTTACCTACATGAGTGTGGTTCAAAGCCAACTAACTAGTAAAGAAAAATTAAGTAGCAGTCTTTATACCAGAAGGTACTTTTATTAATATATTCAATAATAAAAGGTATTCAGATTGCGAATAGGTAGAGGTACGAGGGTAGGTAGTATATAAGGATTTGCCATTCTTCTTCTAAGATTACAATGAGCCGTAAAAATAGTTAGTACTCAGGATGTTACACTCTAGTCTATTTTTACCAAGATTTCTACTATTGGTGACCATAAACATATTTTGGACAATATGAGTCCAGAAAGATTCAACCATAGCGATGTGATATCAAGTTTTATGTTCTACCTTATTTATTGCTGTTGTTTCAACCTGGAAAACTGGCTAGTTATAGTGAGTCCAAGTTTATAATAATCTTACCTGAGTTTGCATGAAACAATCCAGTTCAAGTATTGTTTGCAATTTAATCTTCAAACTGCCTACATACCTACCACACCTATATAAGTTTTCTATATTCACAATTTTTGGAGATTTCTCGGAGATTTTTAACAGACTTCAAAAAAGGAGGAGGTTCTCAATTTGTCGGAAAATTTTTTAATTTTTTTTTTATGTATGTTCAGCGATTATTGTTTACTACGTTGTCCGATTTCTATGATTCTATTTTTGTTAGAAAGATGCCAAAGAAGGCAGCAAAGCACCTCGGGAATTTTGAGTTGAAACATATGCCACATTTTTAGGCTATTTTAAGACTATTTTTATAACCTATTCAAAAATTTTATGCTCCTTGTTTTTTTTGCAAAAATCAAGGTGCTCTGCTAGCTTCGAACGAAGTCAGCAGAGCACCTCAGTTTTTTAAAGCTTTTTTCCAAAACCAACGACACCATATTTTTAGACTCTTAAAATATTATAAAACTTTTCGAAAAATGTTATTTTTAAAAAAATACAGGGTGCTTTGCTAGCTTCGAACGAATCCAGCAGAGCACCTCGGTTTTTTAAAGCTTTTTTCTAAAAACAACTACACCACATGTTTAGGCTATTTTTAGGCTCTTGAAATATTATTAAACTTTACTAAAAAATTGCTATTTTTAAATAATACAGGGTGCTTTGTTGGAGAAAAGTCAGCAGAGCACCTCGGTTTATTATTATTTTTTTCAGAAAACTAGTTAAGCTACATTTTAAGCTATTTTTAGGCTCTTAAAACAATATATAACTTTTCAAAAAAAAAATGTATTTTTTAAAGAATACAGGGTGCTTTGCTAGCTTCAAACGAATCCAGCAGAGCACCTCGGTTTTTTTAAGCTTTCTTTCTAAAAACAACTACACGCATTTTTAGGCTATTTTTAGGGTCTTGAAATATTATAAAATTTACTAAAAAAATTACATTTCTAAACAATACAGGAAGCTTTGTTGGAAAAATATGATTTTGCTCAACCTTTATTATAGATCAACCTCTGTATAAGACTAATAAAATTTGATATCAGATGGATGCTTCTTAGGTTTTTGATCATGAGCAACTTTTTATGAGTAGGTATTATGATATGACTGATATTTAGATTTGATTTGAACATTTACTTTGCAATTTTAATATAATCATCAGGTATGGAATTTTTAACACGGACACTACCTTGTAATTGGTATTTACACCAATTTTGAATCAATCAATCCCAGCTAAAACAACTTATTTGTATATCGTTCATCATTGATTTCGATTATTTTTTCCGCATTGATATAATTAATCGTAGAAATTAAAATTTTTGTTAATTAAGAGTTTTTTGCAATGAGCCTATCCCGAGGCCTATCCTAATCTAAATAAGTATTTAATACAAATTTTCTTTTAATTTGACTTACAAAGTGACATTTTTGTAATCGCAGCGAGTGTCCAAATGATCTATCTACTTTGAGTTACATAAAGTTGAACATGATGTAACTGGTTATGTCATAAATATGTTCACGATTGCGAAAAGAAAATAAATAAAAGGAACCTTTTTTTTGAATAATTTATATTATTTCAAGAGCCTTAAAATAGCCTAAAAATGTGGTGTAGTTGTTTTTAGAAAAAAGCTTTAAAAACCGAGGTACTCTGCTGGATTCGTTCGAAGCTAGCAAAGCACCCTGTATTTTTTAAAAAAATACATTTTTTTTGAAAAGTTATATATTGTTTTAAGAGCCTAAAAATAGGTTAAAAACGTAGATAACTAGTTTTCTGAAAAAAATAAGAATAAACCGAGGTGCTCTGCTGATTTTGCTCCAAAAAAGCACCCTCTATTATTTAAAAATAGAATTTTTTTAGTAAAGTTTTATAATATTTCAAGAGCCTTAAAATAGTCTAAAAATGTGTAGTTTTTAGAAAAAAGTTTTAAAAAACCGGGGTGCTCTGCTGGATTCATTCGAAGCTAGCAAAGCACCCTGTATTTTTTAAAAATAACAACATTTTTCGAAAAGTTTTATAATATTTTAAGAGCCTAAAAATAGCCTAAAAATATGGTGTCGTTGGTTTTGAAAAAAGTTTTAAAAAATTGAGGTGCTCTGTTGACTTCGTTTGAAGCTAGCAGAGCACCTTGATTTTTGCAAAAAACGAGGAGCATAAATTTTTTGAATAGGGTATTAAAATAGCCTAAAAATGTGGCATATATTTCAACTCAAAATTTCCGAGGTGCTTTGCTGCCTTCTTTGGAATGTTAGAAAGAGAGCACCTCAGGGGTGGTCCCACACTAATTTGTTCAATATCTAATAATGGGGCCAATAAGAAAATCCTCACTCTTCATTTTTTAAGTATTTTCAGCAATAATTCTTTACCACGTTGTCCGATTTCTACGATTCTTTTTTTGTTAGAAAGGGAAGACCTCAGAGGTAGTTCCATATACAATTGGTCAGGATCTGATGATTTTTTAGAAAATAAAAAATTTCAATTTTTAAGAGCACCTGCACGATTTTGAAGTCGGTTTTTTAAAATTACTTTTATGACTTGTTTCTAATCTTAATGTTGTGGTCGACCTAGCAATATTAAGGACATTTTGTGCACTCAGAAAATATTCAAAATGCATACTTACATGCCTACTTGTTTTTATAAATATTTTACAGCAGAAAGTAATCTACATAAGTACCTATTCCAAGAAGTATTCAATATTTAATTTATGTTATAAAAACCTTAAAATCAGTGGATTTCATTTTTAACAGACTTCAAAAAAAGGAGGAGGTTCTCAATTAATTGGAACATTTTTTTTTATGTATATTCAGGGATAATTCTTCACCACGTTGTCGATTCTTTTTTGTTAGAAAGGGGGTACCTCAAAGGTGGTCCCATTTAAATTTATTTCAATATCTGCTGACGGCAAAACTCAATTTGTAATGTAATGGCATCTGCAAGTCGGTTTTTAAAATAACTTTTTTATAAATTTAAAATCATGCAAAAAAGCTTTTTGAATAGGTATGAAACAAAAGCAAGAACTTATAGGCATTATGAATTTAACACAGTAACAACCATTATGTAGTTTTTTTGTTATACATTTAAAACTATTTAAGTACATACCTCGGTACATACATATTATTAATATTATTTCCTATTTAATTGCGCTGGAGTAGTAAAATAATACCCTAATATTATTAATTTATCACTATAATGACTACAATGTACCTCTAAGTGAATTTTTCATAGTTAACTACCATAAAAATAATTTTTTGCAGCACGTACCCATTTCTGAAAGTTTTAAAGTAGGTACTACTTACTACGTCCTACAAAAAGGCTGACCTACGTACCTACCTACGTTAAGGATTCTAAAAAATAACAGGCACCTTTAAGAACTATTATTTAAACAAATAAAACCTGTAACAATATCGACTGTAAAAGTAGGTAAGTTGACTGAACCAAGTTTTACAACCAGGTACCTAATTCATTATTTCATCAGTACCGCATATATTCCTTAAGGTTAAGATTTTATCAAAGTTAATGTATGTTTTTTTCGACATACTTGGCTACCTGCAAAGTAAATAAAATACTTGCGATAATCCGATAATTCTGTAAACATTGCCAAGGCAACCGACTACATTAACTACAAAACATAACCACAAAATTGCCATACAAACAAAACTTACCTTTCCCGTTGCTTTTTTATATCTTAAGGTCGCTTCCCGGATTAGGTCCTTCACTAAAATATCTCCATCACCACAGGGCACTACCACACGAACATTTCCAAAACACACAGTCACCTTCATTTTAAAAAAATCGCGCTAGTAACTCAGGTAAGTAATTGACGCCATGCTACCACTATTTTTAACGTTCACTTCACCTATGCTGCCACTGATTTTGCACTTAAAAAAAATACTGGTCTTCGTGATTGAAATTGTTTAGTCGTGTGCCCGATTTGTACACAAGGGCATAATTTTGGAAACAAACAAAACCTCGTAAAGGACAAACGTTTGCTTTCACTCGCAGAGTTTTACGAACTAAAAATTTTAAACAAGTTTTCCCCCCCTACGGCTACCTGTACGTTCTAACCAATGGTTTTCGGGATACCAGCATGTGGCTGACATGACAACTATCAATGGAATGTTGTATGTGCGACGTTGCCGTACTTCTCAGGTAAAAGTAGTTTTTATTCATTTTCTCAATTTTATGATAATCTAGTGCAAGTGATAAACTTTTGGTTTTACTTATGATGAATGAATTAATAGTAATGTAAAATACAATTAATGAGGAATGATATCTATGTACTATATGATTTTTGGTGAAGAATTTATGGTCAGAATAAAAATAAACAATTATGAGTATTGTCGTTTTTTTTTAATTATTGAGATGTAACAATTAAAAATAAAATTAAAAAAAAGTTTTTTATACCTATATTAGAAAAAAAAAGAAAAGACGCAAACTTAATTTCAAAAATTAAAACCATCGAAATAATTTGGGATCACTAAGCAAACAAAACTGTAGATAGGCAATATTAACAAATTCAATTTCATAAAAAGAATTAAACCACAAAAACTTGAAACATTAAATACCAAATCAAAAATGTATATACAGTGTGTGCCAAAAAGTTTCATATAGGCTTTTTTTAAATATTGCGATTATGGTAGGTCAATTATCTCTGCTTATTTAAAAACTTAATATAGATCATATCAAAATTGGCTACTGATATATATTAGTTATCCAATAAAAAATAGACGATTTTTAAAAAATGCTTATTTTTTGAGAGATAACTAATGTCAGTAGCCAACTTTGATATGGACTATTTTAAGTTTTTAAATAAGCAGAAGTGATTGACCTACGACGTTTTTTTCCGATCGTAATACCTATAAAAAAAATGATCCAAAAATATAAAGATAAGATAAAGAAATTGTCAGTTACCTTTTATAATTTAATTAAATAATCCTTACTAAATTATATAAATTTAGTTTATTTTCACTACGAAATTTAAAATAAAATAATATAAAACTTTTAATTTGAATTATTTACTAGGTGGCACGATAAATATTATGTTTGTCAACCTTGCATAGTTCAAGCACCTATCGGCCAGGTGTGGAATTAAGTTATTCAAATTATTCCATTTCTGTTGTGTTCCCATTAGTTTGTTTCCTATACATAGGCAACACATAAATCGAATACGTGTACTTAAAGTTGCATAACCTATCTATAACGAATTTTTATTTTTTCAACTACCTATTCGCTGTATAAGGTGGTCCAAAATAATTTATTGTCAAACAAGTAAAAATCTATCAGATATATATTCGAAAGTTACTTTTATTTATCTAAAAAATAGTTGTATACAGTAAAAGAATATAACAGTATTCAGTGTCGACCACTGAACGTTTTCCAATATGTTTTACAGAAGTCAGAAATGTATGTGAAAAATACATAGATAGCATTAGAGATACTGGGGTTAGAACGAGCAGGAAACGAATAATATCAGCGTTGCCAGTTTATACGGCCCGACCGCGTTGTAACCCTATTATAAGTATGTGGTTGTAACCTTAGATAATATATGTACAGATAGCATAAATCTATACAATGTTGTTGTCGCTCTAATAAAATCATTGTTTCTTTTTATAATGCAGGCTTTCTCGCTCATATTAGAATCTTCAGCAGTAGCGTACATAAACGGATTGCATTGGGTTATTTTAAATGTGAAAATAGTGACTGCAAATAGATAAAAAAATACAAAATAATGTTTTAAAAGAGAAGTACGTTTTTATTGAACTGAAAACAAAATATGACATTATTGTCATGTCAAAAAATATAATAATAATGCAAAAATATTTTATTGCTTCTAAAACATTTAGGATTACAGAAAGGATTTGGAATTCTATAAAATATATCTACCTATTGAAAACCTATACAATGGTAGAACTGAAGAAATACATAAAGCATTTAATTTAAACATGAGAAAATATAAGTAGCATAAGTAGAAGTATTTCAGGATATTAAAAAAATATATAAGAATTTTATTTACTTTTCTAATGACTTCGTTTAAAATATAAATTATCTAGTTTCTTTACGTACAAACTTATAAATATATTTGTTGCAGCAAAGCCGTCCTCTAAAAAGTGCCTTGAACAAATGTAATATATTCGTTCAACTTCTAACATTTCAGTCCATTTAAGTGCCTCTAACCATAAGTTTCTTCTAATTCGTAGTTTAGAACACTAAATATAATAACAATTATATTTTTTGTTAATATTCATATTTTATTTTCCTTTCTTCTCCTAAAACGACGCCCATGTTCTTCGGTAAGAAATAATATTAACGAGTGAAACATAACATAATTTCCTCTTTTGGGTCATTCTCACCAAATTGTGCAAACAGATGTCACACTCCTAATAATCTTAAAGAAATTTAAAAATATATATTTTCTTGTTCTGTGCATAAAATATATTAGTTTTTGAATCAAAGTAGACATTTTTTAACATATTATATGTTTTTTAAATATTTTTAATTTATGAGCTAAGTGATAGAGAACAAAGAAGTATTCGGAAAAATGGAGAGAAAGGAGCAAACGGTGTTACGAACGAAAAAAAGGAAATGAAAGAATACAAAGACATCTTGAAGAATATACTCCACCTGGGACTCCGATATTATTTGACCATGGTAGAGATGTTGCAGGGCCATCCAGGCAATCTGTTTCAGGAAAGAGAATCCAAAGGAGAAATAGAGATGAACTTAAGAAAAAAATCAAGGTTCTAGAAGAAAAGTTGAGAAAATCAGATAAACGAGTTAGAAGATATAAAAAAAGGTTAAGTCGAAAGACAAAGCAAGATCCTGATACCCCCAACAAGAAAGTGAAAAAGATGCTTTTTAAACAACAAGTAACGCCAGAAGTTAAAAGAAATTTACTCGCCGGAGAAGCTCTTAAAGAACAAATAAAAATTAATTTTAAGGAACAAAAGAAAGGTGTTGAGAAAAGAAATTTTCTCAATAATATTACAGGAAAAGTAATAAAAAAGTACAAGTTTAAAAATTTGTTGGGTCAAATTACTTCTAGAAGAGGAATGGATTCCAGAAGGATCTCTAATGAAAGAAAATCTGTTCTGTTCAAATTAAACAAAAAATTCAAACATTCTATGAAGATGATAAAATCAGCAGAATGTGTCCTGGCAAAAAGGACACTATTACATTTCGGAAAGCAAAAAAACAGAAGAGGTACCTAAATGACAGTTTAAAAAATATCTATGAAGATTTTAAAAAGACCTATCCAAGAATTACTATAAGTTATTCGAGTTTCTGCAAACTTGGACCTTTTTGGGTTGTTTTTCCTACAGCTCAAAAAAGAGAAACATGTTTGTGTATATTACATGATAACTTTGAATTATTAACAACTAAATTAAAATCGTCAAAAATTTTAGTATCTGGTATGCCTACAAATGTAATTAAAGAGATTTGTTGTGATGTGAGAAATGAAAATTGTTTATTAAGAATTTGTAAAGATTGTTTGGGAAATGAAATAAAGATTTTAGATTTTAACAAAGAGGAAGTTATTAGTTACGAAAAGAGGATCACTAAAAAAGTAGAAATAAGTATTAAAGGAGAGACAAAGATGTGTCAGAAGACAATTAAAGAAAAAGTAGAATGCAAGAAGGAGGAAGCCGTTAATCACTTTAAAAAATTAGTTCCTAGCTTTCTGAAACATACTCAAAATATAGTGCACCAATACCATGCAATTGACGTTATAAAAAAGCAACTTGCTGTTGATGAGGTTCTTATACACATCGATTTTTCGGAAAATTACGGCTGCAAATATGGAAAAGAAATACAATCCGCCCATTTTGGAGGGTCCAAGCCGCAGATTAGTATGCATACAGTAATTATTTATTATAAAACAAAAGATGCACCTGACATGAAAAACTTGTCCCTTTGCACTATGAGAATCTTAGACTGATCCGTCGGCCATTTGTGCACATTTACAACCCGTTTTCGATGAAGTTCATCGTCTCGTTCCAAATTTAAGAACAATCAATGTTTTGAGCGACGGGCCTAGCACCCAGTATAAAAATAAAAAGATGTTTTTCTTCATGGCCAAATATATTCCCAATGCAGTCGGAGCCGAACAATTAAGATGGCACTATTCAGATCCAGGTCACGGCAAAGGTGCACCAGATGGTGTGGGTGGTTGCCTTAAAAGAATGGCAGACAGGTTGGTGGCCCATGGTAAAGACATACCGAATTTTGATATATTCCTTAAAGAGCTTACCGAAAATTGTCGTGGTATTAAATGCATTCCTATAGCATCGCAAAGAATTTCTGAGATGTACTCTTTATTACCAGAAAATCTTAAACCTTTTAAAGGGACTATGGCCATCAGAGAATTGGCTTGGCATAAGCATAAACCAGATATCATGTACGCTAGAACACTTACCTGTGTTGGTTGCAATGTAAACATTGAATGTCTTCATTATGGATTGGGCATCATCGATTTTATCTACTTGTTACCAAATACGATCATTAACAGTATCCTTTTCTATATCACTTGTCTCATTATTATTATTATTATTAATATTATTTAGTACTACTATAACTATATGCCCTCGATAGGGTGCCATAAACCTATTATTTACTTATTACCTATACCCTGTCATGGGTTTACCCAAGAATTTTTTTGTTAATACTTGCCACCACCTGTAGAGGCCTTAACTTGACAGGTCTCCTTTCAAAAATGTTAGTTTTTTGAAAAAACAACAAGGTTGTTTAAAATAAGCCTTATCTTTTAATCTGTTTAATGTATGTGATTTGTTTTGTATGGTCTTGAATATTTAAAATTTTTACTATTTTAATTGACTAATATTTGTTTTTTCAAATATTTTTAACTTTTTATTACTTGTAAACTTTGTTCATTTTACAATTTATTTCACCCCACATTTGATGAAACTTGTTTTGTAGTATTCCCTAGTGGATGGAGAGTATGGTGAGTTTTCTCTTTTTTAATATTTTATATATCGTTTGCTCCAAGTTAACACATCTTACACCACATATTCTCCTTTCCACTAGGCGAGCCTGAAGATGAAGTTAAATATAATTCACGTGGCCCCGAAGCTTCTGATATGGTTCATGGGAGTAACTTCAACCCCTAAGACTATTTTGTGTTTTTTGTCACAGAATGTGTTCTTGCACTTTAATATAACCTGAAAATAAATAAGTATATTTTAACGTGTAAACAACATTTGATGAAACTTGTTTTGTAGTAGTGGATGGAGAGTATGGTGAGTTTTCTCTTTTTAATATTTTATATATCGTTTGCTCCAAGTTAACACACCTTACACCACATATTCTCCTTTCCACTAGGTGAGCCTGAAGATGAAGTTAAATATAATTCACGTGGCCCCGAAGCTTCTGATATGGTTCATGGGAGTAACTTCAACCCCTAAGACTATTTTGTGTTTTTTTGTCACAGAATGTGTTCTTGCACTTTAATATAACCTGAAAATAAATAAGCATATTTTAACGTGTAAACAACTTTTAACATCATCATTTAACAACTTATATTTGACTTTTAAGAATGTTAGCAATATAGAAACAAAATGTCTATGGTTTCACAGTTGATAAGCACGACTATCTAGTGAAATCAGTATCTGTGCCACCCTTAGATTATACAAACCTTAGATGGAACATAAGACACTGCGCATAATCCCATTTCAAAATGATTCACACCCACCAATCACAGTTGAGAACATTACATGTCAGACCGTTGTCCATTCAAATTTAATGTGTCAACGAGAATTAATTTGGTATTTTAGTGACTTAAATTTTGGAAATTAACGTTGAAAATGCCAAGATGTGTTGTAAAAAGCTTTATTTATAATAAACCTGCGAAATGTGACGGAGATAAAAGAAACTTATATTTATTTCGGTGAGATATTTAATTTTTAAAGATTCTGTCGACGTCCATATTTGTTGATTTGAAAATAAACAGAATCGGACTTGGTCATTGGTACATGTTATAAGTAGCAAATAAAGGTTATTATTATAAACTGTTTACTATTTCTTGTTTCATAGGGAATCTTTTTTTAGGAAGTGAAAAGAGAAACATACAATCAAATACAAAAATATCAATTTCATTGCCAATTTATTCGTTTCAAACTTCACAACTGGTTTCAATAGTTTTCTCAAAACTATTTATTTAGTAATTCTCTATAATAGTGTTACTTTAAGTGTAAAGCCAAAGTTTCCGCGAAGAAAATAATCACAATAAAAAAAAAACAGTACTATCGCCACAAAATGGAGGGACCTGGCTTGAGGACCGTTTTTTGGGAAGTAATTTTTTTAAGTCACTAACAGGAAGGAGGATATGATTTTGCTTTAGGACTTTTTTTTATTTAATTTTTTATGGGTGAAATAGATTTGGGATAATTTTTGCAAGGAATCTTTGGAATAAATCAAAAATAAATGATGCTCTTGTGCATTTTCAGCCGATTAAATTATTCGTAGATGCATCAAATGTGGGAATAAGGGCCATGATATGTCGTTTTTGAAAAAAAAAAAAAATATTGAGAAATCTATAGTTTCTGCTTCGCGTACCTTATCAAAGTCCGAACAAAAATATTCCCAAATTGAAAGAGAGATCCTTGCAATAATTTTTGGCTTAAATAAATTTAATGAATATTTATATGGACATTTGCATAAAGTAGAACATTATGCAACTGATTACGAAAAGTTGATTATGTCACCAGTTACGAAATGAAAATAAATAAAACTGCCTCGTTTTTGGTTTCTAAGTTGAAAAATCGTAAAATCGAGAAATTGAGATACCGAGAAATCGAAAAATCGAGAAATCGAGTAATCGAAAAATCTAAAAATAAAAAATTGAAAAATCCAAAAATCCAAAAAACGAAAAATCGAAAAAACCAAATATCGAAAAAGAGGCAATGAATAGTGACATTTCACATTTGAAAATATGACATTACGTTTAAAAACAAAAAAAGAGAAGCTGTAAATTGCGTTTAATTTTTAAAATAACACCGTTATTGAAAACTGCCCAGAAATGTTGGGGGTAAAATTTTGACGTACTTCTTTAAGGATATTGGGTAAAAATGTTTTTTTTTCAAATTTCTCGCGGGTAATGTCAAAAATTAGATCGGCAACACTGCACATGTCCCTTATTTTTATTATTACTATTGAAAAAAAAAAACGTCGTAGGGCAATCAAATACAATAATTTTCTAAAATATTTGATTGGAAATACCTACACAAGAATGATGGTGAATAATTTTTCAACACAATTTTATAAATAATCACGTCAAAATTAGAAAAAATCTTGTATATAAACACGTTACGAAATGCCGTTTTGTGTAAGTCGTTCATGTTGCGGGAACTCGCGCCGCTCGTTTTGCAAATATTTACTCGTTACACAAAATAAGGCATTTCGTAACTGGTTACATAAATAACTATTAATTGACTTTCTAATATTTTAATTCATTGGACGGTATTTTCCGTAAATAATTAAATCATAAATAATTACCAGGATATAAGTACCAAAACATTTTTTTCTCTTAGAACAGTAGGCCTATGTCAAATAAACTTAAAATATTATAACGAACGAAAAGGTAACCCATTTCTAATAAAATTTAGTTATTTATTTTATTTTGGTGTGATCGTAGAAAAAATCTTTTGTGTAATTCGAGCAAAAAGTACTTATAAACTTTTACTTAGGGTCGATTTTACCGTTTTATTAAACGAAGTTTAAAATACTAAACGAAGATTAAAATGACATTTTTATATTAACAAAAACGAAGTTTAAATTACTAAATGGTGTTTAAAATGACATTTTTATATTAACAATGTCATTTTAATCTTCGTTTTAATTTAAACTTCGTTTGACACAACGGTGGAATCGGCCCTTAGCTAGTTATATATTGATAAAGTGTTATTGCCCTCATCATACAAGAATCGTGCTAACAAATAAAGTCAAACAAACGTCTCATAATTTTTCATCTTTTAATTACCCACCAAAATTAGGTACTACAATACAAATATTTAAGTCCGGCCCAGAACACCTCCCTACTCCTTCCACCCAGTTTTTCGGTTTTGGCAAAATTCGCGCAGCGAGAAATGCTTCCTATGTTACCTCTACCCTTTCTAACCTCTTTGGTGCCACCGCGCATAAAATAAGCTCCATAAAAAATGCATTGCATTTTAAAAACACTGATATTAAAGCATTAAAGTTAAACCAAAAATTCTGAAAATTAATAGGGTTTTCCGCTGGAAGAAATTATCAACTACAATCAAAAGCGTAAGTCGATCGTTCTATAGTTATCGTGTCGGTGCACATACGCACGCACCTACGATATTTTTTTTGATACTGGGATTTTTTTCTTTATCCAAAATCCGTTGCTATATTCGCTCAAGCAATGCAAGTTAACTCATTTTATTGTACGTGAATCAGCAGCCGCTACAACATAAATTTTACAGTTCATTAATAATAGACTTTCAATATATTTAAGATATTTCATTAGAGTAGTTTTTCTCCATATTATCCGCTGTAGGTCTGAAGGGAATAGTTTCGCATTTACTTACTATCCGATCAATTTTTCTTTTGATCAAAATTTCGAAAGATAATATTAAGAAACTTATAAAAATTCCTATTCCGAAAAGAAGAAATGCAGCGTAACAATCCAAAATGGCAGCACTGCCAAAATTACTACCCTTGCTGTGACAAATCGGTTTCTTGGAATAGAGACGATTGATCTCTCTTCTTTGAATGCCCGATTCCAAAATTTTCCTCAATCTAAAACACCAAGGTTTAAACAGTTATTTGAAAATAGTTATTCAAGGTAAATACTTTAATAGCTTACCCTACTTTAACAATTTCTTTATAAGCAGACCGTTTTTTAATTGATACCCAAGGTTCAATGAGGTTAATAAATGCGATTTCTTTTAAGCTGCATTTTTCGTTCTCTTGAAATTTATCTGCAACGACTTTATACCCATTAGAAACCTCGACATGGAAAGCAAAGAACCCTTTTTGAACCCGACTTATTCCTTCATCGATGGTAAAAAAATTTGGCTTTTGTCCTTTGGGTGCCACCTTTTGTTGGTAAATGGCTTTTCTAACAGGTTCTTCAGCAGTCTAAAAAACGATTTATTAGTTACTATTAGATCATGAGCGACGCAATACTTACTTTGAAGTAATAATGACTGTAAACTATATCTTCAACACCTAAAGAAATCCTAGAGTTTAGCAAATCTTCTAAAGTTTTTATACTTTCCGTTGTAGATTGCAAAATGGCCACAATATTCGCTGAATAAGAGGTGTACAAAAACATGCAAGCTATAAATGCAAAAACGGTCGCTATTCTTCCAGAATTGCTCTTTGGTTCAGTATCAGTACCTACAAAATAAGGAAATATTATCTAAGTTGAGTGAAATGAAATTTATATCGTACCTTGTTGCGTTATAGCTCCCAATTCCATGACTAAAACATCAAAAAAGCCCGGTCTTAAAGGAGCGATACAATTTGAATGTAATTCATCCACTTTTTCCTTAAAAACAGGGTCTCTCCATTCCCAAATGACGATAACGTAAACAACGACAAAAATCAGTGGGACAAGTGCAAAACAACTGTACCAGACGTAGGTATCAAATGGAAGAGTGAACACATTTGAGACATAAGATAGCGGTGGGGCCCTGAAGATGAATTTCATAAAAGTCGGAACGCTGGGTGCGATGTAATCTATGACGTCTATTCTGTCAATTGTAAAAAACAAAGCTGTCCCTGGAAAAAGAAAACCTAATGACATTTGATAATAAAGTACCTAAAAATAAGGTTTGAAAAAACAGTATGTCCCTATGAGACGAGACATTATTTTATTTTTATCTTAAGAGTATTGCAATAATAAGCACAAAATAAAATCGACGGTGTTTTGACAAAAGGGCGTAAGCGGCTTGAACCTAATAGATGTGAAGAAACATGTTTTAGCTTTAAATTTTTATTCTTTCATGCGTTTTTTGTGTAAATCATTTCGATATATCTTAAGCTAATTCTTCCTAGCAAAAATTATTACAAATAAGCTAAAATATATAAAATAATACCATTTTTGTCGCTTACGCCTTTCAAAAAAATCTTATTTTCATAAATGTACTGCTCTTTCTTTGGTGCATTTACGCCTTTACCATTTTGTAAAAATACGAAGACAGTGGCGGTTACAATTCTCTTACGCTTTCCTTGTTTCATTTCACAGTAATTTATATGTCGTTTATACAGTGGAGTAATCAGAAATTTTTCATAGGAGGGTTTTTTTAAATAAGATTGTATTTATTAAAAAAAAGTAGATAAAACTAAATAATTTTTTATAAAACGATAAAAAAGTGAATAAAACAAACGCCAATACGATGACCTAAACGATGACGTAAACGATGACGTAAACGATGACGTAAACGATGACGTAAACGATGACGTAAACGATGACGTAAACGATGACGTAAACGATGACGTAAACGATGACGTAAACGATGACGTAAACGATGACGTAAACGATGACGTAAACGATGACGTAAACGATGACGTAAACTCTGACGTAAACGATGATGTAAACGATGATGTAACCGATGACGTAAACTATGAAGTAAACGATGAACATGACGCAAACTATGACGTAAACGATGGCGTGAAGGCCCTCCATTAGGAGTGTTCTAACCACCCAAAGCCCCCCCCGTGGCTACACCACTGCGCTTTTACAACTGATTTAAAATCCAATCTTAAATTAATTTCGAGGATGGGCACTTTGAACACGTTTTACGTTTCTCAAGCTTGTCGCTCGGAATTTGGTCTCCAGTAGCATCATTTCCATTGCCAGTGGATAAGTGTTGGTTTATTAGTGCCCTAATTTCTCGCGGAATATTAGGAATATTGCGACGCCTACGAAGATGGGGTTCCAGTAGAGAACCTGGCAGCTTTTTATGAATTCAAACCTTTTCACCATAGGATTTTCTCGGTAAAGCAGATATATTATAAAACTGTTTATACAACTGATATTGACAATGGTATAGAAAACTACTAGTGGCCACATTCTGGTTCTCCTGTTGGACAATTATAACGCACTCTTCATGTCGAGTAGATCAACACCACTTTTTGTTTTGTTGTAATTTCGGGTTTATTTTTATCAGGATCAGTTTCAATGTTGTGATGCATGGAGGATATCAGTACAACTGTTCTGTTTATTTTAGGCACGATGGACAAAAATGTAGTAGGCTGGTCATTTGCAAATCCATACAGAGCTGAGCCGACGGGTTTCTTCTTATCAGACTTGAATTCTGGTGGAATTACAGCTTTATTCTTTTTCATGGTACCTACAAAAGTTAATTTTCTTTTTCTAAGTTCTTCCACTAATTCTATAGGAGAGAACCAGTTATCTGCAGTGATATTGCGATTGGATCCTCCGATTGGCTTGCATAAGCGCAAAGTTGATTGTATTGGTTTCATTAGTTTACGTTCTTCATTAGATAGCCCTTTTCCATCACTAACTTTTCCTGTGTAAATGTACGCATTGTATAAGTAGGAAGTATCTGAATCCGCCATGCACTGAATTTTTATGCCGTATTTGGCGGGCTTCTTTGGCATGTACTTGCGAAAGCCACACTTTCCTCTAAAAGGAACAAGCATTTTATCCACAGTCATGTTCTTACTAGGGTAGTACATTTCCTGCGAATTTCGTATAAACAGCTCAAATAATTCCGAAATTGCAGCAGCACGATCCATTTCTTTTCTTTCTTCACGTGTCGTGGCATCGTCGAACCGAAGACAGGTGTTTAGTATTTCAAATCGTTTAACAGACATTGGGGTATATTCTGTAACAATTCCTTTATATTTAAAGGCCTTTAAAAATATTTTCTTCTTTACTTCTGTCATTATTTAAACGGATCTTTAAAATACATTAGAGGACCATCTTAAAGAAATCTGTTTAAATAATGACAGAAGTAAATTAACGAATACAAACATATTTTTAAAGGTCGCCAATATTTTTAAAGGCCGTTAAATATAAAGGAATTATTACAGAATAGACCCCATTGTTGCTCTAAATTTAGGTCTTTAGAGAAAAGTGAAACCATATTTTTGTGGCCAGATTTGAAAATAGAGGTATACATAAGTAAGCCAATAAGAGCATGGATTTCCATTGTGTCGGTATTTCGGTAGTTCGAAACATTACTTCCTGGTTTGAGCTTATTTCTTACAGATGATAGCTTCTTATTTGTTTGTAAAACTATTTTATCAACCATTTGTTGGTCAAACAGGCACTTCCAGATTTCAGGTATAGTTGGATTGGCAAATTATCAGCCTTTCGCGTCAGTCCAGGCATCTGTCTAATTATATTATGACTTGGTACTCTTCTGGTTGCAGGTGGTGGTTGCTTACTCCATAGAAAATCTTTTTTGTTATTTTTTCCGATGAAAAATTGCACGTTCTCTACATCATCATTGTTAGCCATGGCAACGATTTCTTGGTTTGTTTCCAAAAGGTCGTACTCCTGATCACTATTTTCCGAGGTATTTTCACTACCAGTTTTATTTCACTGATTGTTTTTAGTATTTGTCTTTTCTTCAATCTCTTCATCGCTCTTATCTGTCATAATATAATCTGGATCACTTACTTACTTGTGCTTGGAATGTCCATTATAAACTTCTAAAAAAAAAATGGGTTTTTCCATACCTTGAAAGGAAATAATTTATACAGAAATATAAAACTGTACACTAACAGAAACATACGGTCGTACATACCTTCTAATTTTAGATCGCAAACAGAAACATCCGGTCTGCAGTATCGGCAAGTTTTTAAGAAACAATACTTTATTCAGAACAGGCGGCTCGAAACTAAATTCTCATACCGCCAAAATATACTCAACTGAATGGTATGAAGTCACTATGGAAGGGATATCTCTAGGCGAAGCGACTTTGCCACAACGCAAAATAAAACTATAGTAAAAGTCTGAGAGACCGGTATTTCGATTTAAGGGTTAAGTTCATTTTTTTTCATAATGCATTTAAAAAACATAGACGTGAATGTAATAATACAGGATATTATGTATGTAAAAACATTTTTTTGTTAAATAATAGAATCGAGTTTATATTATTGTAATAAATAGAAAAATTTAGCCCATTTAAATTACATGACGGAATGGCACGCTTTTCAATTTATCGAAAGGACGTAAGCGACATTGCACGTTTTAGCGAAATTGTTAAAAAAATATTAGTGTTTAATAAAATTCAAAATAAAATTTAACATTTTTGCCACTTTATAAGCTCTCAGATTTAAACAAGTGTTTTCTTATGGACGGTCTGGTGGTTACTAACCTTGAAACGAAACTAGATTTTGCCGTTTACATATTTTGCGATCGGGATTTTTGGTAGTTAAATCTTTTTGTGGTATAGATATGGAATACTGTCAGGTTAAATTTCACATAAATATCTCGGTTTGACTAATTTTGTCGCTTACGCCCTTTTGTCAAAACACCGTTGAAATGTTTAGTTACCTCCAAATTCAGCTCTTCCTGACTGTAAGTCTCCTATCATTCCCGTAAACTTCGATGTATCATTTACATCTCTATAGCCCCAACTTGGTTGAAATAGGGGAGTTGAAGTTGCATTTAAAATTGTTAATAGGTGCTTCATTATAAACCAATTTAGTTTTGATATTGGATCTATGTGTTTATTTCTGAGAAAATAATTGCCGGTAAATTGGTAAAATTTATTTTGGTTAAAATGGGGATGTTAAATGTGTTAATTAAATGTATCATATAGGGTGTAACAAAAAGATTTATAGTAAATTTAACCACAGTTTCTGGGGTCCAAAATGAATCGATTTAAGCTAACTCGCTTATAGAAAAAAAGGATAGTAAAAAAGTTACAGGGTGATAAAGTAAACATTTTAGAAGTGATTTGTTGCTCTTATTCTAAAACAGCTTAACATATTTTTACGAAAATTGATGTTAGTATCCATATACGAGTATATAAGGCTCGAAACAGACTGTTGAGGTCTATGGCCTGGTTAGTTTCTTCCATTCGTCCCTATTCTTGGCTTTTTCTTTCCAGTTGAACTTTTTTTCTTTAATATCTTCTATAATCGATGTTGCGGCTAAAATATTGTACCTTTTAATAAGGTCTAGTTTTTCGCGTATTTTTATGCTCAAGCCGGCTCGGTAGCGTGTGATAAGTACACAGTGTGTACACTGTCCAGCCGGCAGTCGCTAATTACTATTTGCACCGTTTATATCGAGTATACCGCTAGACAACGTGAAGTGTATGGGCACCCGAACGGCTGATTCCCGATCAATTTGTAGGGAAACACAAGGTGAGTCTGTTTGAGCTATCCGAGTATAACTTTCATCCCTTTATCCGCAACAATCGATTCTCTCCATTTCATTCCTCTCTTTTTTTTTCTTCCGGTGTTGTCCAAGCTACTCTTTTTACTGTCCTTGAGTCCTCCATCCTTTCTAAGTGCCCCTTTTTGACTGTATTATTTCGTATATGTTGGGTTCATTAAATATTTCGTAGATTTCCTTGTTTGTTCGTCTTTTCCATCCTTCTTCTGTCTTTTTGCCCCCATATATTATTCTTCTTAGTATCTTTCGTTCTCATATTTCAATCTTGGTCTGTTCTTTCTTATTTAGTATCCATATCTCACTGCCGTATAGCATTGTAGGTCTGATTATTGTTTTGTTCACACATTTCTTTATTTCCCATGACAATTTTTTTGATTTTAGTAAATTATGTAAAGCTCCTGCGCATCTATTGCTCTTTGCTAGAGGGACATCTATTTCAGCTTGTTCTTCGCATTTATTGGTAATCAGAACACCGAGGTACATGAAACTGTCTTTCGTTTATTGTTATTGTTCCTATGGTTTTAATGTGTAATTCTAGCTTTCCAGGATTTTTTCTTAAATGTTTGTTTTTGAGTTGCATGTACTGATTCTTCTTTTCATTTATTCTTAGCCCTATTGTTCCTGCCCCGTCTAACAACTGTTCTGTTATGTTTTTAAGTTTTTTGACTTCTCGCTAACAGTACAACATCATCTGTGTATGCTAATGCTTGGTGGGATCTGTTGATCAGGGTTCTATATCTGTTTATTCCACTGTTTCTGATGACTATTTCAAGGGTTGAGTAAAAAAGAAGGGTGGATCATGGGTTTCCCGGCCTAAGCCCGTTTTGGACTTCAAATTCTTCGGTTTCCTCACCTTTGACTCTTATTGCACACCTTGTATTTTCTAGGGTCATGTTCGTCAGTTTTACAAGTTTAAGAGGTATTTTAAGTTCTTTCAAAACATTCACCAATTTTCGTCGATTTACTGTATCATATGCGCTTTTAAAAATCCATAAACATAATATGGGTCGGTATTTCGTATTCGTAGCAACATGTGAGTACCTGTTTTAAAATAAAGATTTGATCAGTCGTTAACCTGCCTTTTCTAAAGCCGCATTGGTATTCTCCGATAATTTTTTCTCCTTCTACTTCCATTCTTCTTTTTAACGTGGCTAGTACCTTATATGTAACGTCCAGCAAAGCTATACCTCGATAGTTTCCGCAGTCTGCTGGGTCCCCTTTTTTATATATTGGCAGTATTACTGCTGCTGATTAGTTGTATTATTTCTGTTATTAGTTGTTGTCCTCCATATTTTAGGTTCTCTGCGGTAATTTTGTTTGATCCGAGGCTTTTACTCTTCTTCATATTTTAAATAATTTCTATTATTCTATTATCTTTTCTTCTGTGGGTTCCTCAGCGGTGTACATAGGGTTTTCATTTGCTTTTTCTTTCTTTTCTTCTTCTTCTTCTTCTTCTTCTTCTTCTTCTTCTTCTTCTTCTTCTTCTTCTTCTCCTTCTTCTTCTTCTTCTTCTTCTTCTTCTTCTTCTTCTTCTTCTTCTTCTTCTTCTTCTTCTTCTTCTTCTTCTTCTTCTTCTTCTTCTTCTTCTTCTTCTTCTTCTTCTTCTTCTTCTTCTTCTTCTTCTTCTTCTTCTTCTTCTTCTTCTTCTTCTTCTTCTTCTTCTTCTTCTTCTTCTTCTTCTTCTTCTTCTTCTTCTTCTACTACTACTTTCTGTCGTTCAGGTTCATCGTTCAGTAATTTTTGGAAGTATTGTTTCCATCTTTGCATTTGCTCGCTTTTTCCTCCTAATAAATTTCCATCCTTGATGTAAATATTTTTTGGCGAGTGTTTTTTTTTGTATACCTTTTACATCTTTATAGAAATGTTTAATTTCACTTTTTTTTAATTTTCTTGTATTTCTGCGACTTTTTTTCTTGTTTACGCCTTTTCTTATTTCTGCACATTTTTTAACAGCCTTTCTTTGTTCTATATATTTTTTTCCGTCTGTATCGTTCTCTGTTTGTAGGTATTTTTCTCTCAGTTTGTGTGTTTTTTTTATTTCTTCATCACTTTCGTTATCTAGCCATTCCTTTCTTTTCTACGTTTTTTCATATTAATATTTTTCTCAGTTGATGTTTTTATCGCATTCTCTATATTATTCCATTTCTTCTCTACTATGTTGGCCATGTTTAAAACTGGTGTATTGTCTAGACTTCTTTCTATGTCTGCTCTATATCTCGTTGATACCTCGTTTACTTGTAATTCTTCCATGTTATATGTTGTGTTTATATTTCTATAGATGTTTTGTTTTACCTTTTTCCGTTATGTTAGAATTATGTTAACAATAACTAGAAAGTGATCGGAGTTTGCATCTGCTCCTTTGTATGATCTAACATTTTTTACTAAGTTTGCGTCCCGTTCCTTAATGAGAAAGTGATCTATTTGATTTGTCTTTGTGGTACCTGGTATAATCCATGTTCCTTTGTGACTATCTTTCCTTTTGAAGTGTGTGCTCATGATTTTCATATCTTTTTCTATGACTAAATTTATTACTCTTAGACCGTTATTATTGCCTATATCGTGTTTGCTTTAGAATAGAATGATCAGTAAAATGAAGTTTGTTTTAATTTCGATGTAGGGTAATTCCTACATTATCACAGAAAGTTGCAAAATCGGAAGACAAAATGCTTGCAAAGGGATTTTTTTATTGTTATAGATATCTGGAATAAAAGTTATTTCATTATCAGCAAAGAACGAAAAACTTCATCGATATGAAACATTATTTTGAATTTGACAGGTTATACGACCGCTCCCACCACCGGGATATAGTATATATTGTTTGACCCCTCCCCTGTACCTAATTACAAATAGCAAGCAAAAAAACACGACATGCCAATTTTTGCAGTCAGATGAGGGACTATATATAATAAGAGAAAAGTTCAGTAGGACTGAAAGATAGGATTAGAAACATCAATTAGATCGTTTTTTTTTACGTTTTAAGATACCTGTAATCTTCCAAGTGATGCATAGTATCCTTATTAGTAACAACATATGAAATATGTAAGTTCAGACCCATCAAATTCGTCCTATTTCTCGAATGCGATAACTCCTTGTATACCGTAAAACCTTGATCTTTTTCCCATTCTGCCAATTCATTGTCTAAATATTCCACGGAATGTTCAGTAAGTTTATACAATAATTTGATACGGTACGTATTTGTTGTGGTTTTTTCTATCACAAAAACTTGACTATCCAATCTCAAATAGAAGCCTTCGAAAATTCGGTAATCTGTTTTGCCCCATATTAGCCATCTGAACGGTTGGTTGAACAAATTTAATTCATCGGCCTTAAAAAAGATAAAATAATAAAGTAAACATTGGTAGTTGAGATCGAATAATAAAAATTTGTTTTTTACTTTTCTAAGTATTTTATCAGAATCTTTACAGCTTGAATCTAATAAAAATATTTGATGTTCTTCTGGAAATGAGTAAGTTATATTGCTATTTAGTGCGCCCATATGACATCCAAAATTGTTTAATGAAAGTTGTTTCCACAGTAAAAGTTGATAATCTGGAACAAAAATTTTATTTATTACGGTTCAATTCACAAAAATCTTGTAATATGTTAAAAATTGTAGAGAATTACATTACAAACAATTCTTACTTGAAGAATTTTCTTTTCTAATCTGCCTTAAACTAGAAAACGTCTCCTATAAAGACCCCCCCCCCCAAATATTCAGATTATGACCAAAAATGGTCAAAATGGATACAGATCTCAAAGATCCTTCCTATACTTTCCTTATAGATTAGAGGAAAGTAAAAATCATTGATCAAAATTTTAAGCTGCATACTTAATAGAAAGTAGGTGATTAGGTTGCTGAAAACATAAATAAATGTCGTCTGTGTCCAAATAACACAGAAATAAAACAATAATTGTAGTAAATAACGTCTATTACGGGTACAATCAAATACTAAACTACAAATTATTGTAGTTAACACTTCGGTAGCTATAGTCTATCTGTCGATGAGTATCGTAATCAAAAACGGTCTGGCCGAAGTCACGTGTAAAATATACGGGACGGACTGCCAGACTGCACGGCCATCCTGATATTCTTCCGTCCTCGAAAGACCCAACGGTCCTGAAATAAAATACACATTGTACAAATATATTTCTCGTACGCCTAAAAGGTATTTAAGTAGCAGAGTACTTTGTCAATGAGCAGTAACCCTTCTAAAGAGGAACTGTCTTGTCTAAGAGGTTTGCCAGTTTGCCAAAAAGGGCTACTATGTTGCCTAAGATGGCTGCTGTGATACATACCTATGAGGACTTTTGTATTGCCTAAAAGGGCTGCTATGTTGCCTAAGACGGCTGCTGTGATACATACCTATTAGGTATTACCTAGGAGGGCTGCTACATTGCCTAAGACGGCTGCTGCGATTCCTATGAGAGCTTCTGTATTGTCTAAGGGGGCTTCTGTATTGCCGAAGTGTGCGTATTGGCTAAGAGGGCTTATGTATTGCCTAAGAGGGCTACTGTTGCCTAAGAGGGCTTCTGTATTGCCTAAGAGGGCTACTGTATTGCCTAAGAGGGCTAACTGTATTGCCTAAGAGGGCCTCTGTGTTGCCTAAGAGGGCTACTATATTGCCTAAGAGGGCTTCTGTATTGCCTAACAGAGCTTTTGTATTGCCTAAGAGGACTACTGTAATGCCTAAGAGGGCTTCTGTGTTGCCTAAGAGGGCTATTGTATTGCATAAGAGGGCTTCTGTATTGCCTAAGAGGGCTTCTGTATAACTGGTGGTGAATTGTACATTGAAGGTCGAGCTTTGTTTGACTCTGTTTTCTAGATTCTGGTCTACTTGCATACATATCTTTGTGATATTTACAATATCTCCGTTGGACATTCTGTTCTGAGTGGATAGCCGAATAGTAGCACTGCGGGAGAGTGTTGAGTTATTCGATGTTTCGTGTCAGCACTTAATGTGAAAAGAACATCGAGTATAGTCTTGTTCAAACATTTTGCTAAGCCATTGCCCCGGTGTAGTTCAAAAGCTGTTGTGAACAGCTTAATGCCTTTTATAGCACAAGACTGTTTGGATCAAAATCTTATAAATTTTAAGTAAATATAATTTAATCAAAGTACACATGGTTGATCGACTTCTGATTTTTTTTTCTGTTTTTTATATTCACCCCTACTCTTACTGTTACAATTTTTCTCACTTGATGTTGATGAACGATAAAGGCGACTGATATCGTTTTCTCCTTCTTTTGTACCATGTCGAAAAAAAAAAACTGCACGAAACATCACAGCCCTTGTCTCTCAACACTCATTTTTCTTTATCAACCACTTCTGATGTCGTCTGTGTCCAAATGACACAGAAATAAAACATAATTGTAGTAAATAACGTCTATTACGGGTATAATCACGACTATTACAGGTATAATCAAAAACTAAACTACAAATTATTGTAGTTAACACTTCGTTAGCTATTTTTTATTTGTCGATGAGTATCGTAAGCAAAAACGGTCTGGCCGAAGTCACGTGTAAAATATACGGGACGGACTTCTAGACTGCATAAAGGTTGTAGGATCAATTGCAAATATTAAGAGGATTGGGAAAAACACAAATAGCAAATCAAAATTATGATTTCAAGTAAAATTTTTGGAAAGAAGCTGTAAGCACAACTTCTAAGTGTCAATAATGTTATACGGTAAAAATACCTTGGCAAAATAGAAAGTACAACCAGATTTGATAATGTAGAACATCAAAGATTAGCTATACCACTGGCAAGTGGTAGTGGGACATTCACTCGGATATAACCTAGGTATTACGAGATTTGGTAAGTCGACACATAATTCGATAGCGTACAGCGTTCAACTTGATTTTCCAAAAGGCTTTCGATGTTCCAAACCGTATATATACAATATGTAATCTTTTCAATCCTGACTCCAGGAGAACGGTATAAAAACACAATGCTACTGAATAGAGAGATATAGAATAATAATTCGCCGACTGCTGACCACAATATTCCGTCCTTAGCGTCGAAAGGGCGTGGTTAAACTGTATATGGTATTATTAGTATAAGAATAGCTAATTATATAGGTTCTGTGGATACGCAATCCACAATACATTATGTAAAATGTGTTGCCTAATGTTCCATATCCATAGTTTAAATATACAGGGTGTTTCAAAAAGATTGGTCATAAATTATACCACATATTCTTAGGTCAAAAATAGGTCGATTAAACTGTACTTACCTATATACAAAAGTGCACCCAAAAATAGTTACAGGGTGTATGAAATAAAAATTTAAATGAATTTTTTCATGAAATTTTATATGACGTGTTGGAATACCATGATTAACAAAATCGAGGTAGAGGCAATATATTTTTTTTTATTTTTGTAGGATTTTGGAGGGTGTTACCACCCTTTTCTCTAGTCAACTTCTTTGTAATATAAAATTTTATTAAAAATCAAACGCTACTGAAATGCAACATCTATTTGGAAACTTTTTTGTCTCTTAGTATTTGTTTGTAAAATGTTTAGTTTAGACGATACAGCCACTTAAAATGACATCTTAAAAATATTCAATGTAAATTATACATATACAAAAATATCAAAATTTCATTTTCATTGTTAAAACTATGTAGTAAGTGTATACAGGAGGAGAATGTAATTTTAAACACCTCTTAAATTAATTTTTTTTATTTTGATGGCATTAGTTTGTAATTTAAAAATAAACTTGATTTTGATATTTTTCATACGTAGAATTTCCATTGAATATTTTTAAGTTGTCATTTAAAATGACTGTATCGTCTAAACTAAATTTTTTACAAACAAATACTAATAGAAACAAAAAAGTTTCCAAATGGATGGTTCATTCCAGTGGCGTTTCATTTGTAATTAAATTTAATACTACAAAAAAGTTGAGCGGAGAAAAGAGCTGTGACCCCCTCCAAAAACCTATAAAAATCAAGAAAAAAATATTGCCTCTACCTCGATTTTGTTAATCATGGTATTCCAGCACGTCATATAAAATTTCATGAAAAAAATGTCAAACGGTTTAAGAGCAACGTTAAAAAAATTCATTTAAATTTTTATTTTATACACCCTGTAACTATTTTTGGGTGCACTTTTGTATATAGGTAAGTACAGTTTAATCGACCTATTTTTGACCCAAGAATATGTGGTATAATTTATGACCAATCTTTTTGAAACAGCATGTATATTAATCATTAACGAATAAAGGGACAAATAGGTTATGTCTGGCGTCTACCATGTGTTACTGGTTAGCCCGTTTTCCGTATGTAACGGTTTGATATTAAATGCAACTACAAGCAATAAAGTGTTTCATTTTTATAAACTATAATAGCCCAAGTTATACATAAACCAATTACTCTCTTTATATTTCTCACGTTCAAATATAATTAAGCGTCTCATTTGTATTTTGTTTGATGCGTCGGTTAACGTACTGTACGTTCCAGCGATTCGTTTTTGTCGTAGCACTTAGGTCTTACGACACGTTGTACATTTAGCTGATTCGTAGTCAAAATAACTAATTATTCTATTGAGTCATCTCTAATATTTTGGGGTGTCAGGAAAGCTGCGTTAATAAAGAACGTGGATAGCACCTTCATAACATTAAATAATACCAACCGGATCCGGATTCCATTTCTGTTTAGCATTAACGACTGGGTTTTATTCTATATTACCCCCAAATAAAATGATCTTCGACTGATTTAACCTGGTTTTATTAGAAAATTTTTTCAATTATTTAAGAATAGCCTTGGAATTGCAGTTTTTAGGATTACTTTATTGAAATGAGAGACTAAGAGACATTATAACTATGGGTAATTAGTTCGCATGAGTGATAAAAACAACCAAAAGAAGAGAGTTAGTGGGCAGACAGAATAGTATTGTAATGCGAGCCATTTCAATATTCAATCATGCTCTAATCCTCCAAGTCCCTCTCTGTCTTATTCGGCCTTTGAGGTTCAACTTGTCCGATTATCATACAAAATTAAACCCCTTAATACCAAACATATGTGACGACTATGGCGAAGGCGCTTTCGAGTACATTCCATATTGAACGTGATAATGTTATTATGTAGTTCCCAGATAGCACACGACGTCTGAAAGACGTCTTTTTTGTGTCTTGGTTTGGTCTCAATGTCCTAGGACGTTATTAAGACGTCTTATAAGACGTCTGTCAAAAGCCATAATTCAGACGTATTAATGTGAGAGCTCAAAGACGTTTTTAAGACGTCTTTCCAAATCCATATATTAATGTGAAAGCTCAAAGACGTCTTTAAGACGTCTCACAAACGTCTTTCAGTCGGACGGAAACTTGCACGGTTTACATAATTCAAATTTAAAAGAAGAATCAAATGAAGTGAAGTTTGACGTTTGACTTAACACTACATTCAAGCCCAAGCTTATTGTGAATTATTGATTATTCTATTAGGCATTCCAACGACCTGTCCAAATGGCTACCAGTGGGTAATGACAGTTTAGATATGGCAACCCTGTTGTCATTAACAGGGTTAATGATACTTATATAGATTGCTCAAAGCTGGTCGTTTACGAGCGGCCATATTGCCTGGCAAATATTTATTAATTTGAATCGGTTTAGAAAAAAATCTGTTTTAAAACTAATTTTTAGCCTTTAGACATTAAAAAGAAAATTGCTTACATTTTTACTTCAAGGCATAAGCTTATGTTTATTTTGAAAAATATGGATGATCAATCTATGTAACTATCTATTTCATTGACCTTGTCAAATCACCAGGCCTACAGGGTTGCCATAATTTTGCTATATCATAACCCGTCAAAACCCACTGGTAGCCATTCAGTTTGGAATGCCTAATTGCGTACGCGATTATAGCCGCCAAAAGTGTGTTTGAGCTACTTTGTGCATTTGTGTTTGGTTTCTTTTTACTTAAATAATATGGGACTAAAACCAGAGAAGGAAGAATAGTGGAGTCTTTGTTACCGATGTATCACGTTCCTGGAATACTTCTACAGGTAATAAATGAATATTTGTTTATATAAATAAACATTAATATCCTGTTTCTTCTAAATAAGAATAATTAAATGAATTAAAAAGTAAACATCTTAATATAAGATTTAATTCAGTTATTCGTTAATTTCCTTTTTTTTTTAATTTTATGGAGATTTCGAGAACTACTGATATCAAAAGCCACATGTTAGATAGCCATTTTGAGTGAAGTTAAAGTAAAATTGTCAAAATAGGCGATTAAGTATAATAGCTCATCTTGTCTTAAATGATTTGTTATAAAAATTGATTTAAAATTGTAAGAAATTAATTTTTTGTTTTGTTTCATAATAAAATTGTTCTTTCGGTTTTTACTAACTTTTACAAAGTATAACTTCCTGTGACTATAATGCTCTTACCTAAATTTCTTTTTAGGAGCGACTATACAAAGGCAACTTCAAATCAAAAAGAAAGAAAAAATCAATCCAGTTATGGCTAAAGAGGAGTGATCAAATGCGCTACAAAGAAAATAATTCTTAGTGACCTGTGATTAATAGATATTTTATCAATAAATATTTTTAATTCTATTTTTTGCATTCTTTATAACCTGCAAGGTTATTCTACTAATTTTAATAACCAAGATGCACGATGATACCCATTTTTAAATTATTTTATATTATTATAAACAGGTTATAGAATTAGCAGAATAAAAATAATGAACGTGTTATTTATCGCTTATTTAAGTTTAACCAGACCTTTATAAGCCATTAATAAGTCGTCTTAAAGACGTCTTATTTATGGCTTATTTAAAGCTTCACAAGACCATTATAAGCCATGAATAAGACGTCTTATTTATGGCTTATTTAAGGCTTCATAAGACCATTATAAGCCATTATAAGACGTTTTATTTATGGCTTACTTAAGTCTTCATAAGACCATTATAAGCCATTAATAAGACGTCTTATTTATGGCTTATTTAAGGCTTCATAAGACCATTATAAGCTATTTATAAGCCGTCTTAAAGACGTCTTATTGATGTCTTATTTAAGGCTTCACAATACCATTACAAGCTATTAATAAGTCGTCTTAAAGACGTCTTATTTATGGCTTATTTTAAGCTCTACAGACCAATATAAGCCATTAATAAGACGTCTTAAAGACGTCGCTTTTTGTAACATCAGACGTCTTCTAAGACGTCTTAAAGACGTCTTTCAGGAAATACCAGACGTCTTAAAAACGTCTCGAATGTCTTATGCTAGACGTCTTAAAGACGTCTTTAAGACGACTTTGTGCTATCTGGGTCATGGCGAGAACATTCTAGAACCTTCACCATAATTTTAAGTGTGTATATAAATATTGAGGAAAGAACACGGGGGCAGTCAGTCGTATACAAACAGTTGTGAAGATAAATAGTGAACAATTTAAAGACATTCGAAATATATATAAATTAGAATAGTATTGTTTTAAAATAAATAAGTGTTTAAATAAATTATTAACAAATAAACTGTTAAGGGGAGCCAAAAGCAAGAAGGCATTGTTTATACTCAAGGGTAATACCACAAGAGGTGAGATTTTTTTTGAGAACATTTTGTTGTTTTTCTGGAAATTATGCGTCTAAATTTCGTTTTTTGCATAATTTGTAAGGATACAACAAAATGTTCTTGAAAAAAATTCTCACCTCGCCTGGTGTTTGGAAAGATTATTTAACAATATAAACAGACCTTTTGTAAACAATGCAAGACGAGAGATTTTCTCTCCTGAAAACAGATTCGAGACGAGACGAGAGAGTGTCATCTCTCGACGAGAATTTCTCGTTCTTCTCTCGAGTAATCCACGAGACCGGTCGATTTTGATTTCAAGGGGTACTTCCTTTGATCCTTAATTCATGGATGTAGGTTCATCCTGCAGAATGGGGTGGCAACACCTTCAAGAATACTAAATACCACGTGGGGTCAAGTAATACATCATTTTAAAGCTATTTAAATTCTCTTTTTAAACATGCTGACATTTTTTGTCCTGTGCTAAAGTAAAACATCTGTTGGGAGTATCGTTGAAATAAACCGATAAAAAAATTAAAACAAAATAATATCGAAGAATTTAACTGCAAAACAATAATTAAGTTTTTTTCATCGAAGCCTGACTGACTTATTTTTACGGTTTTACAAGGTAGTTGCATTCTGATTTTACACTAATCACAATTATTGTTCAGTGAGTCTAATGTAGATAAATTCGCCTATTTGGTATTATCCGCTATCTTGAAGCAAACGATCTAAATCATGGTTTACACCACAGCAGAATGAATTGAAATTGTCACACTTTATTTTAGAACCAATAGAAGGGACCGGGAAACTGTAAGAATTTTTAATAAAAGGCCCCCTGGTAAGAACCTCAGCCATCCCTACGTAGTAAATATAATAACTAAATTCATGGAGACCGAATCCGCTGCTAACAAAAAACATGAAAGGTAACACACTATTACTAACGAGGCTGCATAGGTTGGCACATATAATTTTGAAGATTATTAGAAGATCTAAAATTCCAAAAACTTTAAGAACATGCGTTGAAAGTTTATTAATGAGAAGTTTGTTAATCTAGAACAAGTCAGAAGGGGGTTATTTTCATTCAGTCGAAAACGCATAGCGATGAAAGTGCCAAGTAGACTTCTCAAAGAAGCTCAATCACCAAAACGACATATATGCGATTATGGTATTCTCTAATGCTAGGCGATTTTGCTATTCGTAAGTGATTTTAATTTTTGTTGTCATAATTATAAATCGTAAATGCTAATTGGTCCAAATATCCTAAGGTTAGGATTTGACATTATAATTATAAACTCTATTAGAATATATTGAGGCAAATACCAGAATTATAAGGTATCAAAAACATAATAAACAGAATACATTTGCTGATATTTTAATATTCAAGTCATAATAAGTCCATATTTTAATGTTTGACTTATCTACGTCCGAAAATCTTAGCCTTAATATGTTAAACCTTGAAGCGCGAACAGCAAAACGCTATTCATGTATAACTTTTTTGAAAGCACTTTACTTTTTTCGAATACGAACAGCAGATCAAGTAGAGAATACCAAAACATTTGTGATTTACACTTTTGTTAGTTGTGTGCTTTCAAAAACGCTAGTTAGAAAATAAGACCTTGATAAATTCAGAAAAGTAGAAGAAGGTTTCAATTTTATACTTTTTTTTATTTATATTTACCACTTTTGAAACTTATATTGTATTTTTTATTTATTTTATATTGGATTTTCATATTTAATTCTTGAATTGTTTTTAAATTATTATATCCTTTGCGTTAAATGTATGTTTATACATTTTTGGATGAAGCTTTATTGAGTCTTATATATATATAAAATCTTATTACACACAAGTTGTACCTAGACAAATCGTTGGTTTACAAGCAAAACACACTAAATTTTTTTATTTTTTTGAGAAAATAAAACAACTCCAAATCAATCCCACATAGCTTTTTTATTTTTGACTTATTTAGAAATACATTAAGTGACTGAATGGATTTTTCATCAAATGTGTTTTGCTGGTAAGCAGACGAAATTTATGTGGTATAGATGTATAGAGGAGGCTTTTCAGACATTGTTCATACAATTTAGGAATGAATTGGCTAGGTACCTAGCGTCAAATTTCTGGAATAACTAATATTGTCTTATTTGTTTAGAAATGTAAGAAGTTTTAGTCCATGAAACTTTAATATTTATTTATTATGCTCAAGTAGCATGTCGATTGAGATACGGAATTAGTCTATGTGAAAACTCAACCACAATACACAGACTAACGGTATGTTCCTGCGCATGCAGCTGACTGACGGTGACGTCAGGTGGGACATAGAATTATAAGCATTAAATGGGAAATATTACAAATATAAATTTTTCTCATAAATTATAGGTATTTTGTGACAAAATCCATAACCTGGCCATAAGATAAGTAAAAAATATAGACTAAAAATACAAGTTGGTTTCAAATTTGTACTTTCTGGGCATGGTAGTTCTCTTGCAATCTCTTTTGTTTCTATGTGAAATATAAATAAGTGTGCAGAAACAAATTATTTATTATAAAAAGTAAGTACACAAAAAAGTTACTATTTATTTGGTAAATTTAAAATTTTTTTGTCAAGTTTACTTTGAAAATACTCAAAACCAATTTTTCTGTTCATTTATCTTATTCTTGTATACATTCGTGTCCTACTCATGCATGGCATTACTTCAAAAGGACCGTTGTATTGGGACAGAAAACTACTGTTTAATCTGCTAAAATTTTAAAATACCGATTTATTTTCTTTGCTTAATGAGGCCCGTGCCCCTGGTGGAATTCAACTTCCTTTTCTTGCGTCTATGTTTAAGAGGAATCTCACAACTACTTTCCTCAAAGTGAATAGGGCAACTTCAATTAAGTTTGTCCTTTCTTCGATAAGAATTTACCCATATTTTGCGGCATTCGGAAATATCTCCACCGCGCAGCCCGACATTTTAAACATTAATTTAGTTTTTCCCTGTCATATATAGAAAAATATAGTGACTACTAACACAAATACAAATAAATTATTAAATTATTTTATACTATTCAATCGAAAAGTGTCAAAATAATTTGAGAGTTCGTCCCGCATTACGTCATTGCGCGGTTTGGACGAATTTTGCATCTAAAGTCAGCATACCATTAGTATGTGTATCGTGAACTCAACTGATTCGAGTGACATTTTTATTCTTCAAAGGGAAATCCTTAGAACAATAGGTAAATTTCCTAAATATGAATCTTGTCGACCAATTTTTGTAGAATTGTAGGTATTTTGCTACTAGCTTCAGTAGATGTTTTAGAAATTTGTTTACATGTTTTTAAGAACTTAAATAAATTTAAGCAAAATATAGATTTCATAATTTTGGAACTAGTCGTATGCCAGTTAGTAGATTGCATTTAACTAAAAGGTCTCCTAAAAGTATAGGACCAATTTTATACAACAAACTTGCGGACTTCATAAAAAATTGTAAAATAGATATTTTATTTAAGAATAAGCTCAAAAAGTTTTTAAAAATACATGTTTATTTTGTAAAATTGTCTACATGAAATACATTATCTGTCTATTGTAATATTACTGACCAGAAGTTACTTGGCCTTTGATTCGGCAGAAAAAGATCAACTCTATACTTGTAGCCTTTGGTACACAAATATCTATTTTATTTCTATAAATTACATTAAAAATTTATGAAAAATGTATTTCTCATCTATAAAATTGTTATTAATGATAAGGAATTCTTTTAGTTTATTAAAACAAAAATAAAACCTGTATCGATAAAAAATCACTGAAAATGTTGCTAGAGTTGGGAACGTTTTTATAGAAAATTTTAATGATACTATTTTATAATAAAGCTACAGTTAATTTATTTTAGCGTTTTATATAAATGTAAATATATTATCTTAATGAAATTAATGCCACTGGTCAAGGTTTTAAGACCTCGTCACTTCAACCTTTTATGCTTTCAGTTGATATGTTTCTGTAAAAAAAAATATTGTTTCTATTAAGCTTAACAGTCTCCATTAGATCCTTCTTGGAACAAGGCTACAGGCTATATAAAGGTAATTTTTATCAAATTTATAGATTGGTCTATCTATTACAAATTATTTTTAAAGCATATAGTACGTTTGTTTGTTCTTAGAGGAAAAAATTATAAAATCTAATTTTTTTTGAGATAGGTGACTGCATATAATATTTTCTATATTTTTAAAAATAAGTGTAACTCTGTCCTAATTCCTATTTTTTGACATCGCCGTATATGGTAAAACATTTTAAATATTAGTTTCTCCTGATTTTAAAATAAGTACATGAAATGCGCAATCTCACCAGCAGAGACGTCTCCTGGCCTATTCTACGAGGAGGCTACGCAGGCTACTTTTGAAAGGCACACCCTATACACTTAATACAAATATATATTACTGAGGCCCTTCTTATGGGGCATCGGTATTGCATTTGTGCAGACGAAAAAATTTTCTTATCCCCATTTTTTAAAAAAAATGTTTCATGTCTCCAATCATTCGAAGTCCAAAAATGCAAAAAAAAATGTTTCGTCTGGTCGTCTGTGTGTATGTATGCAGGCACAATAACTCTAGAACGAAAGTTCTGATTGACTTGCGGTTTTGATTTTCTTGAATAATTACTTCTAACTTAGAACCCTATTCATTTTCAGAATTTTCCATACATCCTTACTACTTTAATAACAATTTTCTTAAAATCCGCCTATGCATTTCTTATGTGACTAATTTTACGAATTCCAATCTACCTAACGTCTAACATTCTCAACATTCCATACATTGCAAATATTCTCCAACGACCTGTCAAACAAAAGCTGTTGATTGTAAAGGTGAGATTTCTAAGGTGGGTTGCGACCTTCATACTTGCAACCATAGCTATTTTAGAGGCTATTTTTATTCGACAGTAGTCGCCAAGCCTGCCAATTTATGAAAAATATTTAAGCAGTTTCTTAAAAATGACTTTTATGGTGGTGCTAACTTAGGCTTACTTCTATTTCGCCCCTAGCCACAAAAACACCTTCATCAAATTTACTGGTTGTCTGTCGCAACCCCATAGAATAATTAACCGGCCATTTTATTTGGAAAAAATCAGAATAATGCTTGGCTGTGCCTGTCACGTATCAAGATGTCAACTGTGATATGTGAATGGCTCTTAAATGTCAAATTATTTCAAAATGTTTTGATATTTATTGCAAATAATTTGTAGTGTATCTCAATTCAGGCTTTCCATAAATAAAGGTACACCAAGACAGATAATATAATGTTCTTATACAAAGCACTTTTTTATTATATAAAAGAGGGTAGGATATAATGCTGTTTTTGTAGATAATTTTAATTATACGGTGTTGAATTAAATTAAGGGGTTGAAGTGCAATACTTATCATAAAGTTCTCATTATACCATATCGCAAAATAGATTCAACCAGCGAATACTAAATAATAATTGGTAAGCTCCTAGTCAAAAATTTCCCCAATTTAAAAATGAATCTTCTAACTTTGGTTGTTGATGATTAACATATTTCAAATTTTGATCAATTATGATACCGAGGTATTTTGTTGTGTTTTTCATTTTAATTATAAAGTTATCATTTATTTGCATTTGTAAATTATATTACTTTCTATGAATCTACTTTAACACAAAAATAGTTTTGTGGCTATAAGTTGCTATAACCTATAGTCGCAAAACTATTAATAATTTAAACATAATAGGTAGTATTAATATAACATCAAGTAATCTTTTAAAATAAAGTACATGCTCTCAAAAAAGAAATAATTTATAATAAATTAAGGGAAATATTTAAAAATAAATAGTATTATCACATGAAAATATATCCATTCTGTTTATTTATCAAGTATTGTTTGAGGTTACTTTTGAATACATTTATTGTTTTTTTTTTTTAATTTCTGTAGTCAGTCTATTAAATTTTTGCAAATCTTTAATAAAAATTGTATTTTGGGAACTTTTAGTGATGGCTTGCAGTACATGAAAGTCAGATTGGCTTCTTGTATTATAGTTGTGATATTGCGAATTATATTGAATTTTTTCTAATAGATCTGATGCGATGGTACTATGTCATTTTTATTTTATAAATAAATATCAGTCATGTACTGAACATATTTCTGAACTGAAAGCCAATTTTTTTCTTTTAACATATTTTTTTTTGAAAGAGTAAAACCAAATTTGGTAGATTTTCACACTTTTATTTTAAAAATAAAAATTAAAAAAAAAAAAAAAACACTAACATGACATATGTTTCGAAGTACAACTTCTTTTTCAAATGTGACTATTTACAATTCGGTATCCAATATATATACGAAATAATTTAACAAAACAAAGTACTTAAGAAAACATCAATAACATTACAAAATAAACTAACTATTTAAAGTAAATAAGGGTACTTAGGTAATTATAATATCCATCAAATAACAATAAGATAGCCCATTACCGGGGTTATCTCACAGAAAACTGGGAAAGAGATTTAATAAGGGTGAATTATTAATATCTAATTGATCATTTAGTAAGTTATCTGAATTTTTAAATCTATTTATTTCAAGTGTTTCTAAATGGTTTAATTTAAGGTTCTTATTTTCTACATGTAAAATTTCAAAGTTGTCTGTAAAAGAATGATTTTCAGTTAAAATATGATTTGAGTAAGTAGAATTATTTTTGTTTTTTGTATAGCTATTATAATGTTCGGAATAGCGTTTTTTGAAAGTACGGCCTGTTTGACCAATATACAATTTTGGACAACTACCACAATTTAATTTATATACCCCCGATTTATTATTAGGATTCATTTTACCCTTATTGTTTTTAATATACTTCCCAAGCGTATTATTGGTTTTAAAAGCTACGTTAATATTTTGGTTTTTTAAATATGATGATACCTTTTCACTAGGAGCTCCTATATATGTAAGACTCTTATATCTGCAATTTGGATCTTTAATTATGGGATAAACTTGTTGAATAGCCTGTTTAAAAAGTTTTTTCCCTAAAATGTTGTCTACTAACTTTGAATTAAAATTATTATTTACTGCGATTTGTTTAATGATATATATTGGATACCGAATTGTAAATAGTCACATTTGAAAAAGAAGTTGTACTTCGAAACATATGTCATGTTAGTGTTTTTTTTTTTTTTTTAATTTTTATTTTTAAAATAAAAGTGTGAAAATCTACCAAATTTGGTTTTACTCTTTCAAAATTAAATGGATTTTCATCAAGTAAAGGCCGAAACAATAAATAATTCTTTTAACATAGTTGCAATACTCATCCTTCTGTCCTTTATTAATATTATATAAATAGGCGAAATAAGGAGCCCAAATATTTTATATCAGCAGGCTTAAGAGGTAAAGGAGCCAATTGTTATTGGATAAATTATTGCTCGAACAAGTTTGTAAACCCTAATCAAAAGGCGATATAGAATGGTTTTAAAAATCAAGGCTTGTGAAAATCATCACATAGTTTAACCTAAGTAATGCCAATGCTTCACAAACCAAAAAATTCAACGTCCTAATACTACTATCGGCTTTCGGTCTTTAGTACCAAGTTAAATCATTTCTTCTTTAGCGTCTCTCAAATTTCTATTAGAATACAAAAAGCAGAAATATTACATTGCATTCTAGTAGAAATATATATTTATATTGAGTATATTGGGTGTGCCAGCCTCCTCGTAGACCGGGGTACAAGCCGCCACTGCTCACCAGTACTCCTGTAAGGTAATGCGTTAACTCAATTTGGCTTATTTATGTCAATAGGGATTGTTGTACCATTCTAAATATACAGTTTACAGGTATCTACCTATAAACAGTGTAATCATTTGAAACCTAATTTTGTATAAATATCTTATTACATTTGAATAAAAAATAGTAAAATTTATTTTTTGTAATATAAAATTTTGTTTGAGTTGCATTTTTATTTAAATATTTACAAAAGAATCCTTTGGATTCTGATGAAAAAATCTATTTGATACGCCCATATGTTAAACGGCGCCCGTTAGTTATTTATTATTTTATTTGTTTATCTGAGATCGCACTACCCCTCCCCATTTTGCCTCAAGCAAAAGTTTATGAAAGAACATACTTTTTTGAGAACATAGGCTACTTTTTGAGATATTTTAATTTTGACGTATAGTACAGGATCCGTAAGTAAGATCGACCATCACCCATCTGTTTAATGGATAAAAGTTTTTTTTTATTAAATAAAATATGTTTTTAAATATACCGCAAATGGGCTGCCAAACAAAATACGGTCAGGGCCATTTTTCAGTTTCTTTTCTGTGTACGGATAAGGAAAGTATAGGAACCATGTTAAAGTTGCTTATGATGTCATTATCTATTATTTTGTCCCTATACATGATTTCCCTAAAATGGACCCAATTCGAGATATTTGAGGAAAAGTGCAAATTTCGAATTTAGAAGATAACTCAAAAACGGATGAAGAGAAGAGCACCAAATTTTAAATTATAGCTTTAATCCATCCTGCGGTGAGCTGATTAGAGTTTGGGCATAGTCGAAGCATCTGGGGAATACTTTAGAGGGCGTCGTTTTTTTTACTTTAAGAAAATAAATAGTCTAGACCATATTTTCTTAGGCAACCCATTTGCGGTATATTTATAAACATATTTTATTTATTAAAAATAAACTTTCAACCATTAAACAGATGGGTTAAGGTCGACCTTACTTCGGATCTTAGACCAGTAAGTTTAGATTGGAGAGAAGTAGAATGGGATAGTGGAATAAAAAGTATGTGAAATTACGTCCCCCAATCTATTAATCTATTTTCATTTCGCAAAAATTAAAGATTCCAACATAAATTTTACCAGAAATAAAGAAAGTTTTGCACGGATATCCGGTATAATTTTTAAAAAGAAAAAATTATTAGTTACATTTTTAATTTCTTCATCAAAAGCAAATTTCTTTTCTATTAGGTATACTCACACTTTAAATTTCATTATTTCTTACCTTTGGGCCAGCATATGTAAGCATTTATTTTAGCAGGAACATTCAGCCTAATAAGAAAATCGGTTATTAAGCTGATAATTTCAACTTTTTCGTTTCCTTTTGCATATCTCAAAAGGAAAAACAGTGCTAGTAAAAATATTACCTCTTTTAGCCTCATTGTGCTACTAAGTTTACGTAAGCCCGTATATAACGCCCATATTTATACAATTCTATCATTTGCATTATGAATGTGAAAAGTAGAGACAAGGTGAATCGTGTTAAAGAGTGTAATTTCTTGATAATAGCCCTCATGGTAGCATAATTACCAGTTTTGATTATGAATTTAATAAAACCTGTTATTATTTTTATATGATTTGTTCACTTCTAGTAGGTATTGCTTGTAATAATGTGTCTATTTATACCGTTGCAGAAATTATTAAAATATACTATAAATTACAAATAATGTCCAAGGATATCTAGAATTATATTTTCTGGGGATATTTTGATTTAAGTATTCTTGGAAGAATGCTACATAATGAAAGTGGATGGATAATGGATCCACATTATATAATCGTTAATCCAGAAAATGAAAATGACACATTTGGAACCTTGATAAAAAACATTTTATCGAATAACAATTGATCAAAAAGGGTAATAGTTTAAAAGAAAAATTATCGAAAAGTACAATGATCAAAAAGCAATTGATCGAAAAACCAAATATACATAATATTAAAAATAGAAAAAAAATCAACTTATTTAGCTAACCTGTGGGGCTTGGAGGCATTGCTAATTGCTTCGCAAAAAATATATACAAGAAATGAAATAAATTAAAAAAAAACTATTTTACCTAACCTGTGCGAGAACAATCAGTTAAATTTAAATAGCTCCAGGCCACACAGGTTAGGTGAGTTAGTTAAGTTTTTTATTCTTCTCATTTTTGTATAGCTATTTTTTTTTTTTTTTTGAAGCAACCCTCGTCGGCTCCAGGTCCTTCCAAATTATATGAAACATATTACTAGCTATAATGTTTTTATAAAGGAAGTAAAGAAATTGATGTTTTCTACACCCACATGGATATTAGCTTACCTACGCACAGACTACAAAACGAAAAAGTATCCCAGGCATTACTCGTGTTTCTATTTTGGTTGTAATTGGCCTAAATATTTAGAAAAATTTTTTGATCACTTATATGTACAGAACAATATTTAATTAAAAAAAAAATTATACTGAAAAATAAATAAATACAAAAAAATAAACACTAAAATACTGAATAACAAACTAAACAAACTTTTCTTTAACTAACAAAAAATATATATGAAAATAAAAATCTTAGCTTAACACTTTGGATGTGTTGTGTCCCAGACGGGCCTTAGATAACTTAAGCTAATCTTGCATGGCACACCTAATCGTTCGGTCGGTTAAGTCGCTTGGTTCACCACCATTCCTATAACCAAAATGTAACTCAAGCTCCGAAGTTAAATTTGTATTATTTTCTTGGAAATTATTATAAATAATAGAATCAAATGATATATTAATGTCCGAAGCTTTATTAATGTTATCTTCATTGGTAATAAAAAAAAATGATTTGACTTTAAAGCATCTTGAACATTTTGCGCTATTTTTCTACGTAGATGACGCAGAGACAGGGTTATTTTAGACATTTTATTAAATAAAAAACAACTGACCAAAAAAAAAGGAAAATAAGTATGCTTGGAATAACTAGGTAACCTAAAAAATACGTATAAAAATAAAAGAAACAAAAGTAAGGTTCTGTTTTGAAGTTTCTATAAGCATTTAACACACTGTACGTACCTATAAAACAATAGTTGTTGTAAAATGCAACAATTATTAAAGGAGTAGCTAAATTAAAACATTAATAGAAACTTACCTATGCTTTTAATCAATATCGTAAAAGCCAGGACGCCAAAGCAACAAAACGTGTACACAAATGAAAATGGGCGAACCGATGAACCTGCTCCCACAAACCATTCCCTACACTGAACAATAATACTACACATACGCATGAGTAGAAATGAGGAAAGACCGTACCACTAGTACGTCATCCTCCATCTGCCATCTAAAAATAGTTCCATGTGTATGGGGAATTTGTTATAAATATAACAGGTAATATAATTAAAAAATATGGATATAATGTAAATAAATATATCTATAAGCTTTTAATTTAAATAAACCTAAATATATACATATTATTTACATTTGTCTACTAGTTCATCGTAAACTGGTATTATGCATTTAAGGTGACTTATATTTAAACGTAGAATAATATAGGTATATTAACTAGTATCGACAAACAGAAGCGTTTAATTTATCTGTTAAAAAACGTTAAGTATAAAAATGGTAGATGGTAAACGTTTAAAAAATCAACCAAGACGAAATTTAAACGGGAATTATAAACGAAGAAAACATATTGTAATATAATGTAAATTTATACGAATTTAATTTAAATAAATCTAAACGTATATTTAGGCCCACTCTATATAAATAGTTCATCGCAAACTAAAAATAGTCGTATATTGTTAACTATATTTAAACGTAGAAAAATTTACAATTATATACCATAGGATGTATATAAAAAACGTATAATATATCGTTTAAAACACGGTATGTATAATAATCGTAAACTGTAAACGAATACGGAATCAACCAATACCAAAATTAAACGAGTATTACGTAAAATACGTTAGTTATACTAATGTGTGCTTCCTGGGATGCTATTGCGTTCAACTTAACGAATATACATTTCATATCCATTCTAGGTAGTGAAAAAATGAAATCCACCAATCACAGTTCATATTTTGGTCACCCCGCTACTATTATTTATAAAATTTTAAATAAGTGACAATTATGTCAAACAAATTGTCAATATATTTTTTAGTTATTGAGATTAAATATACAGTAAAATGAGTTATTCTTGCGCAGAATCCAAAAATAGTTACATTTCTATTTTTATTTCGTCTATAATTATAAATAAATGGTTAGTTTTAATAAAACTATATGAAGTCAATTTAATTAAAGCAAAAAATTTAAGCGCTTCTATGGAGGTGAGATCAGGGTACATGGCTTTCATGCGATAGGCTCGGGTTTAAATCTAGGATTGGGACAAATTAAATCTATTGTCTTTTTTTCTTGTTTATTTTATTTTATAAATTAGTAGAAGTCATAAATTATTTTTAAACATCCTAAAATAATTTTTAAAATTTGTAGATTTTCGATAGTCGTAGAAAAAATATACTGTACATGTACAATAGACTGGGCAAAAAAAATGACTATTTTTTTTTGAAAAATATATCGAGAATGTCATTCAGGATGACAAAAAAAAATTTCGTGAAAATGTGAGCCCTTAATATTAATTTTAAGAGGTCTATCATCGCTATTTTTTATTTTTAGTCATAATTTGATGTTTTACGTTAGAACTGTCAAAACATTAAAGTGGAAAAAAATTCCTTTTCACTTATTTTTATATAAAATTAAATTCTCTACAGAAACTGTCAATTTTTTCTTTGATTTTAATAGTGAATAACTTCTGAAGAATTAAATTTAGGCAAAAATTTTTAGAGACCTTTTTTGTAGCACATTAAATTTCCTTTAAAAATCCGACGTGAGCTTTTTTAAATATTCATTGATTCATTAGTTACAAAATTTCAAAGTAAAAAGGACAAATCAAAAAAACACATCGATCTATTAAGCTCAATTACTCGGAAACGGCTTGTCTGACGAACATTTTCAATCAGACCTTTTTTGTAGAGAATTTAATTTTATATAAAAATAAGTAAAAAAGAATTTTTTTCACTTTAATGTTTTGACAGTTCTAATGTAAACCTTCAAATTATGACTAAAAATCAAAAATAGCGATGATAAACCTCTTAAAATTAATATTAAGGGCTCAAATTTTCACAATTTTTTTTTGTCATCCTGAATGACATTCTCAATATATTTTTCAAAAAAAAAATAGTCATTTTTTTTGCCCAGTCTAATGTATAACTCGAGTGGATTTTCCACTCTTGTTGCACAAACTACTATTACAGACAGGCAGAAATATGTTTACTAATATGTTAAATTAAAATTGACCGTGATTGTGTATCATGACTTTTATTTTTTAAATATAACCTTTTCTTTCTCTATAATACTTTGTTGAATTACCTAATTATGTCTTATGCTCCTATTATGAAGAAGAAAATGATTCTGATTACGAAGTTATAATACAAGTGACACTATATACAGGGTGTTTCATAATATATGCGCAGGACTTCAGGACGTGATAGCTCGTCCAAAAATATGAAAAAACGTTTCTATTAACTTACCCTCTAAAATGCACCATTTTGGAGATACAGGGTGTTGAAATTGAAAAAAAAAAAATTCTACGCCACTGGAAAAAGTACGGTTTTGAGACGCCCATTTGAACCGCCAATATTTTCTACACAAAAAAGGTACTCTTGGTTATACGCTCTAAAGTCGACCGTTTTCGAAAAAAATCAAATTTTAATGTTGAAATACATGGTCATACATACTTGATGAAACAAAATTTGATTTTTCTCGAAAACGGTCGACTTTAGAGCGTATGACCAAGAGTACCTTTTTTATGTAGAAAACATTGGCGGTTCAAATGGGCATCTCAAAACTGTACTTTTTCCAGTGGCGTAGAATTTTTTTACTTAATTTCAACACCCTGTATGTCGAAAATGGTGCATTTTAGAGAGTAAGTTAATAGAAACGTTTTTTCATATTTTTGGACGAGCTATCACGTCCTGAAGTCCTGCGCATATATTATGAAACACCCTGTATAATAAGGTGAAAGACCACTAAAGAGATAAAATACTTCTCAAAGAATATGACAATGCAGATTTTTGGCAAATACTATATACGTCAGTGTCGGATTTAGAACACTAGAGCCTACTGTCCAGCAGGCAAAAGGTCCCACCTATCTTTGAAGCACAAGAATAGTGACACAAGCCAAAAATTTCCATTTTCGAGTCTAGTGTAAAAATATCAGCACATTTTTATGTGGAAGAAGGATATATTGTTCCAAAAATTACCGCCGGAAACAGAGCTGTTTAAAATAATTTTAAAAACGATTTAAATCAAAGATCATAAATCGTTTGCATTTGAACAAATGATTTAAATCAAAGATCGATTTTTTAAAAAGAAAGATTTAAATCAAAAATCTTTTTTAGATTTAAATCTTTTTTAGAATTTAAATCATTTTAGGAAAGATTTAAATCTTTTCAAAATATCTAAATCTTTTTAAACGAAATAAATATTTTCAAAAGATTTAAATCTTTTTATAGATTTGGGTAACTCTTTAAAAAATGCTGTCGGTTGGCCAAAGATAATGAATTCACATAGATGCACATACATCAGACTCTTTAAAAATATGTTTTTTTGTACTTAGGAGACTCTCCCAGAAAAATGCATTTCATTATCAAAATCTCCCGGCTATGAAAAATGAAATTGAGTGGGTTGTATTAAAAGAGTTCTTCTCTCAACGTGAAGTTATTGCGAGTAAATAAATAAACAAAGGGCGCGTTTGGGTTAATTTTTTTGAAAAATGTGTGGATGAATCACGCAAAGAAATAAAAAAATTTAATTAATTCGCTCTACCTATACCAAGCGCGTTTATTGAACTGGTCAAAAAGTCATAATCGTCTTAATGCAACTCTTGTCAAATCTGAAATAAAAGTGTGCATAAATTTAAAATACATATGTAAAGAGTTTTAGGATTATAAGTATCGATAATGAAAACGTATTTCCAGCTGCTTGCGGTGTAAAAAATACACTTTACAAAAAAAAAATATCGGGTCAAAAATATTGTAAAATTTCATACTTAGGAATAATTTTTAGTCATTGCAATTATTTGTTACACTTTACTATTTTTTATTTTTCTTTTCTCCCGGATTTCTGATCCAACCCTACTGACATGCTGACTAGATTATTATTCAGGAATAGACATGTTGATAACGATTTGACGAATCAGGTGATGTAAATCGTTTTAAAAAGATTTAAATCTTAAAAAAGATTTAAATCTTTAAGAAAATTTAAATCATTTTAAAAAGATCGCATCATTTTACAGATTTAAATCATATCAGAAAGATTTAAATCAATAAAAAGATTTAAATCGTTTTAAAAAGATTTAAATCTAATTTTTAAATAAAAAATCAAAGATACTTTTCAGAAAGATTTAAATCATAAATCAAAAATCATTTTTTTTTAAAGATTTAAAATCAAAGTATTTAAATCAAAAAATGTATTTAAATCAAAAAATGATTTAAATCTCACTGATAGGTGACAGCTCTGGCCGGAAAACAGTTGTTTCGTACTACAAAGTCGCGATTTTATGATAAAGAATCTACTTGTGCTCCGAGAGTCAATGAGACAAAATCGTCAATTTTGGCTAAATAAAAATATGTCAGTTTTATTAAAAATAAACTAAGTGAGAAAATTATTTTCAACAATGACACAAATCCAATTATGACATTATTGTTGAAAAGGTCATTATGGTGTAAAATATAATTTACTGAAAGTTCTTTTCCACTTTGTAATGCCTTGCGGTACATTTTCGATGGGCCACCCTGTATCCTTTTAGCTGGTTTAAACCCTATTCCTTTTACCACAGTTCTGACTGCATAATATCCAGAAGAAAGTTTTTTGTTTAGCAATTTTATGGTACTTACATTTCTAATTATTGTCTACATTAAGCCACGAAAGTTTTTTTTATTAATTTATTTAACGTCGATCTATTTCTTACTACGAAATTTAAACATCGACGCTGGTGAGCACGCTGCTTCCAAATTCCAGAAATTTAGCCGAATCCAAGCAGAGATAGGGATCTTTATCGAGTCCAGTATCCATGGACTCGGGACGGGCGGCTTTGTATCTCCTCAGAATGATGGCACACCCCACGCTATACATCGTACTTATTGATATAGCGCCTGCCAGCTGTGGTATGCAACAACTTGGATAGTCACATGTCCAAGTGCTAACTTCAGGCGACTCTGCTGCTTGACTGCAGATATCGATACAAAATAGAAAACCTGCTAAGCCTATCCGCTACCCAAGACATATATTCAATATTTTGAATTTCTATAAGAGTAAGTATTTTTGTTGGCATCGCACCATGCTTTGATTTTCTTAATGTTATATGTTATAAAAACCGCAAAAGTCATTTATATGCCATAAAATCGTAGTATCATCGGCAAATAGAGTGAAAGAACTTGCAATTTTAAGTTAAATAATTTATGTAAAGAAATAAAATAGAACTTAAAACAGACATCCCCCAACTTTTATCTAAAACTTGAGAGTACTTAGTAGTTCTTACCATTTGCTTACGTCGTGAAAGATAAGATTTTATCGGACTACGTCTGCGATTTCGTAAATACAAAGTTTTTGCAACAATACTATATGACACAATCAAACAACTTAATCAAATCATAGAATATCTCCGTAGGTGTAGCAGCTTCATTAAAATTAATTTTAGAGTAAGCAAGTTCAGATAAGAAAATATCGTTATAAAAAGTGGGCAGAGGAGGCGATTTAGTCCTGATAATTGATATAGGCAACTCATAAAGCATGTGTATAATTTTCCAAAAACTCGGTAATGCGCATGCGTTGTAGTGCCGCTAAATATCGCATAGCTGTACCATTTTTACTTTCCTATCTGTATTCAGATATAAGGAAAGTATAGGAATCATGATTTTTTCGACCTCGAGTTTTCGACGGATTTTTACGTTTTGAGGTCCCCTGAATCCATGTTGACTATTTTGTGATGTGATGTGATGTGATGTGATGTGATGTGATGTGATGTGATGTGATGTGATGTGATGTGATGTGATGTGATGTGATGTGATGTGATGTGATGTGATGTGATGTGATGTGATGTGATGTGTGTGTGTGTGTGTGTGTGTGTGTGTGTGTGTGTGTGTGTGTGTGTGTGTGTGTGTGTGTGTGTGTGTGTGTGTGTGTGTGTGTGTGTGTGTGTGTGTGCGTGTGTGTATGTGTGTGCGTGTGTGTGTGTGTGCGTGTGTGTGTGTGTGTATGTGTGTGTGTGCGTGTGTGTGTGTATGTGTGTGTGTGTGTGTGTGTGTGCGTGTGTGTGTGTGTGTGTGGGTGTGCGTGTGTTGCATAACTCATGAACCGATACACAGAAAAACACCAAACTTAAGCTTCGTTCCAGTGTCTAATGAACTGATTAGATTTTGGGCAAAGTCGGAACATCCTGGGGGGTACTTTATAGGTGGTAATTTTTATATTTTATGGAATATATCTGTTATTTACATTTGGAGAAGAAAATTCTTCAAATAAAAGTTACTTCTAATAGTATTATCTATAATTTTTGTTCTATACAAAATTTTCTTAAAATGGTCCGTATTCGAGAAATTTGATAAAATGTAAAAACATATTTTTTTATAAAAATTGTTCAAATAAAAGTTGTTTATAATATAATTCTCTATAATTTTTATTATATACATACATAGTTTCTCTAAAATGGAGATATTTGAGAAAATGTGTAAATTTCGAATTTTGAAGAAAACTCAAAAACGGATAAAGAAAAAAACATTAAATTTTAAACATAAGTTTTATTTCGGCATGACGTAAAATGATAAGATTTTGGACAAAGTCGGAACATCTAAGGGGGGGGTACTTTATGGGAGGCCGCTTTTATATTTTATGGAATATATTTGTTATTTATGTTTGGAGGAGAAAATTCTTTAAATAAAAGTTACTCCTAATATTATGATCTATAATTTTTGTTTTATGCCAAATTTTCCTGAAATGGTCCGTATTCGATTCTGATTTTTAAGAAAATTGTTGAACTAAAAGTTGTTTGCGATATCGAGCTTTATAATTTTTGTTTAAACATAATTTTTTCTAAAATGGACCGTAATGGAAAAATTGTAGGAAAAGTGCTTTATTAAAATTTTTCAGTATTCTCGTTTTCAATGAATATCTATGGAAAAATGTTTCGATGTAGATGTATGTGGAAAAATGTATATATTTAGTTTATCCTCTAAACATTTATAGAGGTGTTGCAATAGGTTGAACAAAATAACCTGAAAAAGCATATAATAACTAGATAGGAAAGTCATGTGTTGGACACATCAGATTTTTTATTAGGTCGGCAGGATCATGCAACGTTCCACTACTGGTGAGAAGTTCAGTGATTTTTGGGAAATGAACGCATCGGTAAAGGAGCATTTTTTATAGAAATGTAGACATGTGACACCCTATTTTCAACCCTCTCATGTATTCTATGAATATCCCTATTAAGCAATGCAGCTAACCTTAATGCATCGAAAATGATATAAATTATTTATCGAGGCATAAAAATGTAATTTTTTAGCCCTGATGTACAGATAGTTTTACTCAAATTACGTGCTTTTAAAACAATTCTGCACTTAGAAAATAAATAAAATATATTTTTCTGTCAGTAAAAAACTATAATATAATAAAAATATTACAAGTAGGTACGTTTTAAGAATAGATTGACATAGAAATTCATGAGTTAACGAACTGTTAAAATGTAATTTCAACACCTATTATATTCTTATAAGTTGAAGTATTTACGTAGTTATACAAGTAGTTACCTACGTTGACGATTTTGAGGTCATAACTAAACCCCCTTTTTTATTTAAAGAATGGTGTAGGTACTAGTTTAAGTGAAAATATTCACGACACTTTCATGAAGGCTCTTTAAAATAACCATATCATGTATTGTTTATATTGTGTAAACGTAGTTTCTCTCAAATTCATACAATGAAACTGCTTTCCATTGTCTATTACACAATTACGCAACAACTCAATTTCTAAACAAATTAAGAAACATGAGATTTATTAAAAGATCTATTAAAAAAACAGCAATGTAATTATTATTATTAATTTTAATAATTAATTAATACGTGATTGAGTTCGAGGACGAATAAAATGCATATGTAGATGATAAAAATGATCATTTATTTATGCAACATTATAATATTCTTAATGGATCAATAATTTACCATCACAAAAAGCAATGGATTGCAAATGCAGAAAATATTGTAAGTATGTACTTACAATTTGTAAGTAGGAGTAAAGAAACCGGTGGAGAAGCACAGAAGCATGAAGAAGGAAAAAGTACTAATAAGAAAATAGATATATGTCAGATTGAAACCACAAGATAGAGAATATACATCTTTCTAAAACAGTATTCTTAATTTCTACAGCACGTAGTACTAAACCATAGATATATAACCAAGACAGATATGATTATTTACAAAATTTCTGTAGCCAACGCGGATGACCCTCGGCAGAAATGCAAAATTTCATACCAAATTTGCGAAACTTCTCCATAACCCCTCGTAACACAATTTAAACGACAACCGCTCGCTTCCTTCTCGAGATTTGCAAAGATAGATAGGGTCGGTCTTTTCACCTTCAGATAAACTTCTAGATAACTAACTGACGGATATATTATCTGAGAGTTACCATCTGTTAGATAATTAATTTTCTGTCTTTTTAAGTAAATAATATGCAGGGTAGGTAACCAGTAGTTTTTAACCTTATGTGATTAGGTAACTACCTGTTTATACATCAGTGCAGTATTTTATCAAGAATTCCATTAGTAAGATAAGTTATCTTTTAGAAGTTAGGTTTATCCAGAAGTGAAAAGATTACTTTTTGAGATACTTGGGAGATAAACATTACCTGAAACTTTATCTGAAGGTGAAAAGACCGCCCCTAAAACCGACTCGTGTTGATTCAACCGGCTTTTTGGTTTATTGAGTTCAATGTGGTAGTGTGTGTCGATAAATAAGCTACTATATGAGTAATTATCTTGTCTTTTATATGTGCTTATTGTGTGTTAACGTTGGGATAATTGTCAGTGGCTCTAAGAAGCCCCAAGAAACTCCAAGCTTTAAGCTCCAAGTCCAAGTTTTAAGCTCTAAGAAACTCCAAGCCAGTGGTGGCTCGTGGGATGGTTCACAGTGACAGAATATAGGTATCAGTACAGATGTATGAAAAAACTTTCAGTGTTTTAGAAAGTTTATAATATACCTTTTTAAAACACTGAGTTTTTTACCTATATCTGTACCGGGATCTATATTCTGCTACTGTGAACCCCCAAAATTTTGGTCACGAGCCGCCCCTGCTCCAAGCTTTAAAGACCAAGCTTTAAGCTCTAAGAAACTCCAAGTTACGTAGTTTCTCCAAGAAACTCAGAATTACTTAGTTTCTCCAAGATCCGAGTTCCAAGTGCTAGCTCCAAGCTCCAAGTATAAGTTCCAAGTTCCAGGTTATGTAGCTTCTCCAAACAAGCTCCAAGTTGCTAAGTAAAGGCGGATTGTCCACGACATACGACAGGCAAGTACCGCTATTAGAATGCCATATGGTCGGGACAATTAAACATATTAAACATCGATTCAATTTCATTCAATTCATTTTTTTAAGTCAATTTTATTCATTCATTTTTTCAAATTTAATTATTAAGTATTAATTTATTGTATAAATTCATTCTTTTTATTTTTTTTTTAGTAAATGTATCAAATTTTCTCACATTCCTTTATTTGCCAGAACTCATAATATATATAACTTAAGTACCAGAGACTGACTCAATTAAACAGGGCACTCAACATTTTTGTCGTTATCGTATTATAGTATCTTTCATTTTATCGTAAAGTAGACTTTGGCCCGCGAACAGGTCAAGCTACTCTGATTTCATTTGTCCTGGTCAGTTTATGAATCCACGCATTACCAGCAATTTGAGCTAAATCACTTCTTAAGTACAATTTACATCGTAGAAATCAAAAAGAAGGTAACAAGCCCTCTTCCAAGCTGCATACCTATTAAAAGTTATTCTAAAAGAAAAAACATAAAACTATATAGTTTTCGGTTCTGGGTGCCCCAAAAGAGGACACTTAGCCGACAATTTATCTCAGATAGCTACCCAACAGTCGCACCCCAAACCAGTACGTATTGCTATCCTTTTAAGTAAAAAGTTACTAGTCATACTTACCCGAAAAATGGAGGCGTCTGACTTTTACACCACAAAACCATACGCTTTTCCCCATTGTTGCAAGAACCCGATGATGACTAAGTACCTAGATATCAACCAGAAACGAAAATAAATCAAACTTCATAATGATAGACGTAAAATAAAATTAGTAAACTCAAATCCAATATCACATAATTACGAGCGATCGTTTCCCTTCAGAAAACAACTACTCCTTTGGCTAATACCGCAACAGGTATTAAATTATATCCAAAGGAAAAACAGGAGAGTTAGAAATTAAATTTCAACACTCTACCTTTGATTTTGTTCACTAAGGAGAACATCATTCTTGGACCGGTTTCGTCCTTATTAGGACTCTTCAGCAAGAAATAGATAGGTTCTCAATTAATGGAATTCTTGCTGAAGAGTCCCAATGAGGACGAAACCGGTCTGTGTCCTATGCGTACACTTTAATATACAAAACACCTGGAACATTTTTTAAATGGTTGTGGTCGTGGGAAAAATTGTGTACATAACTCGTTGGAAAGTGTATTTTATGCACTTGCCAAATATATTATCCATACTCACAGATTAATCGGACTATTTTTTTCATTTTTTTACTTTTAACTCCAGTATACCTCTTACTACTAGAACTCAGTGGCGGCTCGTGGGCACTAGCGGCAGTGGGGCACACACTGGAAAGGAATTTCGGGATTCGTTTTTCCCTTAGGAAAACAAATTCTCCGCTTAATGAAAATTAAAAATATATTTCAAAACAATCAGTTGGGGCAATAACGATTTCTGAATGTGACTACAGGGAACTAAATGTGACCACTCAAAATGCATTTAACTATGTATGTGGCTATTTAATCAAAAAATCATTACATATCCACTCTTGCGAAATTTGCGTAAATTTCTCAGAAGAATGCAATTTACTTAACAATTCTAACTTGTTAACGCATTTTAAAGCATACGACTCTGAAGAAAAGGTGTTTGGCAATTTAAAATCTCCCAGCGAAAAATTTCTCTTTTATATTGTCAAATTAGAAAAAATGTTTATATATCTCTATTTGCTAGTTTGTCAACTAAGCCTGGAATTTCCAACGCATTCCTTTTTGAGATGAGCAAAATAGAATTTGGTCATCCTTACCAACAATTTGCGAAAATGTACACCATTAAATTATTTATAAGACTCAGAATTTTTTATACTCTTAAATATGCAAACAGAGATTTGAAATCCTCGAAAAAGTCAAACAAAACCAAAAGAAAAATTAAAATTTTGTCCCATTTATAAATATTATTGATTTTTTTCATCATATTTTTGACTGCTTCATAAAAAAAAGTTATTTTTCTTTGTAGTTTTATTTCTTAACTATTCCAATGGTCCAACTAACGTTTTTTTCGTAATCACAATAAATAAATTATTATCATGGTTCAACAAACTCGCACCTTAAGACGAAACCGGCATCGCCTTTGTGAGGGAGCCGGTAAGATGCCGCTGCGTACATTCGTATCTGGTCTAGGTAATCTGTGCCATGGGTACAGCACGTCACGATTGGGACAGCGCCCTGCTTGTGACGTATAATGAATCGCATGTGTTCATCTCTTGCTAAGCGATATTGTCGTTGTCCTTGTTTTTTGCATCATAATGAGAAATAAAACAACAGAGACATTTACTGTGCCTATGTATCACTTAATTTTGGAATTATCGGAACGTCGCTCAACGCCCGGTCGTCCACTGTCGTGCCAACGCGGTTTGCACTGAATATTAGATAAAATAATAATAGGCATTGAGGAAAATATAAAATATGTTAGTTATTTTTTTTTTTTTTTTGTATATTATACTAGGACACGTGCCCAAGTTCCCTTACGGGCAAACCGCCACTGCAAGAACTATTTTTATCACTGAAAAAAAGGGGCTGTGTTTTCGTGTGTTCTGATGCATTTTCGGCCTCAACCCATCGGACCCCCTCTTTTAATAAAAATAAATATAATTTTGCTTAGAATTGCTAACCCTACAATTTTCTATCCATGTTTGCTGACTGGGAAAATAAATACAGAAAATTGTCACTGTCTCCTAGACTATACTGTTAGTAGATAATCATGATGATGAGGCGCTGTCAGAAAGATAATCGGTCCTCTCACAACAAATACACTTTTATCAATGGCTAGTTAGGATCTGTACTAAACATTAGTAAAAAAAACGTTCTCTTTTCGAGATAGGTATAAGGTATCAAATATTTTTCATTATTTCCTATTTGTTGCTATGGTCTGTAGGCATTACCTTCATCTCATCTCATTTTTTGTCTCTTTATGATTTGTTCTGCAGGGCTCTAATTATGTTGTTTTAAAATCTGATAGAACAGCGAAGCAAAAACTAGTATCTAAATTATTATATGTACAAGAAACACATGGACATTTTTATTTTACTTATGACAACGTAATAAATAATAATGTCGCAACTTATGTATCTTGTGAATAACAATAGCAATTCAACAAACCGATTTAAAAGATACGTATAATGTATGCAAACGATCCACTGAAGAAACTAATATTTTATTTACAATGCCACTCATGGATACGGTGACACTTCATGTATGTAGATTTTTCTTGTTTGCATTTCATAAAATGTAAAGATATGTTAGCAGAAAAAGTACTATTTCAAGGTTGTTCTTAATTGATTGCTAGAATCAATATATAACAATTACACATTATAATGATTAATTATTAATAAACTGTGCGCTAAGTGTTGATAATTTTGAAACTCAATGTGCAAAAATATTTTTGCCGGGATTTTTTTATTTAATTTAAACTCCCCAATCGACCATTCACTGTTGGGTTCTAATTAACAGTGCTGTTCCTAAAGCGGCGCTGGGAAACCGTTATAAAGCCTACACAGACTACGAGGCTAAAGGCCTTAATAGTCGATGCCGATGACACCAAAGTAAAAAAAATTAAATACGACGATGGTATTGATGTAGAAAAAATAAGCATTTGGTTTGTTCCAACAGGTCATCTGATCATCAGAATATCAGATAGAGACGTTGCTACAATAAATTATTGGGGGGAAAGACAAAATATAAAATTTTCCAACAATTTTGACTAAATTTCCCAACTTATCGGAGGATGTATGGTTGGAATACCCCTACCCCGCCTCGTAGAAAGAGGGACTCGGATAGCCTTCCGGAAGTAATAAAATTGTAATGTTTTCATGCTAACTCTATTTGAGAATAAGTTTGTAATTTTTTAGAAATCTTTCAATTTGTTCCTCTAATTAATGAGTTTAAAAAAGGAAAGAATAAAACACCATGTTATTGTAAAGAGTTCTTTATGTTGCAATAAAATATGTTATAGCATTTCATTTACTTTTGGAATACCTTAGTTCGGTGTAATGTCATTTTGGTTCCACTGCATTTAATTCTAACCAAACGTTTAACAAAAACCTCAATAAATTTGACATATACGTTTTTACTGTTTTTAGTTTATTTTTAAATATTGCTTACAGATCATAAAAAATAGTTTAAAGGTATGTAATTTTTAACTAAACGATTTTATATTTGATGCATGTTATCTACTTACTTTAGGAATAAATTTATAAAAGTGAAAAAAATGATATAATTTAGGTAAACAAAACGAACAAAACGCACTCAAAAAATCTACTGTCACTTTAATTGTCAGTGGAACCATAATTACATCATCACTGAACTAGCGTATTAAAATGGGAGGGTTTCCAGGGATTGCATAAGAATAACAAAGAAAAAAATTAAAACAAAGTAAGAATGACTGAGATATACAGGGTGGGCCACTTAAAAGTTCCACCCCCCTTATCTTCGTTATTTATTGAGATATCAAAATAAGTTTTTTTTGTTGGAAAGACTGTAACAAATACTTTCTTAGCATTCGTTTAATTATTCTGTGATGTCTTGGCTTACTTCCGGTTTTTCCAGAAATAACAGAAAATCGCAATTTATTTTTTATTTTTAAATTAAAACCCACTTTTTTTATTCTAAATTTGAATTTCTGGGACATTTTTGTGTAATAATCGTGGATTAAAAATTTTGTGGCAGCTGTCAAAATGGCCGCCATATTGGAAAATATTGTTTCTAAGCATGTTACTATTAATTCATTTATGGAAAAAAATATAGAACTGTATGATCTTTATAAAATCTTTGTAAGCTTTAACATTATCATTGAGACCCATTTACCGTATACCAGTGGCGTACCTAAGCATTTTTATTATTAGCAAACTGTTTAATAATTCCATCCGCCTTTATCTTCGTTGTTAATTGAGATATCGGAATGAGAACTTTTTTATTTAAAAGCTTATAACAAATACTTTCATTAACTGGATCCAATTGGTCTATGACGTCATGGCTTACTTCCGATTTTTCCGGATATAACTGAAAATCGCATTTTATTTTTAATTTTAAAATGAAAACCCCTTTTTTATTGACAATTTGAATTTCTGGGACGTTTTCCGACAAGAAGTGTGTGTTAAAATTGTTCTGTCAGCTGTCAAAATGACCGTCATATTGGTTAATATATTTTTTAATATGTTATTGTAAATTCGTTTATGGAAAAAATATGGAAATGTATAAAATCTTTGTGAGCTACACAGTTCTTATTAAGGCCCATGCATAGTATACCAGTGGCGTATCTAAGATTTTTGTTACATATTAGCAAACCGTTTAATGATTCCACCCGCTCTTATCTTCCTTATTAATTGAGATATCGAAATGAAATTTTTTTTGTTTGAAAGCTTGAAATAAATATTGTCAAATAATTAATTTAACTGGTCTGTGATAGATGTCATGTCTTATTTCCGGTTTTTCGAAAATAACAGTAAATCGCAATTAATTTTTTATTTTTAAATGGAAACCCACTTTTTTATTGAAAATTTATATTTCTTGAGCATATCTGTCATCGAACTGAATTTATACGATTTCAGCGCTTGTAACCACTACATCAGTCAACTACCTACTGATAAATAAAATAACAAAAATAGTTATTTATGCTTATAATAAGTGCATAAAGTGGCCTTCAAAAAAGCCTTAACATACGAATCGCATACGATATTTCTACTACCGTACATATTGCCCACTAAGATTAAAAATACAAAGGTTACTTTCCGCAGTAACGCGTAAAGAAAGTTTGAAATAAAATGTCATTTGTCATGTCAAAATACTAAAAATTGTGTCTTGTTGACACATTAGTGCGTAAAAAGTTTCACTATACGCACTAGTAAAAAAGTAAAACTTTATGCACTACGTAGTGCGCATAATGTACGTACTTTAACGCACAGTAGCAGCAAAATAAATTAATACGTCACACAACAGATCTTTAAATTTAAAAAATGTTTATTTTTATTTTAAATTTTAAAGTAGCTTAATTTCATCAGAAAGATTTAAGGAATCAATATAATAAAACAATACCCACCATACAATAATAAACATTGATAAGTTTAAGAAATTTAAATATTCAATAAAAAGTGGGTTTTCATTTAAAAATAAAAAATAAATTGCGATTTACTGTTATTTTCGAAAAATCGGAAGTAAGCCATGATGTCACAGATCAGTAGAAGTAGTATTTGACATTATTTATTCCAAGCTTTCAAACAAAAAAGTTGTCATTCCGATTTCTCAATTAAAAAGGAATATAAGAGCAGGTGAAATTATTAAACGGTTTGCAATAACAAAAATCTTAGATACGCCACTGGTACAATGTAAATGGGTCTTAATGGGAATTTTGAATCTCACAAAAATGTTATACATGCCCATATTTTTTTCCATGAACGAATTAACAGTAACATATTAAAAAATCTATTATCCAATATGACTGTCATTTTGACAGCTGACAGAAAATGTTCAACACACGTCAACAGACCAATTGAATCGAGTATATGATAGTATTTGTTCTAAGCCTTTAAACAAAAAAGTTTTCGTTCCAATATTTCAATTTACAACGAAGATAAAAGCGGATGGAATTATTAAACGGTTTGCTAATATTAAAAATGCTTAGATACGCCACTGGCATACGGTAAATGGGTCTCAATGGGAATTTTGAAGATAACAAAGATTTTATAAGGATCATACATTCCTATATTTTTTTTTTATAAACGAATTAATAGTAACATGTTTAGAACAAATATGGCGGCCATTTTGAAAGCTGTCAGAAAATTTTCAATACACGATTATTATACAAAAATGTCCCAGAAATCCAAATTTACAATAAAAAAAGTGGGTTTCAATTTAAAAATAAATTACGATTTTCTGTTATTTCCGGAAAACCGGAAGTAAGCCATGACGTCACAGAACAATTTAATCCATCGCAAGAAAGTACTTGTTCTAGTCTTTCAAACAAGAAAAAAATTATTTCGAAATCTCAATGAATAGCGAAGATAAGGGGGGTGGAACTTTTAAGTGGCCCACCCTGTAGTATATTTTAAGAATAACATAGATTACATTCTCAGAACACAAACCATTTAGATAGAATAAAGAGGAGATGCTATGATGATACTAGAAGTGTCCGAACCACATACTTTGATTACGATACGGTGCAAGAGAGAGGTCCGACACGCCCAACATAGGGTGCGGCCATTTTGATTCCTATGCCACAGTTTATAGCTAAAGAATCAGATCGCTCACTCTGCGTCGGCACTTTTGTTCTCAATGTTCCAGTTTGTATACTGCACAACTCGGATAATACAATATATGACAACGGCCTATAATAAAACAGCAGTCTACTGCATATCCTGAATTTGTATCCCTGGAGTGGATGTTATTTTGGAACTTTCAACTGGTTCAAGTGAGCTAACTGATTCTTTAGCAATAAACTGTGACTCCAAAAATAATATTCACTGACATTGACAGCAGCAAGCAAAATATCAGGTGCGTTTTAATCATCCGCTTCTGCTTCCGGAATTGTCTATTTAGTCGTTTTAGTCTGTCAGATTAAAACAAGAAAACCGACAATTCCGAAGCAGAAGCGGATGATTAAAACGCACCTATTAAAAATATTGCGCCAAGATGTAGGCAACACGTAATAAGGGATCAAAATGGCGGAGTTTTCTATCTCCTTTTAAGAGGCACTCAGAAAGCTGCGCAGTGCGACCATTCTCCGTATGCGCTAGGTCAGTGTGATGTCATTTTGGTTCCACTGACATTTAATTCTAACCAAACTTTTAACAAAAACATCAATAAATTTGACATATACGTTTTTACTGTTTTTATTTTATTTCAAAATATTGTTTACAGGTCATAAAAAATTGTTTAAAGGTATGTAATTGGTAACTAAACGATTGTATATTTGATACATGCTATCTACTTACTTTAGGAATATATTTATAAAAGTGAAAAAAACGATATAATTTAGGTAAACAAAACGAAAAAAACGCACTCAAAAAATCTACTGTCACTTTAATTGTCAGTGGAACCATAATTACATCATCACTGAACTAGCGCATAGTAAAAGAAAATCAAAGTATGTGGTCCGCACCTTTACATTACACTTTCACGTCATATGTCAAACTCGAGCCTCGAGCTAGATATAGTCAGTTTTGGCCCAGGTTTTGGTGAGAATAAATGTCACTTTTTAAAATAACTTCATTTAAATGATTTTCATTTTCATTCCGTCAATCGTCAAATATAACATTATTGACTTCAAATAAATGAAAATACGACTCTAGTCGCCATTTTGATTACATTTTTCCATCACTCGAAGTGCGTCCATCTCTCATATCTCTAAATAGTGTTTAAGTTGTCTCTACTTCATTATATCTAGATGAAACAAACTAATTTGGTATGTACATTTTAGTACGTTTCCTTGTCGTACAATGTCAATATTTCAGCATAATCTACGTTGTTTTTGTCTATTTAGATATACAGTTTTGCACATCACCCAGACTATTGCAATAGTAATTTACGTTACAAGACCGTAAAATAGTGTCTTGCAGGTCGAGGCAAGCAGATTCCAGAGCGAGCCGTAGGCGAGACCTGAAAGCTTGGAGACCTGCTTAACACTAATTTTCGGTCCCGTGACGTACTATCTTTTTTAAGATCGACACTTCGATGTAAACTCAATTATTTATTTTATTTAATAAAGTGATTAACAAAAAATACTAAAATTAGATAATGGATACAACTGCATAAACTAACCAAATACATTATTTTCTATGTCAGATAATTCAAAATCTGAATCCATATTTTTAAATTTGCGGAAACAAGTTTGACATAAACAACAAATTAAAAATAAATGAACTGTCACTTGGCAATAAATCGGAACGTTGTTACCATAGTAACCAAATGAAGGCAGACTAACAGCCGTATGCATAGTCGATCGCCAGCGACTCGCCAGAGATTCATTCCGGCGTTTCGCCAGCGATTCGCTGGCGATCCGCCGGCGAAAGCCTAAAAAGCTGGCGACTCGCCGGAGATTGTCACCGGAATGTCATTTCACGCAAGTTTTTATTTTCTTTTATAGGGATTATCACCGGTATCTCTCGCATTTTATTCATGATTCATTTCTTAAAACTCAAAAAATAATGAACGAATATCAAATTTTTCCCTATAAAAGAACATGAAAACTTGCGTGAAATGACATTCCGGTGACAATCTCCGGCGAGTCGCCAGCTATTTGGGCTTTCGCCGGCGGATCGCCAGCGAATCGCTGGCGAGTCGCTGGCGATCGACTATGCATACGGCTGTTAGTATTATCAAACAGTGATCGGAAAAAAGAAAAACAGAGACTGGTAAAAGCTTTTTCTTAAGACCGACCAGAAAATATACACTTTCTGAACAATTTTTAGTCCAGAAAATAACGTTTTGCCGATCAAGACCGGAAAGTAGTCGTTAGGGACTGGTAAAACCTTTTTTAAGACCGACCAGAAAGAATACACTTTTGAACAATTTTTCGTTCAGAAAATAACGTTTTGCCGATCAAGACCAGCAAGTAGACGTTAGGGACCGGTAAAAGTTTTACCGGTCCACCAGTCCCTGTTTTTCATTTTTCCGATCCCTGTTTTCAAACTTGTTTTCACAAATTTAAAAATATGGATTCATAGAGAATGAAATTCCAGAAGAAATTTTGGGAGCAGCAAAAATGTACATTTAACATAAATATTCAAACATAATGTATTTGGTGAGTTTATGCAGTTATATCCATTATCTGTTTTAGTATTTGTTATTCACTTTATTAAATAAAATAAATAATAGAGTTTACATCGAAGTATCGGTCTTAAAAAAAAATAGTGTTAAGCAAGTATCTCCAAGCTTCAAGGTCTTGCCTACAGCTCGACCTGCAAAATACTACTTTCTGGTCTTGTAACGTAAATTATCTATTACCGATCCCTAACGTCTACTTTCTGGTCTTGATCGGCAAAACGTTATTTTCCGGACCCAAACTTTTTCAGAAAGTATATATTTTCTGGAAGGTCTTAAAAAAATGTATTTATCTACATTGTTAGAATAATAGGCTACGGAGTACTCAGTCGGTCATAGACGTACTTCCAGGAATTACATTATTTGTTTAGATTCCTTTATAATTATCAGAATCGTTTTGTCCACTCGATTATAAGCGAGTAAAGAGATCTGACAATATTGTGATTCTTGCGATAGTTAATAGTAATTTTATCGAATATGAAATTAACTTGTGATTATATAGATCAGGTCAAAAATTAAGGTCGACCATTTATCACTTATACTGAATGTTTACAACTATTTTAAGCAACAGAATCCTTCTAGTACTGTTGACTGTATAGTCGAAATGTCGTGTACATTAATGGGATATGGAGAATCCATTTTACATTCGAAATAATGGTTATGACGTAGCGATGTTCTTATTGTAATCGGATTCTACTTAATATCACTGTTGCCTCTTATCGCCCAAGTACCATTTTAAATTAGTAAAGTCACCAACAGGTGCGTCTTTTATACATATTAGCTTCATTTGGCTAATATTTCGGACAGTCCAAGAATATGCTTGATAAGCCTATATATCGTCGGTCTAAAGCACACTTATTGTGTATCCAAAAACGCATTTTTGGACAATCGCAAATTTAAACTTCTAGAAAATGTAATTAAATGCCTTAATTCTCAGTTTTAATTTGAATTTATGGTAGTTTGGTGGGTGTTGGAGCCATGTTGGAGCTACAATGTTTGTGCCCAATAAAGAAGACTAAAATGCCATTTAATTGGTACCAAGATCGTTATAACATTAAATTTGGAGTTACAATATGTGTGCTTTAGATTGACGATATGTGCGATGGTTTGTTACTATTCTGTCAATGTGACATTTGTATTTTGGATCAAGTCTTCAATTATAACCTTTACCAATATAGTATTTCTTCTATATATATTCTTCGCCAGTTACCTTATTTTTTAAATAGTTGTTGCCCGTTTCCTTCATATATCTTCTGTTCTGTTTCTCTAGTTTTTCCGTGTTCTTTCCCTGTTTTTTCTTTAAGTTTCTCTGCTTTTACTTTGTTCACTAAAGCGTTCTATTTCAATTTTATTTTACAACCATTTTTGAGGTTAGCTCTTTATTTTTGATAAGGCCAAGTTGGTAACTGGAACCTAGAGGTAACTGGGCCCTATACTTCTAATTTTGTAACCCAATATTTTAAACCTCCCGCGCTTTGTAACATGGCAGCTATCATCCCAAAGCTTTCGTTACATCTAGTTTAAGTTCTTGCTGCATCATAACGAAAATATTCATGTTAAAGTATTTTTTTGGTAGAAGAATAACAACGTTGGGCACTGAAGTATTAAAAAAATCGCAGTAAGTATAATAATACATTTTTTAACATGAAAATCGGCCTGGTATAAGAAAAAGTATCTATAGTATAATTCATTTTAAGGTTATATTAATGAAAACAAGTTTGACTGTATAGGTACCAGTTGCCTTGGTAAATTCGATATGATGATGCAACTGGAACTGAAGTTTTCGGGTAACTGGGTCTGTAGGTTTCAGTTACCCAATACAGTTGTATTGTAACTGTTAGTTTGATATTTTAACGTTTGTCTTCTATTTTATCATACTGCAAATAATAAACGTGCATAAAAAAGGCGGTACTAAAATTTTCAGGATATAATGGTGCGTAATTTCCAGCGTCGTACCCAAAAAGGGGCAGATGGTGAACGATATTCCCGAGAAGCTCTTATTCATGCTGCCGAGGACGTTAAAAATAGTAATAAATCCATGTACGCCGCAGCAAAATTTTATAACACTCCCAAGTCAACCTCACGACATTATATTAAAGGTACAACAGGAACTGGTATTTTGGCTAAAGAAGAACACGTAGGACGAAGAAAAAATGCTTTAACTAAAGAAGCGGAAGAGCAACTAGTTTCTACATTAAATACAATGCAAAAGTGAGGATATGGGCTTTCACGCCAAGAGACGTTGGACTTAGTGCAGTTATATTTGAAGAATAGAAATTTAAATATTACAAAATTCAAAAATAATCGTCGCGGAGAACAATGGTTCTTGAATTTTTGTGAAAGAAATAAGCTATCTCTCAAAAAAGCTCAAGGAGTAGAGGTGGCTAAAAAAGGCAAGAAAACTCTTGCACAATGTACGGTTTCTTTGATCTTCTAGAAGAAACAATTTTAAACTTAAAGTTACAGAATCGACCTGAACAAATATTCAACTGCGACGAAACATCCTTCTTCAGTGACCCTTCAAAAACAAAAGTTCTTGGGGCAGTGGGTACAAAAGCTACAAGAACTATACATGCGGCAGAGAAAATACCACAGTGTTAGTATATTGTTCATCATCAGGCCAGAAATTGCCTTTGTTAACTATTTTCAAGAGAAAAAATGTTATCGAGTCGATGTTACCTGAAAAACCTGAACCACTAGATAGAATTGCTATAGCCGCTTCGGATAAGTCATGGATGACGATCATAATATTTGCGAATTGGTTTAGAAAATGTTTTTTACCTCACGTACCAAAGGCACATCCGATCCTTTTAATTGTAGATGGATATACAACCCATATTTCGTGTAATGTGATCCAAGTAGCCCTTGATAATGATATATGTATTTTAAAATTACCACCACATACAACCCATCTGCTTCAACCACTCGATGTTGGTGTATTTAAGAGCATGAAAGCGACATGGGATAAAAATCTTTGTAAATAGCAAAGGCTCAACACAAGAAGAAAAATTCCTAAAACTGAATTTACGCATCTTCTTGACAAGGAATTTTTGGAAATGCCTAAACAGAACATTATAAATGGGTTTCAAGCAACAGGTATCTATAATTTAGATACAGGTAAACCAGATCGAACAAAAGTTCCTGAAACAATATTTTCACAGCAAGATCTTGTAAAATATAACCACCACGGTAAACAAAACGAGGTGATTATTGGAACGAAAGAGCAAGAAATTAATCAAAACGAAGAAAATGGAACAATTCATCAAATGGAAGATTTAGTTAATAAAGAACAGCAAACAAATATAGTGAATAAGCAACAAGGTAAAAAGGAGTTAATGCCTGACGACAAACCTGGACCTTCAAACACCCAAAGCAATATTTGTCTGAATCCCTTTGAAAGTCTGGTGGTTGAACTACTAAAAAATGAAAAAAAGAAATCGGAATCTCCGACACCACAAAAGAGAAAAAAGATCTGCAATGGGGCAAAAATTATAACAACATCAGACTACTTGCAGAAAAAGAAACTAGAAGAGGAAAATAAAAAAACTGGAAGAGGAGAAAAAGAAAGCCCGAGCAGAAACAAAGCTTAAGAAAATAGCTCAAAAAGTAAATTCTATCCAAAACATAGATCCTTCGAACGAGAAAAAACTCCAAATAAATATCAAAAAAAAATATAAAATCGAAGAACACTAAAAGTGAGACCGAAAGTAGTGAAGATGATTCAGAAGATTGTATAGAACTGATGTCGGATGAGGATACAGAAAATGTCGTGGCTGTCGTGGAGGATTTTGTGCTTGTTAGGTACAATATGGAAATGTATCTTGGAAAAGTGTTAGAAGTAAAAGACACAGAAATCATCATATTTCACATGGTAAAAAGTGGGGTGTTTGCTTGGCGTTGGCCTGAAAAGCCCGATATCTTAGCATATGACGAAATAGACATAGTAAAAGTTATCCATGAGCCCCAACAAAATAATAATAGGGGATCATATATGGTACCTGAAATGAAAAAATATCATTAAGTACTTTACATAAGTTCATACACCACTTTAGTTTAGTTGTTTCATTTGTAGTTTAAGTACTTATTTTGAATAAAGCGTTTTTTCTTCAATACTTAGAGGATTTTTAACATCTTGATTTTCTCGGCTATTTTTAAGATAAATTAATGAAATTTTAAACGGGTTTTTGTGATGCTTTACGAAACGTTCCAGTTACCTCAAAGTTTTCTACATTGTACAAATACATAATTACACTACCTAGTTCCAGTTACCTCAAATTCCTGGGTAATTGGAATCTACTGACAAAAAAAAAAAAATTACCTTTAAACTCAGAAAAATATTTTTGTTTTGAAGCCGTTATTGCAGTTGATTTACAAAGGTCTAAATTGCATACCCATAAAATCTTGACCAATTTTCTTTGCAGGTTCGTCTCGTACATAGTTGCAAATTTAAGTGTTATAAAATTAGGTTCTAGTTAACCTACTTGACCTTACTCACTTTATTTCTCATAGTCGTAATCTTTTCATTTTTGTCTTTATCAGGGGAAAGAGAAAATAATTTTATCTACAACTGTCATTATATGGATGTATTATATGCGTATCTAAGGCAACATAAAGCAATCCATATTTCACTAGTGGAGAATATATTCATATTACACGATTTTTGTCAATTATACCTCACTAGAATTAAAAATCATTAGATCTAGTATGCGTTTGACAAGTTAGTTGACAGCATGTTGACAGTTATTCGTTGTTCCCGATTCTTTTTTGAAATTAAACTTAAAATATTAAGCCCGTTTTAAGTGTTTATCAATTAAAATGATGGAAGACGATGATTACATGGAACTAACACCTCCTGAAAAGTGGCGTCGTTGGAATTATTACCTGAAATATCGAGGAAAAATTATGAGATTGCATACAATAACTTTTTTCTACAAACTCTTACAAAAAGACATCTTTCGCCACAGGATACTTTCAGCGAAAACTTGATTTCCGTCACTAGTGAGAAAAAATCCCATAACGTTTACTTTCGTCTCTAGTGACGAAAGTAAGTTGTTACATATTTTCATATATCAGTCGCCTCGTATAATATTTTGGCAGCTTATAATTATTAATAATGAAATAAAAAGATGCTCATTAAATTCTATATGCGTTTTTACCTAAACTTTACTGAATTAAAGATAAAATAAAAATCTGATGTGTCCAACACATGACTTTCCTATCTAGTTATTATAGGCATTTTCCGGTTATTTTGTACAACCTATTGCAGCATCTCTATAAATGTTTAGAGGATATATACATTTTACACATACATATACCTCGAAACATTTTTCTATAGATATTCATTGAAAACGAAAATACAGAAAAATTTAATTTTAGCACTTTTCCATTACGGTCCATTTTAGAAAAATCATGTATAAACAAAAATTATAGAAATCGATATCGCAAACAACTTTTAATTCAACAATTTTCATAAAAATCAGAATTTTGCACATTTTGTCAAATTTCTCGAATACGGACCATTTCAGGAAATTTTGACATAAAACAAAAATTATAGATAATAATATTAGAAGTAACTTTTATTTGAACAATTTTCTTCTCCAAACATAAATAACAGATATATTCCATAAAATATAAAAACGGCCTCCCATAAAGTACCCCCCCAGATGTTCCGACTTTGTCCAAAATCTAATCATTTCACGTCAGGCCGAAATAAATCTTAAGTTTAAAATTTAATGTTTTTTCCTTTATCCGTTTTTGAGTTTTCTTCAAATTTCGAAATTTACACATTTTCTCAAATATCTCGAATACGGTCCATTTTAGAGAAATTATGTATAGGACAAAAATTATAGAGAATTATATTACAAACAACTTTTATTTGAACAATTTTTATAAAAAATTTTGTTTTTTACATTTTGTCAAATTTCTCGAATACGGACCATTTTAGGAAAATTTTGCATAAAACAAAAATTATAGATAATTATATTAGAAGTAACTTTTATTTGAAGAATTTTCTTCTCCAAACGTAAATAACAGATATATTCCATAAAATATAAAAATGACCACCTATAAAGTTCCCCCCCAGATGTTCCGACACTGCCCAAAATCTAATCAGCTCATTGGACGCTGAAACAAAGCTTAAGTTTAAAATTTGGTGTTTTTCTGTGTATCGGTTCATGAGTTATGCGTTATACAGACACACACACACACACACACACACAGACACACACACACACAGACACACACACACACAGACACACACACACACACAGACATCATCGCGAAAATAGTCAAAACGGATTCAGGGGACCTCAAAACGTAAAAATCCGTCGAAAACTCGAGGTCGAAAAAAATCATGATTCCTATACTTTCCTTATATCTGTATACAGATAGGAAAGTAAAAATGTATAAAAATAGTGCAAATTAAACCAATCTACATCTAGTTTTCTGGTTTTCATTTGTTTATTTGAAGTTTTATCACTTTTGAGAACTGTCAGTTTCAGTTCGTCCTAAATTTAACACATTTTCATGATGTCTGAGTCAGAAAGCGATTGTACTCCCCCAGAAATTATTTTTAAAGCTGAAGAAACCTCTTCAGATTTATTACCGGCCAAATCAAAAAAAAGATATGAAGAAATTTATATCAAATTTTTGGACTGGAGAGAAAAAAATAAAGTGAAATCATTTTCGGAAACTGTACTACTAGCATACTTTGCAGAAATATGTTCAAATTTTAAACCGTCGACGTTATGGTCCATTTATTCGATACTAAGAACTACACTCTCTGTTAAAAATGATGTCGATATTAGTAAATATCCAAAGTTACGTTCGCTTTTGAAAAGAAAATCTGATGGTTTTAAAAGCCAAAAATCCAAAATTTTTTCGCCTGTAGACATAAAGACTTTCCTAAAGAATGCACCTGACTATAAATATTTAATAACAAAGGTAACGGAATTATTATTTTTATTTTAACAAATACTTAATACATAACTACTAATATTTGTAGGTAGCATTAGTTTTTGGATTATCTGGCGCTTGTCGTTGCCACGAACTAAAAGATTTAACAATAAGCGATGTAAAGGATACTGGAAGTATTCTGTTAGTTAAAATCCGTAATACAAAAACAAAAGCTCCGCGTTCTTTTCATATTTCTGGACCCTTTTATGATATTTCTAAAAAATATATGAGCCTACGTCCCGCAAACATGGATCAAATTAATTCAAGATTCTTTATTAACTATCAGAATGGAAAGTGTAGCAGACAGGTTGTTGGAATTAATAAAATCAGTAAATTTCCTAACGAAATTGCTCAGTTTTTAACGCTTCCGAATCCTCAAGATTACACTGGGCACTGTTTCCGCAGAACATCCGCAACGCTATTAGTGGATGCAGGAGGTGACTTGCTTCTGTTAAAAAAGCACGGTGGTTGGAAATCTAGTAGTGTTGCGGAAGGATATGTTGATGAATCCACGAACAGTTAAAACCAAATACAAATCAAAATTTTACAATCTGTACAAAATAAGGAAACTACTAGTTCATCCGATTATGGCGCATCATCATCTGAAATGACATTTAACAGTAGAACAAATATGTCGGCATCTACCTCAATAAATAAAAAGCTTGAGTGTGATACCCCCATAATTTTGAACAATTGTTCAAATATAACAATAAATCAATATTTAAATAATAAATAATATTTCTGAAATATTTAATTGTTGGTTAATTTTTTGTTATTCCTAACACAAAATAAAGCATTTGCTAACGTTTGTTTTTTTTTTCATTTTAGTAGGTACCTACATGACATAATAGAGTTCGTAGAAAAAGTATAGTGTTTTACTCGTCGAAAATCATTTTTTTCGTCACTCTTGAAACAATATACTATAAACGAGTTCCTGTATAAATTGGCGTTTTATTTCACACGGTGGCTTAAATACTTCTCATTTGAAAGGTCTTTTAATAGACCTTTTCATCATGTGATGAGCGCAAGCGCAGCCACCATGTCAAAATAGCGGTAATTCAAAAGTTTCGTACTGTTTTGATCGACAATGGCTGGGAAAACAATATTATCTTTTCAGAAAAATTAATGATTAGAAAAAATCGTTGATGGAGATTAACTTTTTTATGACTCTGTGGAAGCGCATAGTTGTGAGCAGTTAAAAAGGTGGTTGAAGTGTCTTGGGCGTTTGCTACAAAGGACAAAGGTGGATTGATTGAGAGGTTAGGTGTATCAATACTTCTTACCTGTGTAAAACATTAATGAAAACAAATAATAATTATAACTCTATTCTAATTAATTATGCCAACCAACTATTAGTACTTGTAAAAACACTTTAACATGAAAGTTAATCACGAGTATACTTAATAAAATAAATTATTAAATATTTTGAGGATCAACATGACCTTTTACTGTTATACCGAAGTTGTATTTAATATTAAAAAAATATTGTTTAATACCAGATAAGAATTTTCTTGTTGGACCACTATCTCCATGAAAATGTAGTGAACAAATATAAGTATCTATCTTTAGTAACATTATCAATCCATCGAAAACCGCATTTTTTTACACCTAATGCACATTTTGAACATGTTTTAATATGGTTTTTGCCTAATAATTTGATAATATTTTACGGTATTGCAGTCAGGGCTTTGGAAAATTTATAACATAATATGTTTATTGCCTTTGAAGGATGTATACTGTGTGTCACTTTTACATACTCCATAACAACACCGTTTCGTTGTTCCTTTCCATACAGATAAAATAATTATAATTGATTGCAAAAATTTATTTTTTAAGTAAGACACTAAACTTATTATTACTTTGCTTTTTCTTTCTTTTTTAAATGAATATACTTAAATTAATATTTATCGATCATAATTTTTTTACGTGGCTATTTTAATATGCTTCTTTACAAAAACAGAACGAAAAAGATGGCTGATACTGACGCATGCGCACAAAAAAAAATTGTGATGAAAAGGTCTATTGTGAACAATCTTGTCAATTCTATTTATAACAACTTCAAAGAATTTTTTCTAAAAATCCACTTTTCGTTTTCGGTGAGCCCCCGTATTCAGTTGTAGATAAAGTATAGTATTCAATTCGTGTATAATGGACCATACTACACTTATTGAATAATATACTATTTTTTTAAATTCGTTTATTTTTTCGTTCAAATCTAGATAGGTTCTATTTAGTTTCCAGTTCATTTAATCTTAACCTTATTGGTTGTTAGTTTAACGTGTAAACATTTAACATAAAGTAATTTTTTCGAAAATGTATGTGTATATAATTAAACATACTTACTTGATTACAAATTATTAACCTCATGGATTGATGGGCACTTTAAAAATAGGAAGAACCTTTTCATCGAGAATAAGGAAGCGCCTTCGGAAATTACTAAATATTTTAAAAAGTTTACAAGTGAAACTTGATTGAAGATTGATTGCAAAAACTAAATTATGACCTTGCTTTATCTCTCGACAATCAAGAAATCTTTACTGAATGATGTATTTAATGTTTTTCAAGATTTTTAATATTTTACCGGTAATATTGATATACGCCAAACTTTTAACAAAAACATTGAATTTGAGTATATACGTTTTTACTCTTTTCAGTTTTGTTTCTAAATATTCTTTGCAGGTAGGGCTGCCATTCGTCCGGATTACCCCGCATTTCCCTTAGTTTGGAGGGCGTCCGGGGAACGTTATCGGGCAGTTTTAAAGAAGTGTCCGAGTGAAAGCCTGACACTTATTGTGTCAGAGGGAAACTCGATTAATTGAATGAAAAGCAAAAAATTGGCGATTTTGCCAAAAATTGCTAAATAAATCGCAAAGAAGCTGCTTAAATAAATAAAAAAATTAAAATTAAAATATTTTTTATTTTGATTGTTAAAAAAATTTAAGGGATAAAACTGAATTTCACCCAAATAGCCGGGGTTTTTCAGGTTTTTGTCCGACGTCGGCAATTTAGGTGATGGTATGTCTATTAGGAATACATTTATAAAAGTTCAAAAACTATATAATTTATCATCATTAATCAATAGCAAGTTTTGATCAGTTAAAAATTTTAATTAATTTGACATTTGCTATGATTAGGACCGATATAAAAATGTTTGTATTCGAAACATCAAAGTGAATAAACTACATCGCCAAGGGCAATGTGGTATCATTGACCTATACGCTCTAACTGTGTTAAATTCATGATTCTTATTACTCTTATTTGGGCAGCTAACCGGCTTAGCAGGTGCACTATTGTGTATCGATATCTGCAGTCAAGCAGTGTGTGACTATTCAAGGAAAGTCGGCATAACTGTAAAAGCCCAAACAAACTGCCCGCGTAGTTGCATACCACAGCTCACAGGCGCTATATCAATGAGTACAAGGTATAGCATGGGGAGAAGATGTAAAGCTGTCAGTTCCGATTCCATGAATGTTTTTCTCGTTAAAGAGTCCTACCTCTGGTTGAAACACCAGAGGATTAGGCTGAATTTCTAGTATTTAGGGGTAGCGTACTCACCAGCGTCGGTGTTTAATCCTTGTAGTTAGAAATAAACCGACGTTAAATAGATTAATTAAAAAAACTAATTTACCTAATCTGAACGGCCTGGAGCCAACTTAACTAACTTGTGCGGTCTGAAGCCATATACATCAACCCGCGGTGGCTCCAGGCCAAACAGGTTAGGAAACTTTTTAATTTTAATTAGAATACTGAAATATTTTGTCACGTGCCAATTTGTCTCATTCTTTTTTGACTAAGCTCTTGCTAGAATTTGACCCGGTGCTAACTTGTTACTAATATATTTGCCTTAACGCGAATTGGTTGCAGCAAATTTGACATGCGGAAGTGTCTCGGATCCGAAAACACTTAACTATTCAGTGTTTTCGTTTTCACATACAGTTTGTTTTGATTAGTGTATGTTGGAATAAAAGAGGTTTGTCATTGATCGGTGTATTATAGTGTTAAATAATCAGTGATTTGTATTGACAGCAATTACAGTTTATTATCCTAAGAAAGCTTTTTGTTGTGTAGTGAAAATAATGAATTTTTTTTTTTAATTAAAGAGGTTTCTGAGTATCTCAAAGGAGCCCAACAGTACTTATTATATCAAAATATATAATATTTTATTCTACTATGCTCACCTGTAAAGAAAACTAGACAACTAAAATAAAAATTCAAAATTATTTTTATTTATATTCTGGTAGTTATTCTTTAATTAATGACAAACCATACCGTGATCTCTAAGAATCCATTAAAGTAATATTTCACGTGTGGATAACCAAATATTAAATAGATTTTGAAAAAAAAGAGGTGATCGGTGAGTTTGTATAAATGAATACAAACGAAAGTGTATAGAAAGGAAGCAAAAATAATAATACGGTATTTGCAATTTTACGGCATAATTTATTGTGACCTAAAACTAGATAATTATTCAAAAAGTGACAATGATGGTCAACTTTTTTTAATGAGCTGCATCGAATTCCAAATAATCCTCTTCAATATATGCTTAAAAACATAATACGAAAGCCTTGTAAATATCAAAAGCGACAATGACCTAAAAAATCTCGTGTATGTTTACTTCCTCTAAAATATAATATGGTAAAAATAATATTGGTTCAATTAGTTATAACTACAATTATTATCATGGCCCCCACATTCGATTACGGGCCATGGACCCAGGATCAGATACGCCCCCTTATTTAACAGTTGGGTTACATTATAATCGCATGGTTATTTCTTATTCTTACCCATACTTTTTTTGGAATGAAATTTAACCTGAAAATAAAGGATATACTATAGTAACTATTTTATAAATTTCTAAAATTATTTTACTCAAAAATGATCACTATATTTATTTAACACACTAAGATTAAAATAAAAAAGTTACAAAAACTAAAATTAGGAACTATGTAAATCATAAACATTGGCTACAAAATAAGACTACACAATTACGTCAGAAAAGTCAAGAGTTTTGGCCAAATAATTATCAATAACTAAAATTGGTTACGATGACTTAGGCCTATTGTGCTCCTTTGCCAATTTTTTAAAGAGTTCGCCAATCTACTAAATAACCTAAAAGACCTATCAGCCGTAGACACTCATACAAAAAGTCTAATTGCAGTAGGTACACAAGTTTTTCTCATATATCAAGTTGATAAGTTTCATCGGGTTCTTTTCTGATTGGCAGACTATACTATAGAAGCTCTTCATGTGTAGAATTTTTTCAACTGGGCTGATTGAATCTCCTATGCCTTTGAAACAAAATTGGTGTTTTTTTTATCGTTCAGTTTATCATTTTCTAGATCCATGAATGCCAAAACTGGAGAAAACAGATCACAAATCACATCTCGCATATCTTATTTTCAAATCTGCCATGACAAAATCCATAATAGGAATATCAACAGAAGATTTGAATTCATTTTAAGTTTCTAGCTCAAGTTGTTCAGGCGTCTTTTTATCTGCATTGGGTTTCCTTTTGATAACAAATTTTGGTGAAATAAAAACTGTCTCTGCAACTACTTTTGCTTCATTCAAAATAGTTTCATTAGTTGCGTCTCTAAGTTGAGGGAAATTCCTTTGTTCTGTGCAATAACGTTTTTGTGATTAGTAGTACTTCTTGAGTCCCAAAACAATATTTTTTGCTGATGGAGTTCACGTGGCTATCTTATTTTCCAGGAACACATTTTAAAGCTTTGACGCACAGGTCTTTCACTCCAACGAGTTTGAGAAAGACCAGGGGCTGTTTCTCCATTGGTTCATTTGTGCACTGAACACCCAGTTCAATTTCATAAAGACACATTATTTTAAAATTACATAAATAACATAAAAATATAAATTTAATTTTAATATTTTTATTTTCATTCGTGTTAATCTATATTTTTTGGTACATCATTGCTTTCTGGCTGATCGCGTCTCTGTGGCACAATATACCTAAGTATACTGTGTCTGTGGCGCATTATGATAAGTGAGCCTAACACGAGTGAGACGATTTGGCGAATACATATAGCTAAAAAGAGAAGATAACACGCCAACAGATCCTTCAAATTGTCAAAGAACACATTAATTGGTGTGCCGCTCACAAACAAGGTTGCCAAACCAGTGTTGCCCGTCTAGTATAATTCACAATTGTACTAGATGTAGTACATTCTGCGTGCATCAGTTTTCACGTGTAAAATATATAAATATATATTGTGTTCCTTGTTTGGGTTCGTTATCAATAAAGATCCCCTTTTTTCCTCTTCAATGAATTTAAATGTCACTGCAAATAGAATTCGAAAAATCTGGTACATGTAAGGAATCTGGTACATTTTTTAGACAAATCTGGTACATAACAAAAACATATTCTGGCAACACTGTACCAAATCAAACAAACTGTCAATAGTGTCATTACGTCGCTTTTAATAAAATTAAGATTATTTTATTTGTGATTATTTAAAAAAATGTGTTTAATTGAGAACTTCAACTATAATAAATTGGAAGGATGTGTGTAACAATGTAATGATTGTTCCCGAAAAACTTCTAAAGCAAGGTAAATAAATAAAAAAATTTAAGGTTATGTTGGTTTATTTACTTTATAATAAAGTTTTACGACTGTAATTTGTTTTATATTTTGTTTCATTGTCTAAGACCATCCAAAGACAACAACAAAATGGTCTATTTTGTACACAATTGTAAATACTGCGAAGTAAGAAATAAGCAAAAAAAATTTAAATTTTTTTCCCATAAAACCCGCTAAAAGGAAAAATTTAATTATTCTGATGAGATAACTATTTGACATCATCATGGAAATGAAAATGTACAATAGAAATTTGATTAAGAAAAAGAGACAAATGATTTTTTACTTTAAAAGTTAAATACATATTGTATCTATATTACGTATTTTCTCCGTGGTTACTACTGAATGTAGTTTTTCCGAACCGCTTATAATAACAGAAATAAAATATTCTCGTTCTTGAGATTGAAAGAAAACTCTGAATGTCTTGCCTTTTATATATTTTGCACGTATTTCTTTCTAACGCTAGAGACATAATGTTCATTATGTAATAGCTACTGACCAATGGCTGTGAATACCACGCCCGCATCGTAGATAGTCATGAATTTGATGACTTACAGTTCTACGCGTCGTATTAGTATTTAATTTGAATTTGTCTGAATAAAGATAAGTGGCGTTTGTTTAGTCGAACTGCAATTTAAAAATTGGTGAATATAATGATTTTTATATGTAATTTAATAATATTCATTCTGAACTGACAAATTATACAAATAATTTAAATAAAAACTGGCCTAACATAAGTTAGATTAAATATTTCAATTTGTTCAAGTTTCATTTTACTATATTCAACTCCTACTCTGTCGGTGGCCGTGGAGAAAAAGTACAGTCTGTTACTCTTTGGCATAAAAATCCAATACTCTTATCGAATTTTCATTTCTATCTTGTTACATAATATATACTATTCTGGTCGTAAAAAGATTTTCTTCAGTATATTTCAAATAATTTTCCTCGCCTTTTTAATCATAATAATTAATATGATGATTTATATTCGAAAAATAATGTATTTAAATAATATGTATAATAAGATTTGTGAATATAATTCGATTGTTTTTATATTTTTTTCGGCGGTTTTCCTAAGAATGATAACAGGATGGGAAAATTATATAAAACCAATTTCTAAGTATTCTTAACAAGCATGACATAGCCAACAATTGTGGTAGAGTTTTGAATAGATTATTTTTAATAGCTAATCGGAAATAGAATCTTTATTAAAAATAAGTTAATGTTTAATTGTTTATACAAGGTGTTATTGAAATATATGTAGATAGGTATTATAGCAAATTATTATTTTGACTCTTTTAGAATATACAAAAATATTTTAAAAATATTAAATTTTTAAAATTTATGTTAAAGCATACGCCACTAAAGTTGATGACCTACGCCGATCTAACAGTAGTTCGAATTTTTACTTGGGAACTCGCGCAATCTCTGAATCTCTAGAATTATGTGGTTTTTGAGTGGAAAATTTATTATATTAGTTTTAATTAATTTAAATTATTTACAAACAGGATAAAATTATGATTATTTTAAGTAAATTTTTAGACGCTACATATTAGGTTAATACTTTTGTATACACCAATAGAAAATGTAATTACAGGTCCGTAATTAGGACCAAATATCACAATCATTTATCTTTCGAACACTCTGTATAATGATTGTTTTAAATTACTAGATTTGTAGATATAAATAAACACAATAATCCATAATATTAATACGTAGTGTATAGAATATGAAAAGAGGTATTAAAATATCACAATCGTAAATAATAATCTCATAGGCCGTATAAATGACATCATTGTTGTGCCATTTGCTTGCAAATTTGTAACTTCTGCCAGTGTTTGAATTTTCTTCAGTGTTTGTAGTATTATCAATTACATTTACTATGACGAATACAGGAATATGGTTGGCAAAACATTTAACAAATTGTAAAACTTTTTTTTCGAATCAGCATCATGAAAGACAGCATTTAAATATTACAAATATGGTTAATAATAATTCAGAACTTCAGCACTAGAAGAATTGATTATGCAGTTAATGTACCTCGTACCCACTACTAAATGGCGACAACTAAGAACAAAAAAAAGGCGACGACTAAACAAAAATCGTCTATAGGTATCCATTTCATGCGGTAGTTTATAAAAAAATTAAAAATCATTATAGAGTTAGAAAAATAAATGATTGACATTTGGTCCTAAATAGGGACTTTTAATCTGTTAATTACATTTTCTAGTGGTGCAGATGCACCAAGTACCTATTAATATAATACCTATGTAGCATTTAAAAATAACTCAGTTATATAATCTTAATTATAAAATAATAAAGAAGAAGCTGCTGTTGAAGAAATAGAAAAACTATTGGATCACTTCAATCCATAAAAATAAATAAAGTAAAAAAAGGTAATTTTGAAAGGAAGAGTACTGCACGCGCTGTCGGATAAATGTCTCAGACTCAGTGGCGTACCCAGGATTCATTACTGGGGGGGGGGGGGCAATATGGTAAAGGTAAAATATAGCCCCCGCGCAGGGGCTACCGGAGGCTAACCGCCGAAGGCAGAAAATTTTGGGTTTGCCACGCCCAATTTTTACTCAGGAGCCGTTAAAATCGTTAAAAAATCACGCTTCGTCACCCTCTTGCCTCTTGAATGGGAATTTTTACCCAAGAGTCGTTAAAATCTACAAAAAAACATGCCTTTTTTCCAAAATTCTCCCCTCCACTCGCTCCGGTCCTGTGCTCACCGAAAGTGACCAATTAAGGTACCATTTCGGTAGGCGCGACAGACGACAACCGACGCGACAGATGACAACAGACGCGACCGAGAACGGTCTCTTCACGTCTGAAACACATGCAATTATATGAAACACATTTCGCACGGCGCGACACTCCTTGACGATACTTTGGATAGGTCTCCGGGCAAAGCGTTTGCTGCGTGTCGCACTTGAGGTCACTGTCCTCAGACATTGCTTGTATTTGGAGGTGATTATTCGATATTTTATAGAATTGGTAGTTGGAAATTTCTTTCGATCTAAGCAATGTTGCCAGATGCTGGAACAGTATGGGTGAAAAAAAAAACCGTAAAACAGTAGATTTTAATACAGGGGAAAATAATTATAATTTCCAGTGTGGTAAATAAAAAAAAAAAACAAGTATATAAGAAACGAAAAATAAAAATCAGAAAGGGGGGGTGGGTTGGCTCAGTGGTTAGAGTCATGACTTTGAGATCGGAAGGTCTCAGGATCGAATCCCACCGTTGGCCGGAATTTTTTCATTTAATTTAATTATTTAAAATTAATTCTGATGCCTTGGTAGGATTCCCCACTCGACCATTCACTGTTGGGTTCTAATTAACAGTGCTGTTCCTAAAGTGGCGCTGGGAAACAGTAACAAAGCCTACACAGAACACGAGGCTAATGGCCGTAGTAGTCGACGCCGATGACACCAATTAAAAAAAAAAAAAAAATCAGAAAGTAAACAAAGAATAAAAACAAATAATAACATTTTTAATATATACTTAACGTACGGAAACAAAAAAACAATGAAAAATAATAGGTACCCACTTCTTCTAGATCAGTCTGAATCAGATAATTTAAAATCGTTGTGTTTGGAATGCATGTTCTTTTTATGATGCCCTATTAATTCTTTGTTTTATTTTAAATAAAAACATAATGATTATCTTGATGTTTTTTTTATGGAGTCAACCTACAGTAGTGGATGCTTATTACGCTGCTTTTACTTCAGCAGATTTACTAGAGAAAATATTCTTTGACCATTTGCTGAAGAATGAGGCCAACTTAATAAATAAAGAATAAAATTTGCTAGAGACAAAAACAGTGGATAAGTAGATCCACAACAGTAGGTCTGGCAATGCTGGATCGTTCCCTCGAATGGTTGTCTTCAGGGTATCTATTCTTGAATCTCAGGGAGTAGAAATTTTGAGGGAAGAATGAGACAAAAATACATTTTTTTTGCGTTGCAGATAAAGAGGAGAAACCGGTTTTCTACTCCCTCGAATTCAAGAATAGCTACCCAGGTGTCGCGCTACCTGTCTCCTTGCTTCCCAAATGTACGGAGCATAACCATCATACATCTGTCGTCCTTGAGGTCGCCTCGGTGATCTCCTGTCTCCTAGCGCGCCTACCGAAATGTTCGGTTCAATGAAACGCCACAGTCGCTGAACAGAGTCTATGAATACTTGACTGTCCTGCTCAATGCAATGCAGGACGTCTAGTAGTCTGGTCACTTTATATACCCATGTATAATGTCAATTAATGTTTCCTGGCTTTTCTGGAGGGGTGGGGGCAATTGCCCCCTTTGCCCCTCCCCCCTGAGTACGCCACTGCTCAGACTGTTGACATATAAGTACTGTTAAGTTTGGAATCCTGAATATTGGAGAACGGTCTAGAATAGTAGTTTGTGCAACAAAAGTAGATATGATGGCCATAACTCACGAAGACGATGTGAATGCAATGTGGAAAATCCACTCAAGTTGTAGAGTACATTTTTTCTACGACCCACTAACGAAAATTTACAAATAAAAAATATTTTAGGTTATTAAGACAAAATAACTAATTTTAAAATAATTTATGACTTTTAATAATTTTTAAAATAAAATAAACGAAAAAAGAAAAAAGTTCGTTTTTCCCCATCCGTGAATCGAACTCCAGTTTTCCGTGTGGAAGGACCACCTATTCTTTTATTTTTGATTCTTTAATACATAATAAAATATTTTAGGTAAGAAAAGAAAATAACTAATTTTAAAATAATTTATGACTTTTAATAATTTTTAAAATAAAATAAAATAAACGAAAAAAAAAAAACAAGAAAAAAGTTCAATTCATTTTTCCCTATCTGAGAATCGAACTTGACTTTTCCGTGTTAAAGGCAAGAACGCTAACCACAGGACCATCTACTCTTTTATATTTATTGCTTTAATACTCGTAATTAAATTGACTTCATATAGTTTTATTTAAATTCATAAATTATTTATATATAATTATAGACGAAATAAAAAAAGAAATGCTATTATTTATTGATTCTACACAAGAATAACCCATTTTAATGTATGTTTAATCTCAATAACTAAAAAATATAAGTACTGACAATCAGTTTGACAGAATTGTCACTTATTTGAAAAAAAATTAAAATAATAGCAGTCGGTTGATCAAAATATGAACGGTGATTGGTGGGTTTCATTTTTTTGCAGTGTTCTCACTACCTAGAATGGATATGAAATATATTCGTTCAGTTAAAGGCAATAGCATACTTTTTCGTTTTGTAATCTGTGCGTAGATAAGCTAATATCCATGTGGGTGTAGAAAAACGATAGCCTAGCATAGCATTGAATAGAGAGCTACCTTGGTAGAGGTGTAACCATGTTTTCAAAAGTTCAATCACATAGGAGGACATGCGAGTGACAGACTAATAGGGTTGACATTGCCAACCGTCCTGTATTAGGAAGAACGTCCTGGATTTCAAGTGATTTTAATAGATTTGTCCTTCATCCTTCCGAGCCCTTAAGAAGGACGCATTTTTTCCTGGATTTTAGCCAGTTGTTCAAACAGCATAGCGGCCAAGTCAGAAAAAAACTTTAAAGTAATAAGCAAGCACAACTATATTGCACTATTATATTAAACCAAAGTGTTTTATATGTTTATTCATTAGTGACATTATAATACGATAGAGTAGTGTTTAATGTTTAGTTAGTACCTCATTTTTAATGGGTATATAGGCAAGAGGTAAGATAAGGTAGATACTTAGAAATTAAGTTTTAATTTTTTGTTTTTTAAAGTGTTTATTTCATTTTTCAGCTAGTAATATTTTTTTAAATTTATTTTGTTTAAAATTAATAAAATGTTATATGATTATATGTGTCCTGTTTTGTTACCCTGTGTCCTTGTTTGTTTACAAGTTTTTAGTGATCTGTCCAGGATTTCAAAAATTAATAGTTGGCAACCCTACAGACTGACAACATAATAAATTATGCTTTTACATTTAAAAATTATTTTATTTTAAGAATTGTTTTATTTTATTTTAGAATTGTTTAATTTTATTATAGAATTAGTTTTATTTTATGAAAGTACCTATTTGCAAATTTGAAATAATTGAATGCCATTTATTTTTTTGTACTTTCTAGCAAAACTATGTAACTTTCGTCATGTTAAACAACAAGGGACGTACACCACAAAACAGTTTATGGAGTACTGAACATAGAGAAGACATTTATCTTCGTTTGTGGTCACAATCCTGAACTGATTCAGAATTAGTAATTCATACTTTGAGCGTATGCCCGAATCATCATCAATTTTGAATTTGTACCGCACGCGTAATCCCTATTATATCTCGGTGTTTCAGGTATAGACAAGCGGTTCAAAATCAATAATAATTTTACCGCGAAGACAGAATAGAACCAGTAGTTCAGTTCTTTTTGTTCCGCGAACGCTTTTTAACTACTGCGCAGGGGCGGTTTCTCGATTGGTTTATTTGTGCAGTGAACAACCAGTTCAATTTCATAAAAACACATTATTATAAAATTACATAAATCACATAAAAATATAAATTTAATTTTAATATTTTTATTTTCATACGTGTTAAGTTATATTTTTTTAATACATCATAGCTCTCTGGCTAAACGCGTTTCTGTGGCACAATATACCTAAGTATACCGTTTCTGTGGCGCATTATGATGAGTAAACCTAACACGAGTGAGACGATTTGGCGAACGCATATAGCTAAAAAGAGAAGACAACACGCCAAATGATCCTTCAAACTGTCAAAGAACACGCTCACAACTAAGGTTGCCAAACCAGTGTTGCCAGTATAGTACAATTCACAATAATTGTACTAGATGTAGTACATTCTGCGTACATCAGCGTTCACGTGTAAAATATATATTGTGTTCCTTGTTTGGGTTCGTTATCAATAAAGACCCCCTTTTTTTCTCTTCAATGAATTTAGATGTCACTGCACATAGAATTTGAAAAATCTGGTACATTTAAGGAATCTGGTACATTTTTTAGACAAATCTGGTATGTAACAAAAACATATTCTGGCAACACTGTACCAAATCAAACAAACTGTCATTCCGTCTTCCATCATTCCTTTACTGAAACTCTTTAAATAAAACCCCGGTGAATGACATTCCAAGCTTTTTTAATAATTCACCCCAGCGAGTATAAGTCTTAAACAAGATTGTTGAAGAGAAGGATCCCCTCGGCGCTACAACCCGTTGGAATTTTAATATAAGGACCATTAATGTTGTGTACGAAAATAGAGCGTCTCTCATTGAGTGTATGCATGAAATAGAAGAACAATTCACCAAGTCTGTAGTGCAGCCGCCTCTGTTCGCCATACATTAAATGATCCGATTTTCAATTTTTGGCTGATTTTTTTTAAGCTATTGCATAGCTTTTAACGCGGGCTTTGAGCGCGGCGACCAAATCAAGAAATTCCGTAACACCGTAACGAAAAAAAACCTAACACCCCCCACTCCGACCGACACAGCGGTGCGGCGTTAAACAATATTAACTTCTCATTTATTCAATAAAAGAAAATCGAAAAATCAAAAATCGAAAAATCGAAAAATGAAAAATCGAAAAAATCGAAAAAATCGAAAAAATCGAAAAAATCGAAAAAATCGAAAAAATCGAAAAAATCGAAAAAATCGAAAAAATCGAAAAATTGAAAAACCGAAAAACTGAAAAACCAAAAAAATCGAAAAATCGAGCGAAGAAATTCCGTAACGAAAATAAATCTAAAACCTCCACTCCGACCGGCTCAGCGCAGCGGTGCGGCGTTGAAAGCCGTGCATCGTCTAACGTCGTTTAAGTTCGGCAGACTTCGGCACGGTGTTTGTGTACGTGGGACTAGACGTATGCGTGTAGACTAGCTGCTAACTGCTCATAACTGATTCTATCTCTTTTAGATTTCGGAAAAATTGAATTTGAAAATGAATAATGATCCACAAGAATCCACAACAAAATATGGGACCACCATTGACGCGGTATTTTCCAGATATTTAGAGGATATCAAGTCTTAAACTTATGTTTCTTATTTCAGTTACCATAAACCTATATATAGTTTCAATGATAAAAATTCCTGAATAACCTACATGTATTGTAAGATGATAAAAATATTTTAAACAATATTAACTTTTCATTTATTCAATAAAAGAAAAAAATTGTTTTCTTATCGGTCACCACGCTCAAAAAATGTAACTTGAATTATTATCAAAGAAAAAACTTGAATTAATATCAAAGAAAAAAAAATACTGCATAAATAAAATAAATAAATAATTATAATTGCATAAGTTGATAAAAAAATGCTATGCAATAGCTTTACCGCGGCAGTCCCCGAGTGCCACACGTATTTTTTCATCATGTGATGCCCCACGTAAACATACTAGTCAATCAACTGCAGCAAAAAAAAATTGAACCCACTCTAGTAAAAGACGCTATCGATAATTTTGAACGCAGTACCACTCAAGTTCGAAATAATATTGATAGCGTCATTACTGAAGCATCAGTTATAATAAGCGATCAGCCATCAGAAAATAAACGCAAGCGCCCAGGTAACAGCAGATTTGATCACCGGATTTCTGCTTTAGAGGTGTATGACATTATCCTAAATTATACAAAAGACCGAAAATGATTGCAGGACATTGAATGGCGCACTACCTCTACTAAAATTTTTAATATCAAACAACCTAGGAGATACGGAAAAAGGAGATTAGAAAATTATTAGAAATTGTGGTAACAACTCCGATGACAACATCAGAGGCCAAACGATGTTTAAATTGTTCACGTCATTTTTTTGAATTTTGCTTGAAGAAAACAAAGTACAGTAAAATAGTGCTTGGTGATTCTTTTTTTTTTTGTATGGCAATCGTTCCAGCAATCCATCATTCAGCAAGCACGATAAAATCGATGGGACTTTGACTAAGAAGACAACCCTTAAAGGTAAGCTTTTTTGCAAAAATTGCAGAACACCCTAAAATTTTTACCACGAGCCGCCACTGCTACTGCGCCTGCGAAATCGTTACCATTAGTAATAATTCGGTTCAGGATTCTTACCGCGAACAAAGCTATGTATGTCTTATCTCTGGAACTGAAATTTGTGCTGTGCTGTGATCTTTAAACAAGATTCCCTCTTTATTTTTCTTACGTCTAAATATAATTAAGCGTCTCATCTTTATTGCTCGGGATTCCTAGGGTATATACGTTATACATGCTGTGATCAGGTTGGCACACTTTCGAAACATCTGTAAAATTGCAATTGACAAAAAAACCAGAATAAGTGATTTCCTATCGTTCCATCAGTCTACTACCAGTTCAATGTAAGGTTTTTGAAAGGATATACAATATGTTAAACAGCTCGTCAAGCAAAATAAAGAAAAGACGCACAATAAAATTATTTTTAAACGTGAGAAAAAATAACTTAGTGGAATACCAAGCATGCTCTATTTCTGTCTGTTCAATAGCATTAGTTTTATGTACTGTTCTTGGAGTTCAGGAATGAAAAGTTAGCATATTGTATGTCAAACTTCAGCTCATAACACACTTAAAAACATCATCCCCATCACTAGTTTGGATTTCGGAATCACATTGAACCATAGAGCAGGTACATCAACTCGTAGAACAAATACAAGAAGACTTTAATAGTAAAATATTCTGCTCAGCCGTTTTTATCGATATGTCACAAGCCTTTGACAAAGTCTGGTACTATAAAAAATAAATAAATCACTTCCCTGAGTAATAGGATTGCCACCTTTTTGAAAAGTGCAAAAAGGACTATGATGCCGATAGGGGATCCGGTATACAAAAGGGCCTCAATCCTTCTACTGAACTTCTAAAAAAAAGGTCGACGACTGACGACTGTGTCACGAAGCTGTGTCATAAAAACAGTCTTCGTCCTTCCACCGAGCTTCTAAAAAAAAAGAAAAACGTTCACAGCTTGTATATTTTTGTACAAGCCACGTCCCTTGCAAAGATATCAAAGATTAAAACAGGACATATACCGTACAAAAGGACATTTTAAGCTTTAAAAAGTCGCAAGGACATTTGGCTTGAAAAAAGGACAGGTAGCAACCCTACTGAGTGAGCAAGAAAAGTCAAATCTCGTTGCAATTAATTGCCAGTCTGGTTATTATTCCTCCTTATTCTATGAACTGGGTACCACAACGAGCTTTGATTTTCCTTACTTAATGTAGATGGCGTTATTTTTATAACTTCTTATTCTCGAGAATGTATATTTCTTGCTGATGAGTCCCAACAAGGACGAAACCGGTCCAAGAATAGCGTTCTCCTTAATAAGCAAAATCAAAGTTAGTGTCGAAATTATTTTCTTTTTCTACTGTTTCTCATTTAATATAATTCAATGCCTACTGCAACATTACCCGAAGGAGTAGTTGCTTTCAGGAGAGAAACGGTGGCTAGTATTATTGTGACACATGGTTATACAAACGTAAACCGCATTGTTTCAATTAAATCTAACGCTTAAAGCCCAAGAGACCTACTAGCAATAAGATAAAATTATCGTGGAAAAATGAAAAATTGCGAATTTTTACTTTTTTATCTAAATTTATATTCTTCAATTTAATTTGAATTCTTGAGCAAAAGTAAACTACTTAATTATTATAAAAAAATCTTAGTTATTTTAAAAAATACCTACTTTAAAATGTTCCTTTACAATTATTTCATTCATTACTGACCTCAAGATGTAATTCAATTCTTAGTATTTGGTTTTGTTTCAATATTAGGTAACCATAAAACTAAAATGATTGCTTAGGATAATTTACTTATATATTTGCCTTATTTGTGATCGATTTCAAGTGCAAAAATCCTTGTTAGCGTAATATTAATCTAAAACACACTTAAATTAGCATTTTCACATTTAGAATTGTACCTTGTAGTAGTACCAATGGTAATGGTATGGGAGGAAGGAGAACTTGAAATAAGAGAATTCTTTATTAACGGCGGTTAGTGAGCGGCGATTTCAACAGAGTATAGGTCAGGTACAGTGGGTGGCTGTTGGTTTTTAAAAATCGCATATAATCTACGCTCATAAAAAAATGTTTAAAACCGGTGTTTTATTAAGTGCGATTTGTTTTGTGGGAGTTTTGGGGCAACTGAACGATGTTTTCGAATGGAAAGAATTAAATTTTGTTTGGCCCAGTGAGGAAGCAAAGAGCAACGCTTTAAAAAATGGAGATTATATTCCTGATAACAATTTGCCTCTGGGGTTGGCCAGGTGGAAGGATAAATTGTTCGTAACTGTTCCAAGGTAATATTATTTTTTTCATTAATTATTAAATAACCCTTCTGCTTTATTTAACGCCTTTAAATTTTTTGTACAATAGTAGTTTATGTTATAAAGACGAAAAGATTTTCGGATGACTACGAGTAGTTTTCCAGGCGATATGCAGTCGAGTCAAAAGTCCATATTTCATAGGTATATTATTTTATTCGAATGTTCTCAGATATTAAAAAATTAAATCTGAAATGATATTTCCAATTTTTAATGCAAACTGAGATGTGAGTGTGACTATGTCAAATCAATTTCATTATACACTGGCCGCCACAAAATTCCGCCACCCTAAAATTTTGACAAAATTTGATTAGTCCAATTAAATAACGAAAAAAAGCCCCTTCGAGCTTACATTAATTTGTAATTGGATGAAACAAAAAGGACCTTGTGTATTTTGATGTGATCTTTCCGAAAAAAGAAAAAAAAGATGTAGCAGTTTTTCATTTTTTTTTTTAAATTAGGAAAAACCGGGTTTTCCGGAATTTTCCATTGTAAAAATGCTAATTATCTGGGCAAGTATCATTCCGATAGTGAAAATTAATGCACCATTCGAAAGAGGAGGCAAAAATAGTTCGGAAATTCATTGCACAGGTAGTTTTAATGGCGAATTTCTCGCCGCCAGAAGTGCTTTTAGCAAAAAGTCGTTTTTTCGTTTTTTTGATCAGAACCATGGACATGAAATTTGCGATGAATTTGTGGCGAAATTATAAATGTTAGACATATGTGCCCATAAGAGAAGTTGCGTATTTTTTTGTTGGCTCTCAAATAAAATAAGTCCCGCGGCGAAATCTGACATAATTTTTCGGGAATTCGCAGGAAACCAGAGGCGTAGTTTTTTTTTTAATTTTTTCCCATGTGATTTTTTCCGGGTTTTCCGAAAACATCTAACAAAATAAATATATTTGAAAAAACTAACTTCGTCATAGAAAAGAGCACAAAAAAATACACAAAAAGGTATACTTTAAAAATGTTAGGAAATTAATCCTAAGCCTGAGTGTAAGTTCCAACTTGGTGATAAGCTTGCTTTTTGTTCGCTAATATCTGGTAATTCTATATTTTGCACAAAACTCAAGAAACGTCTTATAACAAGTCAGTAAAATACAATTTAATAAATTTTAAGCCTAATAAATTTAGATATGCAAGAAATTTAAAACTGGAAATCGCAAAAAAATCAAATTACAGTAATGTAGTGTATATGTAGAGTTTTGGATCCCGCGGAGCGCGTGTAATGGGACTTTTGTCGGGAGAATTCTACAACTTACTACATACACACTTTAAACTTTGTATACACATTTAAAAGACATGAAATTTGGGTTTGTTTAATTTTCAGACAAAAAAACTAAAATTTGTCAATTTTAGGCAACTTTTCTCAAAAACCGTGTTTTTTGGTCGTCACTCAATGAACAGTGGTCAAAAAAATAGATAAAATATATTTGCAGAATTTTCCGTAATGTAATCGTATTCTAGACACAATAAAGTACCCAAAAAAAAAGTTTTGAGCCATTGGGTGCATTTTTGGCATTTTTGGGCCACTTCAAACTTTCGAAAAAAAAAAATTATTTTTTTTTTTTGAAATTCACACACACATAAGATTTCACATTTAAGAGTAAGCTTTGTAAGTGGCATTAAAAAAATTTAAATAGTTTGGCCGTTATAGGCAAACAATGAAATTAGGACCGCGGTGCATTTTGCCCTTCCGCCATATGCCCAATTTTGGGATTTCTCTTGCCCCCTTCTGGATATCACTAGTCACATCCCTTAAGTTCAAAACGCATTTTTGTTTTTTCAAATATCTTAATTTTTACCAATGTTATAAAGAATTTAGTGTTTGAACATTTAACAAATTCAATTTTTCGACCATCGTCGCCTCAAAATACTAAACAAATTTCAATCGTCCATACCGCGAGAAAGGTGCATCGGATCAAAATTTTTCAAGAGACATAAAAATTAGCATTTTTCCTAAGCTTTCAAATGTCGTAAACTGCGTTTTAAAAATATTGATTTATTTCCGACATGCGCCTGCGTAAAATTGAAAAATTGACAAAATCCAAAATTTCGGCACTTTCGAAAAACTGCTACATTTTGTTTTGCCTTTTTTCGAAAAGATCACCTCAAAATACATAGAATCCATTTTGTTTCATCTAATTACAATTTAATGTAAGCTGAAAACCCGTAATTTAATTCGATTAGATGTTTTATAACTTTTTTATGTTTTATTCTATTTTTATGAATTTTCTAGCAGTTTGTAGATAAATTTATTGTGATTTTTTAACATTATTTTAATAAGTAACATTTTTCATTTAGGCAATATTATACAGGAGTAAATCAAAATGTTGTTGTGGCAACTTCAAAACACCTTGTAGCAAATTGATACAGATACTTTTGTTTACATACTGTTTGCTGTAATCTCAGAGTATTCCAAACATTTTGTTTTTTGATTCATCCCATTATCTCATTTCTTTTGTGAGCTGATTTTTTTTTAATAAAACGATGTTAATTTTAATTAGTTTGTGACAAATAGATGTTAAGCTATTGGTTAAAAATTATTATCGAAGTTGCGATTATTGTGACAAAATGTTTGACATTGACAGTTTCTTATTAGAATTTGTTGTGTTGTTATAATGGTATTAACTACAGCAGATTTGGGTCGAATTGTTCTAATAGAGGATGGCCGTACTAAAATTTTTAATAATTTAAGTTTTGGTTAATGCTATATATCTTTCTTTACGATTTTCTAAATTTCTCTACTATTTTGACTTTTGATACATAAAATGACATTTTTTGTAATCGTAGCAAGTGTCAAAATGATCTACTTTACGCAACCAGTTGCATAATTTTGAACATTATGAAACTGGTTTCGAAAAATTCATTATGTTACCAGCTGCGAAAAGAAAAGAAAAATATTTTTTTTTTGTTTTAAAATCAAATGTTGTTTTGGTCCTCATTTTCCATTCTAAAGCAGCACAATAGCTATTTATGAAACCAGTTATGAAATGCCTTATTTTATGTAACAAGTAAATATTTCTGGGACGAGCAGAGCGAGATCCCGCAACATAAACGAGTTTTATGAAACGGCATTTCGTAACGTGTTACATACAATATATTTTCTAATTCTGACTAGAATATTTATAAAATTGTGTTTTGGTAAGACATCACTGACATCTAGGCAACCAATATTACCTTCTTGTATTGTTAGTTGCATATGAAACCAGTTTCATAATGTTCAACATTATACAACTGATTGCATAAAGTAGATCATTTTGACACTTGCTGCGATAACAAAAAATGTCACTTTGTATGTCAAAATTAAAAAAAATAATTTAAACCCAATACACGACAAAATAACTCACTTTTTTGAGAACTAAATAACTTTAATAAGCCATATAAACACACTAGAAGTCGTTGAGAATAAATATTAATTATGTTGCATATACACAAGAAAGTAGTAATACTGGTTGCCTAGATGTCAGTAATGTTTTACTAAAACACAATTTTATAAATAATCTAGTAAAAATTGAAAAAAAAAAAAAAATTGTATGTAACAGTTTCGTAACTGGTTTCAATAGCTATTTGGCATATAATTTTGTATATATAAATTATAAAAAAAAATTTGTTTGTTAACTTACTTACGATATCTACCTTTTGCGTCACCAAAAATATTCGATTAACCAAAACACCTTCGTCATCGCCAAGGAAGCGGTTCAGTCTGCGAGAGAAAAACTCTAAAAATAGCCAGGAAAGTTGCCGAATCTGGTTTGATCTAGTCTAGAACGTCTTGTAAATAAATGGCGCCCTTTAATTTTTACATTAAAACTGAGAGCAGATTTTAATTTTTCACCCCACAGCCAAATATTTAAAAATACACCAATTATTGAAAAAATTATGTATGAAAAACTAAAACCTAATTGAACTTTTGACACTTTGAATTTCCGAAATCATCCACTTTTGGACTGAGCTAAGTTAGGTTAGATCGTCATATTTAAGCCTCAGGAATATGTGGTAGCATTTTTCGCAACTGTATGGAAGAGTGAGGCTATTTTCTATTTTTGAGTGTAATTTTTCAAATGTATGAATTTTATTTCGAAAGAAAAAAGAATGTACCATTTGCCTTATTAAATTCTCTACCCGAGTTTCAATAAAGGTCTTCTTTTTTCTGAGGGCTTTTTTGGATGTGAGACTTCTCCAATAAATGTATCTTCTTTAATAATGTTATACACTGTCCACTTAGATACTCCACTATAGGTCTCACATTTAGTGGCTATTTCATCCACAGTAAGTGAAACAAAGTCTTTTCAAAGATTATAAAATACATTAAGTTAAAAATGTTTCTTCTTAAGATAATGTTTTCGCGTACTTGTGCTTACAATATTTTCTAATGCACTCGCCATTCTTATATAACTGTAAAATTATAATATTTACTAATCAATATATTCCGAATCAATTAAAATAAATAAAGTTTGACGTATCTTTCAAAATAAAAGGTTATTACAGTGACAACCATGGAAACATGATTAAATCTAAACGAAAACTTTTGTTAGATCGATCAGATGTATTAAAATTTTTATTTGAACTACAAATAAGCATTAAAGGATGAGGTATAGATAAAATGTCTACCTACTGAACCTGTACTACGTTCTGCAAATTAAATTACTGCACTCCTTTCTTCTCTAGACTATAAAAATAGCAAAAAATATTTAGTAGACAAAGAAAAACAACTGAGAAGAAAAAAGAAACTCAACTAAAGAATAAAAATACTAAAGGCGGGATTATCTTGGATTGAAATGGGACATAAGTATTTAGCAAGGAGGGCGGCGACCAAAAGTCTTCATCAGTTTCGGATTGGGACCTCCAGGGCCTACCGGTCAGGAGGGAGAAGGGCCCGCCTTTTTTCATGGTCCAATTTTTATTGAAGAGCAAAAAAAGGTCCTGTCTCATTGAATAGCTAAAAAAAGGTCCTCTCTCATTAAAGAGCTAAAAGAAGGTCCTCTCTCATCGAAGAGCAAAAAAACAGAAGGTCCACCAAAAAAAGATCCTCTCATGTATTACGGGGTTTCTTGCATTTTATTTACGAGGGCCCATTGCTTGAACGAGGGCCTACCGGTCTTTTGACACTGGTCTTCATGCACGAACCGCCGCTGACCTCTCATCCTGTTTATTTAAATTAGGTGTATATCGGTAAACAGCAAGTGTAAATTCAATAAAATAATTAAAATAAAAAAAAACGATTTAAAATTATCAAAACAAAGATTACATTCTACTCGTATTTGTTTCAAGACCATATATTATTGGCACACATAAATTAAATTGTGTAGATAATTGTTTTAATGAAGCTATGGGGGTCAGACGATCATTCAACTTTTGTCTTATTAAATAAAGATATTAAACTCTGTTATTAGAAATAAATCGATATTACTAAATATTACAGCATGATTCAGTGATTTATAAGAAAATAGAGAAATACCTGTTTTTTAATGATCTGAAATATTTTATATACATTGACTTTTCGTATTATGAACTTTTTTTTTACTGTAAATATTGGTAAAATTGCACTTCTTTTAATGTAAAAAAGGGACACATCCCACGATTTACTAACGTCAAGGCCGGTTTTACCTAACATGAGGCCCTAGGCGCCAGACAATTTTGAGGCCCTTTGTTAGACATCTATTTTATAATGTTATTACTAAATAAACTATAGAGTTACAAGAGTGATATATTTTAAATCAAATTTCAGTCACAACCTCGGGAAAAAATACAAAAAGATTTTTTTTATTTTTTAATACATTTTATTTGACTCTAATAATTATTAAAACGCAAAACAATTGAGTTATGCAAATTAACACCGTAATCTGTCAAAAAGAAATGATTCCTGTTAGTAAATGGTACCAGTAGCGAGTCGCGAACGCACGATATTTATTTTTTATTTACTAAATTGAAAACCAATACTATAGTCTATTTTTATGTATGAGAGAGTATTAAAATAATAAAACGTTCGTAATCCATAGACTTCTTTTAGTAGACAGTTAAAATATTTTTTGAAGTTATTCCTCGAGTATACACTTATATTTTCACTTAATTAACCTGCTTATAACTTCTAAACAGCTGAAGGTAAAAAAGTGCAATTTTTTCTAAAATGTTTTATTTTCCCACAAGGTATGTTAAGAACATTATGTCAAACGGGTTATGTAGGTATAAGGGTTTAAACTTTGACTTTTAAACAACGTTACGTTAATAAATAATAATTTTAATATAAAAACTACTTCTTACCTACAAATCCAAATCAGAAGATGAACTGTTGCAACCAATATTTACAATGAGTGGCTCGATCATTTCATCAGTAATATTGTCCAACTTCCACATTTTCTCTTCTTCTTTAAACGTATGATTTACTGCCTTTCTCCCAGTTTTCAGGCTTCACATTATTTACAGCCTCCAAAAATAACTCATCACTTTAACATTTAACATCACTCATTTTAAAAGAATTATTTTTTTCTTGAAACCTCTCCCTTTATCTGTGCCCATATCAGTTCAATCGGATTTACTTCGCAATGATATGGTAGTGATGTAACCACCGTCATCCCACGATTTTTTGCAATTTCATCAATTTCATATTTTTTGAATTTCTCTTTATGAAGGGAACACAAATGATACAGTTCTTTTCTCACAGAACCGGGATGGAACTTAATATTCTTTGAATTTAGCCAATTCTGTAAATCTTTTTTTAACCACTTGGTTGTGGGCATTTTTTCTATAAGTCTCGAGTGATAACTTGCATTATCCATTACTATTATACAGTTCTGAAGAAGAAGATCTATAATTTGTTCGAACCACTCTTTAAAGACATCAGCATTCATGTCCTCATGGTAGTCACCGGTACGAGTAGATTCAAAAGTCAATAAACCACCTTTAACAAAACCGTTTGAACTACCGATGTGTACTATTATTAGACTGCGCCCCTTTTCTGATGGTGGATTTAAACCAGTAGATAAATTATTTAAAAAAGCCTGTCTTCGACTTATAACAGTTTTATCTTGCCAAAATTTATTTGGTTTATGTCACTGATCTGTACAGTGGTTTATGTCCCTCGTTGATCCATGTTTCATCTAAATAAAATATATTTCTTCTTTGGTTTCTCATTTCTTTTATAGTCCTTAGGTAATTTCTTCTCCATACTACAATATCGCTTCTTTCTATTAAAATAGACTTTCTGGAATGCTTTTTCCATAGAAAACCTATTTCTTTTAAAAGTTTCCATAGTGTGCTTCGACTTTTTTCAAGATAATCCTTATCATCTCGAACCGTGGCAAGAACTTTGTCTACTGTCGGAAATTCTTTTCTAAAGAAGAACGCATGCACTTTCCTTCGAAGTCTTCCTTTCAAAAGATTTTCTAATTGAAATTTTGGTTTTCCTGGAGCTTTACGTGCTGTTTGAAACTCGCCACATTTCTCTTCTTTAAAAACTCTGTAAATCGTAGATTTCCCAACACCAAGCGTACTACTAACTAATTCCACTGTGTCATCAACACTTTTACATAAATGTTTGTCTGTAAATGATTTAAAACAATTAAATATTAATGTTTTTTCATTAACTGTTAAAGGACCGATTTTTTTGTCGTTTACGCGGCCCTTCCAAATTTTCCATGATCACACTAGAATTCACACTGCACCTTGCAGGTTGCAACTAAACGACATTTAGTAAACTGTCAAGAATACACAACTTGGACCTCCTTACTAAATGAAAACCTATAATCGCATTTTCGGTGAAATTTGTTGGGAAGGTATTTATCTACTTATAATTCGATTACTGTAAGAAATTCTTGGAATTAAAATAAAACAAAATTGGCAAATAGGTACTTATTGAAAATAATCTTAAGATACGGCTATGTAATCTTAAATACACAGGGATTTTGGCCTGTCCAAACCTTTTCTATTGTTCTGTACAGCTTATGTTTATAAAGGACCAATAAAATACCCAAAACTTGTAATAGCTCAGGTACATTTATTACAATTTTAGGAAATATTTAGATTATTCTGTAAAAATATTTAAAAAGACCGTACTAAGTTTTGCATTAGAAATGCTGTTTTATTACTCTCTCATACATAAAAATAGACTATATTAGGACATATTTACCAATAGGGCAATTATAACCGTTACCGCATCTTGTGATAATTTTATAATTAGATTCTACATTCTATTCTGACATTCTACAAGTAAAGTAAATAGGAACCTATTTTATTTATGCTCTGTTATGTACCACATACTTAGGATGTTAGGAATATTAGGTATTACTCTAGAGCAGCGTTACTTAAAGTGTGGTTCGCGGAGCCCTGGGGCTCCTCAAAGCCTTTGTGGGGGCTCCGCGAAGAAAATAATAGTCATAATAAAAAAAGCAGTACTATCGCTACAAAAGGAAGGGACTTGTTTTTTTTTAGAAGTCACTAAGAGGAATGAGGATATGGTTTTGATTGGAGGACTTTTTTGTTTTAGAAGTCACGAGAGGAGAGGAAGGAGGATTTTGATTTTTTTGTGGGGGCTCCGCGAAGAAAGGGGAGGGACCTGGCTCGAGGCCTGTTTTTTTTAAAGCCACTAAGAGGATTTTTTTGTTTAGGGCTCCGTCAAATATTTTGCTTGTCAAAAAGGTTCCGTCACCAAAATAGTATATTATGCAACGATCATGTAATGATGGTTATTAATACACGAGCATTAACCGGGATACGAAACGAGCCAAAGGCGAGTTTCGTATGGTTTATGCGAGTGTTTCAATAACCATTACATGAGAGTTGCATACGCTATTTTTTCTACACCCGATAAATAATCAAGACCTATAAATATTCTATTTATATTGGTATTGAACACAATAACAGTAATTACTCGTATTTCTATAAAAAATTCTACAAAATTGTAATTAATGGTATTACCTTGGGTACTGGTATTACCACAGATTTTTGGGGCAAAATATTTTGTACTGCATTTTCTCCTTTCTCCTATATGTGTGGAGGAGTGTTCTATATCGCTGATATCAGACATTTTAATATTATAATTATCGAAGTTTAGCTATCTACGAAAATTTAATACGTTTTGACAACTAAAACAATTACATAGGAATTTAGGACAAACGTCAAACATCATGCTTGATTGAAAAATTGTAGGTTTCTATTGATTAAAAATCTGTATCATAATGAAAAATCTGTATCATAATGGGTATCATTATGAAACGGATTATGGGCATATAAGTGCATTATTATAATACGGGTGTAGAAAAAAGTTATTATACGACTGTTCTAGAGAATACAAACTCTACTCTAACTTACCTTAACGCCTAAAGCGCGTTCAGGAAACATGCTTCGACCAAAAAGAGTATAATCAATTTGGTTTTGGATCGTTCAATTTGGACATTTAGCTACTCTCGTTCAGACAGTTGAGTCAAATTAGTCTAGGTACCTTCACTTGGAATTCTATAAAGTTAAGTTTGTTTTAAAATAAATATTCTAAAATTTCTTGTCTCATTGATTATAATGAATGATCTATACATTTATTATAATCTTGATTATAAATAGGGATGTGAATAGGTAAATATTGAAATAAAAAAAAAAACGATAAAGAAACTAAATAAGTAAAAAGTAAAACTACACGAGACACAAGTAACAACGGGAAGGGAGGGACATCGAACATTATAAAATGTCTGTAAACAAATAACTGTAAGAAACTATAATTTTCAAATTCGTCCACGTTTACTTTCGTTGCTGTTCAGAAATTTTGGACTAAAGGGAATTACTCTAGAGCAGCCATACTCAAACTATGGCCAGGGGCCGCATGAGGCCCTTCAAGCTTTATTGCGATCCGAAACATTATTATTAAGACGGAGTTTTCTGTTTTTAAAATGTTTAGCAAAATGCGTGAAAACGTTCATCGGTCGCTGCGCTAAATTTTATGTTTGGATCATAGGGTTGCTGCAAAAACAAGATGGCTCCACTTTCGGCATTTTAAGTACACTTTCGTCTCCAAAATTGTTCAAATAATATTTGGCATAAACAAAACAAGTTTGAACGAAGTATATATTCATGATAAACAAATGGCGAATAAAAACCAATTCCATATTAATACATTCATAATATGCACAAACAAGATGAGTGGCATTTATACCGAAATATAATCATAACCTTTTGTTCATTTGCTAATAGTATGTCTACCAAAACCAGATAAGAGACATATAACTTATTTTTGCTAAATGTATTTAGTCCAATTTCTAATTTTTTTTTGCTAAAACAAGATAAAGGACAGAAAACTTATTTTCATTGAAGGTATTTGTTGAAATACTTCAACATTTTGCCCAATACATTTTGCCAAGAGCCGTCTCTGGCCTTTCTCTATTGGTCCAAAATCGACAAGGTGATTAAGTCACCATTTCTTTATACGATACAGCTAACCTTCAAAAATCAATAAATGAAAACACGTGATGTCCGAATCGCCGTGGTGAAGGATTGATTGGTCAAGCCGTAACGAGTTATTGGTCAAGCTGTAATGAGCGAGGATGCTGACGCTCGTCTCCATATTGTTTTCGCGTTAAAACAATCAGAACTAATCAGATGCTCTTCTTAAATCACCGAAACAACACCGAAACACCAGCTTTTCGCATTGCTTAAAAAACCCAAGCCATACCGGCAGAGTGATGCCTAAAAGGGTGAAAAAAGCTCTGAAAATACAGTGCAATACATTAGTAATGCCAAGAAGAAAGATTTACCTAAACTTTGCAAATTAGGTGCTACACCTGACGAATTTCACCATTATTATCACAATCTACCTGTGTCCAAAAATGTTAAAGACACAGTACCCGAACCTTCCATTGAAGATAGTGACACAGTCATTGAATATTATGACCTGTATGTAGACAGCTAAATAAGCAAATTCACTTTTTTTCTCATTTTTTTTTTTTGTTACAGATCGATAGATTCTTAGTTTATACTTTGTGAAGACTAATTATGTTTTGAATACCCTTTTTTCATTGGAGTTATTGTTTATTATGAGATTATTTATATTTTGTATTTTATTTATTAGAGATTCTAAGTAATTTTAAATGGATGGTCTGAATAATGGGTCATCAACCAAAAATATTGCGGGCCGTGTATTATACGTATGTGGCCCGAAGGATAAAAAGGTTGAGTAAGGCTGCTCTAAAGTAACCTGGGCAAACGAACTAAGAAAATTAATCAACTCCCGTGTAAAATCATCTGAACGCGATCTTCGTCAGACTCCAATTTGTTGAATTTAAGATAACTGGTTAACTATTATAATAGATATTCTGATTCAATAAATAATTATCATGGTCAAAAACAACGGCCGTGTTCAGTGGTTGAGTTATGTACTATTTACACCATTACGTCGTGCGCCGCGCTGATTAGCTTTTCTTGCTATGTTGCTACATTGAAGCTCTGCCAACTTATTTTAATATTTTTGCATTTTGTGAGGCCCTCTAAATATGAGGCCCTAGGTTAGGGAGTTTAACAAAAACATTCTAACAAACTTGGGGGTTATTATAGAGGAAATAAAAATAAGAAATGTTTTACTGCCAACAAGCAAAAATTTTCAGCGGCAGTAAAAGTACTTCTCCTTAGTTGCCAATAGCAACGCGTTATTGTCAAACCAATTAATCTTTAAGGCTATAAAATTGATGTAAAAAATGCCAGGTTATTAAATTTTGAAGAAAAACCGATTATTTTAATATTTGTGGTGGTTACTAGGCAACTAGAATTGATAGTTGGAAATATATTATTCGGCTTAGGCTGGGATAATATTCTTATACTGCTTTTATTTCCATAAAATGTTTATATGGTAGGAAGTAAACTACAAATGGAGATTTTTGCAATAATCGTTGTCAGAATTCATACTATATATTTTAATTTCTCTATGCAATACTTTGAAAACTGATAAAAAAAATACATCTCATATAGTCATATACAGAGTTAGTCGAAGCATTGAAGCAAAAAGTTCGGAATTTTTAGACTAAGACAAATCGTTTTTTGCATTTGCTTCCAAACATTTTTTGGAAAAAATGTCCCTACTTTTTATCTTATACAAACCGGAAATTGCATTGCTGCAGCCAAAAATGCATTCAAAAAATGCATTTTTTTAGACGGCTTTTGGAAGATTCCCCGAGGTTTTCGAGGTCGCTGATCACGATTATGATATTTAAATTGACCCATAGCCGACCTGGAACTCAGGAACGCCGATGAACGTCATATTCGTGGGACTCTCCCGAAATTCACGAGGGGAAGGAGAGAAACTTAGCGCCCGGGGGTTTTTTGGGTTGCTGAATTCAAATATGGCATCGGCGAACACTCCCCCGGATACCTGGTGTGCCGGAACCTGGACGTGAACGCCATCCCCGAGAATTTTCCTGACAAGATCGCCAAAAACAACCCGAAAATCATTGTGGGGGCGTTTTTTTGAGTGCTTAATCCAAATTTCATGTCGAAAACGATCCCCTGAACACCTAGTGCCCCGGTATCTGGCCCTGAACGTCGTCTCCGAGGGATTTCCAGACACGATCGCAAAAGACTAACCAAAAATAGTCTCATAATTTCACACATTCATTGATGTGTAACTCTCGCCTGGCGCCCTCGAAAAAGTTGATCCAGTCCTGTAAAATTTTAAATACCGAGTTTGATTATAGCGAGGAGAATTACGAGAATAATATCTGGCTAAATCTCCGAACTTTGCCCAGCGGACTTTCGCTTTTCTTGCAATGCTCGAAACACTTTTGTGTAAGTATACACAGAAACTTTCTCTTAAGTCCAGGCCCCGCCTACCAACGTCCAGGTTCGGACGCACTAGGTATCCGGAAGGTGTTCGACGATCCCACGTTTGAATTCAGCGACTCAAAAAACCCCCCGCGTGAATATTGGGAGAGTCCCACGGAGATGACGTTCAGGGCCAGGTTCCGGTACACCAGGTGTTGGAGGGGTCATTTCCGACGGGAAATTCGGATTCAGCGCCCCAAAACCCCCCATAACAATTTTAGCTTCGTTTTTTTCGATTGTGTGAGGAAACCCCACGGAGATGAGGTACGCGTCCAGGTTTCGGTGCACCAGGTGTTCAGGGGTGATTTTTAACGTGAAATTTGGATGCACCGCCAGAAAAAAAAACGGCTCCACAATGGTTTTCGGGTTGTTTTTGGCGATCTTGTCAGGAAAATTCTCGGGAATGACGTCCAGGTTCCGGCACACTAGGTGTCCGAGGGGTGTTCGCCGATGCCATATTTCAATTCAGCGACCCAAAAAAACTCTGGGCGCCCAGTTTCTCTCCTTCCCCGCGTGAATTTCGGGAGCGTCCCACGGAGATGACGTTTATCGACGTTCCTGAGCTGCAGGTCAGCTGTGGGTCAATTTGAACATCATAATCGTGATCAGCGACCTCGAAAACCCCCGGAACTCGATTTAGGCTAGTTCTAACTCTTATTTACAAAGTTCTTTAATCTTCCAAAAGCTGTCTCAAAAAATGCATTTTTAGAATGTATTTTTGGCTGCAGCACTGCAATTTCGGATTCGTCTTAGTCTAAAAAAATTCCGAACTTTTGGACTTTTCAGTGCTTCATTTCCTCGACTAAGTTGCGCGAAAGACCGGAATAATAGTAGTTTCGGCAACAATAGTGGATATGATGGCCATATCGCACGAAGACGAAATTTGAGCACGACGCCGTAGGCGGAGTGCTCAATCGTCTGAGTGCGATGTGGACAATCCACTCGAGTTGTACAGTATATTTTTTCTACGACCCAATAACGAAAATTTACAAATAAAAACAAATTTTAGGTTACCTATTATTAAAACAAAATAACTAATTTTAAAATAATTTATAAATAAGTCACATGCATGCCCACTCACGCACTACATTAAAACATTGGAGAGCAAATAGGGTTCAGCGAAATTGGTGGAAGGTTTAATATTTCGTATAGGTGGGCACTGATCTCGAATGAGCATAACAAAAATGTCAAGTTTTTAGGAGGCACGTACCACTTGTAATGCATATAGGAACCTAAGCGTTCCGGTCTGAATCACGATTTCCAACCTTGGCTAAAGTATGTAGTAAAGCGATCAGCAGTCTTTGTTTGATACACATATGTCCCTGTTATACCTTGTCTAATTCATTGTAAAACAGAGAATCCGCGTATAACTTTCCGTATCTGTATATTATTAGCATTAGCCCTCGACCTCGACAGTAATGATGGATTTCCCATTCAATAAGTAATCTGCTATTATGATGATTTCGATTCGCATCTTCAAGAGAGACGAATCTTTAAATCGCGAAATCGTAGGTGTGTAATAAAATATGTTATCCAACAAACATGAAACTTTCTTTTAAAATAAAATTTTTATAACCGGTTCATATTAGCCAATATAATAAATGTGTAATGTTTTTTTTGTCACGTTTTGATATAAATCATATACGTAGAAAGTTCATTCGGTACAAGATTCGGATATAAATTATGACGTTGCGAGCCAATAACTTTTAACAAATAACTATTTTAGTTCTTACGTACTCGGCTACATCACCTTAAGCCGGGATAAATTTGTTTCTTGAATGTTGTGTGTTGAATTCGACAAAAATATATGTAGTCCAATTAAATAACGAAAAAAGCCCCTTCGAGCTTACATTAATTTGTAATTGGATGAAACAAAGTGGAGCTTGTGTATTTTGATGTGATCTTTCGGAAAAAAAGAAAAAAATGATGTAGCAGTTTTACAATTTTTTTTAAATTAGGAAAAACCGGGTTTTCCGGAATTTTCCATGGTAAAAATGCTAATTATCTGGGCAAGTATCATTCTGATAGTAAAAATAAATGCACCAATCGAAAGAGGAGGCAAAAATAGTTCGGAATTTCATAGTAAAAATAAATGCACCAATCGAAAGAGGAGGCAAAAATAGTTCGGAATTTCATTGCACAGGTAGTTTTAATGGCGAATTGCTCGCCGCCAGAAGTGCTTTTACCAAAAAGTTGGTTTTTCGTTTCTTTGATCAGAATCATGAACATGAAATTTGCGATGAATTTGTGGCGAAATTATAAATGTTAGACATATGTGCCCATGAGAGAAGTTGCGTATTTTTTTGTGGGCTCTCAAATAAAATAAGTCAAGCGGCGAAATCTGCCATAATTTTTCGGGAATTCGCAGGAAACCGGAAGGCGTAATTTTGTTTTTAATTTTTTCATATATGATTTTCTCCGGGTTTTCCGAAAACATCTAACAAAAAATATATTTGAAGAAACTAACTGCGCCATCGGAAAGTGCACAAAAAAATATACAAAAAGGTATACTTTAAAAATGTTAGGAAATTAATCCTAAGCTTGAGTGTAAGTTCCAACTTGGTGATAAGCTTGTTTTTTGTTCTCTAATATCTGGTTTTCTTCTCGGTTGATGCTCCATCCTCCTTTTTTTTGGCATTGTCAATCGTGGTCGTTTTATGCCTATCCCAGGTTTTATAAATAAACTCTTTTCCGTAACGTCGAGCTACGTTATGTTTGCGACACCTTTCATGCAATATAAAACCTGGTTCTAAAGAACTGAAAAAACCATCCCCTCTCTCTTTGCTGACCATCTGCAGACCTTTCAATCCTGTCGGTCTAATTGGGGTAAGTTCACCCTCTGCAAATTTCTGATGACATAATAAACACAGTCCAGCCATTGCAACCTGGAAACAAAAAAATTATAGCACTGTGATAGAATTTTCTTAATTTAAGAACGTACTTATTTAATAAATTGCTGAAGAAGTCCGAAAAACGACGTATACACAGAGTTTGCTAAACACGGTTATTAAAAATCTATGCCGATATACACTATCAAGCGATTCAATTTGTAATAATATGACCGTTTCAAGTTTAAACTTGTCGGATAGCGAACGCCGAGACCATGACTATCCTTGATACGACGTCCGGCTAATTTTGCGGTAATTCTATTTTTTTGCACAAAACTCAAGAAACGTCTTATAACAAGTCAGTAAAATACAATTTAATAAATTTTAGGCCTAATAAATTTAGGTATGTAAGAAATTTAAAACTGGAAATCACAAAAAAATCAAATTACAGAAATGCACGAGTTTTGGATCCCGCGGAGCGCGTGTAATGGAACTTTTGTCGGGAGAATTCTACAACTTAGAAGAAACATACACACTTTAAACTTTGTATACACATTCAGAAGACATGAGATTTGGGTTTGCTCAATTTTCAGACCAAAAAACTGAAAATCGTCAATTTTAGGCAACTTTTCTCAAAAACCGTGTTTTTTTTGTCGTCACTCAATGAACAGTGGTCAAAAAAATAGATAAAATATTTTTGCAGAATTTTCCGTAATGTAATCGTATTCTAAACATAATAGAGTATTTTTGGCATTTTTGTGCCACTTCAAACTTTCGAAAAAAAATAGTTTTTTTTTAGGGAAAAAATTTGTTAAATTGTTTGATATCTTGGCCAATTATAATCCGATTTCGGTAAAATTCACACACGTATAAGATTTCATATTTAAGAGTAAGCTCTGTAAGTGGTATTGAATAAATTTAAATAGTTTGGCCGTTATAGACAAACAATGAAAATAGGCTTGCGGTACACTTTGCCCTTCCGCCATATGCCCAATTTTGGAATTTCTCTTGCCCCCTTCTGGGAATCAATAGTCACATCCCTTAAGTTCAAAACGAATTTTTGTTTCTTCAAATATCTTAATTTTTACCAAAGTTATGAAGAATTTAGTGTTTGAACATTTAACAAATTCAATTTTTCGACCTTCGCCGCCTCAAAATACTAAACAAATTTCAATCGTCCATACCGCGAGAACGGTGCATCCGATAAAAATTTCTCAGGAGACATAAAAATTAGCATTTTTTCTAAGCTTTCAAATGTCGTAAACTGCGTTTTAAAAATAATGATTTATTTGCGACATGCGCATGCGCAAAATTGAAAAATTGACAAAATCCAAAATTTCGGCACTTTCGAAAAACTGCTACATTTTGTTTTGCCTTTTTTCGAAAAGATCACCTCAAAATACATAGAATCCATTTTGTTTCATCTAATTACAATTTAATGTAAGCTCAAAACCGGTAATTTAATTCGATTAATGTGGCGCAAATATTTTTTTTATTGTGATTTTTCGCAAATATGTGCGTTGTGTTGATGTATCTATTGCGATCTATTTTCGTGCGTCGTGCGTATCAATAATTGTTATTGAAATAATAGTACAAACTAAAAAAATATTCAAGTACACATCAAAACAAGAATTCGAGGGTCGTTCGACGCAAATCTCTTTGAAGTTGGCACAAAAACCGATAGACCGGTGGATAGCGTGTGTTGTATCTGGCGCAAAAATTTGCTTTCCCTGCCGATGAGTAAATAATCTATATTTTTTGTTTTAGATGGAAAGCAGGTGTAGCGGCCAGCTTAAACTACATCCCCCTTAACACCACAGAAAAATCACCCACTCTCATCCCCTATCCCGATTGGAAAGCCAATCAAATCCCGAAAAAAGGAGAAACTCCTGCAGACAACCAAATAATCTCGGTGTTCAGGGTCAACATTGACGCATGCGACAGATTATGGGTTATGGAGACAGGTTTAGCTGATATTCTGGGAAACCCCCAGCAGATCATTCCATCGTCAATTGCCATCTTCGATCTTAATACGGATAAGTTATTGAGAAGGTACAATTTCAGCGAAAGTGATATAAAGGGGGAGGACTCGTTTTTCGCAAATGTGGTGAGTAAAAGAATCAAAATTATTCATTTCATCTACTAAAGCTATTACTGATTTTTTTTTAAATTCATTTTTAATCATTATTTACCAATATGCTTGCTTTGAGTTTTTTTTTAATATGTTTATTGTTCTTAGAGCGATTGTTAGCATATGTATTTTAAGCATTGCTTAAAGTTGGTAAAAATGTAAAACATAATACAAATTACGTTATTTATGTAAATCGATTGCTTCTAAAAATATTCACTTTTAAAATCTATACACTTTGCATCCGATGAAACCAATCTTCAAAACACCTTAGTCGTGCTGAGAGCTTGCATTGTCATGATGAAGAATGATTCGCCGAGAAATACAATAAAGTATATCAGTCAGCATTAACTGAACTATCCTCTAAAGCTAATAATAATAAAAAAATAAACGTCTTTATTTATATACAGTGTACATAAAAGGGCGAAGTTCAATTAAAGCTGTTTTTCAACTCAACCCACAAAAAAAAAAACATGCAACCGCTCGTTTTTCCGAAGAAACTAGCAATCATTTTTTCAAAACAGTTCGTAAGCGCATCCGATTGGTTCGTTTACCAATAAAATAATTGTGTTTACAAAACGAATTCATCCTAAACATGAAAAAAAGTAACACATGTAACTAACAATAGTAATGCAATAAATGAGGACAATGACCAGTCAATGCCGATGACCACAATTAAAAAAAAATATCACATTATATAATGTATTTTTAAAATGATATATTTTAATTCTAAAAGCTCTGAATAATTTTAAATTACATAATTTTGTTTCAGTTTTGTAACAGGACTTTGATACCCGTTTGAATTTAAAAAACAAAAATATAATATACATATTATGTATTTAATGTATTGCATTGAAATTACTATACGGGGGTTTATGGTAAGAAAAGTCGTTTTATTGTAGCCGCTAGGGGACTCTCTATATATTATACTCTTTGCAGATTAAAGTGATCAAACCTTTGTTCTCATTGTACTTTATGGCTTTTTTAATAAATATATTATTTTGAGGGGTGGGATTCGGTTTTGTTTCGAGTATGTTATGTTATGTTGGGAATTGGGTGTTAATAAACTGCGAACTAAAATATCTATTGTGTCCTCTTCTGTCGCTAATGCAGCAAGGAAATATCTCAATGTCTATAACGACCCTTCTAATCCTCTTCTCAAAGAAGTATAAGATTTGGAGTGGCTTTAAGTTAGGTAAATCTCCCTCTTCTATTTGATATGCTCCCATATATAATGTCCTTGGATTCTGGAGTGCTACACATTCAGTTAGAATGTGATTGGAGATTTCGTCCTCCTAATTGAATATGCACTCACTATCATCTACTACTCTCAGTTTACTAAGGTGTCCTTTGAGTCGGCAATGTCCAATCCACACTTGGAGACTTAAACGGTTCAAAGTGTTTACGGCCCACTTTAACCGATTGCTGCTAATATGTGTTTGGCCACTACAGCTGCATCTCTTGGGTGTCTGCTTACCTTAGTTGTGTCCGTTATTAGAAAAGGTGTGCTCCCGGGAAAATAAGTTTCGAGTAAGAGGCGAGCTCTTTCCTCCTCACTCTCCGTGAAGCTTCCATTTGGTTTCTTTAACGCCATAACTGTATCAACTCTCCCTTTTGCCAGGGCCCTGTGTATAGTCTCGCTGCCTCAGGTGTAGAGCTAATCTCCTCGCAGAAGTTTCTAAAGCTGTTACGGTTGGATTTCCTGATTTCTGTGTTGTAGGTAATAAGTGCCTCGGTGTAGCTCTGCCAATCTCCGCTGTGCTTGGCCCTATTATAGAGCTTCCGCACTTTGGATCGTAAGTTTGACAGATAAAGGTTCCACTCAGAAGCATCCCTACTAGTTCTATTTCATTGGATGGGGCAGCTTGATTTATATGCCTTAAGTATTGCCTCATTTAGTTCTTCGAGAACGCTTTCCAAAGCGAGTGGGCACTTATGCTCCTTTTTTGTCTGGATACGTGTTGAATTTTGTTTTAGAATGGTGTTGTATTTGTCCCAGTTTGTTTTTCTAGGATTCCTCCTGAGGATCACCTCAGGAGTGTCGCTCTCTAACACAATTATCTTGTGATCTTATGTGTACTTATTGTGATATCTAATACCTCAATTCTTGCCCTTGTTAGAAATGGAATATTCCCAATATTTTGCACAATAAGGTTCTTATTAAAAATATATTTTATAAATTGCTCATCTCTTTGATTGGTGTCGTTGCTTCCCCATATGGCAGTACTACACTAGCCTCGATATTTCCGGGAATGATACAGGTCCATCTTCGGCGAAGTAACTAGAAGCTATTATTATGTTTTGCCACCTCATCCTAAATCACTAGTGTGATAAATTACCCTTGCATTTTTACTCCTGGATCATTGCGATCCCTAATTGGTCTTTAGTGAATGTTCTGGAGATCACAGCCGATGCTCCCTAGGCATGATGGACATTCACTTGGGCGATCATTTTAATTCTCATCGATGAGGGTGTCGTCCACACTGATGAGGGTGTGTTCCATGTTCCCCTCTTCTGTTTCTTCTTCTTTTTCTTCAATTACTACATCCTCAGATGAGACTGGGTAGAGAGTTAAGAGGTTAAGGCTCTTAATGCTCTCTGTGCCCTTGTCATCTTTGGATGTACCGGGAGATGCTTCCGTATTTCGTTCCGGTTCTTCTGCCTCATTCTTCCTTTGAAGACCATGTATGAGAATTTTCCCGAACCGTTAATAGATAATTTATCCATTGTCTTTGATCATCTGGCAGTGCCTCGATATCGGTTCATACTTCGATCGAATTATGAAAAACGATTCTCTGACTCGATCAATTTTGATTTAGGAAATTCGACAAATTAATGAAACCCCAGCACAGTAACCGCCTATACAGGGATGAAACATTCGAGCTACTCCGACTGTTAAATTTCAAACAAATTAATTAAATGTTATTTGTTTTGGCCTCGAGGTGAATTATTTATTTATTTTCATAAGTAATGCTTGGTTTTTCAGTTTTTTTTCTCGCCTGTAAAGGCGGAAATAGACGGGCCGCTACGTGCTTTTGCTGTCGGCTGCACTATGCATACAAATCCGACATGTAAATGGAGATTATTTGTATTTTTTTACAAAGACTCAACATGGTTACTTTAAAAACTCGATGTTTTTTATATAAGCTGGTAAATAAAATTACCTTAAGCCCAGAACTTTTATGTAAAGTTAATTTTACTGTTCTCAACACTAAAGAATCAAAATAAATTTATTATATCTTTTCACCATTCAAATTATGGGCAGTACTCACCTTTTTAAAGAATGCTTACTGTATTGAACAAACATTAAATCGAATTGTTTAATATACCCAGATAACAATTATACATTCTTAGCATATTCTTAGTATATACTTTTTAAGAATACGCATATGCTAAGAATATACTGTATTTGCATTTGGTACATTCTCAGAATATGCTAAGCATATGCTACATGACGTTGTTTATACGTGCTATGCAGATACTGAGAATGTACTTCAAGTATGTGTACAGTATGCAACAGGTATCTACTTTAATTTGATAGTATGTTCTATGGATGTACTAAGTATTTAAATATAGCATATGCTAGGCACCTTAATACAGGATGTTTAATTAGTATTGAACATTAAAGAATAAGTGTATATAATGAGTCTAAAATTTCAAAGAATTCATACTTATTTTTATTACAAATACTATCTTTAGCCTTAACCAATCAATATTTTATTGTATCAATGGATTGAGTTTCATTTGCTTGATTCCATTGGATCTTCATTGAACCTAAAAAATAAAAAAAATTAACAAACTTGGTATAAATACAAATTAAGTGTACATAGCTAATGGAATATTTTAAATACTTTATGAATTTGTTAAAAAAACTAATACAAGATTGTAAGTAGCTGAGCTACCCTAAAAATATTGTAAACCTGAAACGAAAAAATAAAATAAATGATAAAACAAAAAAATGAAACCAAGGAAAAAAAAATAATACAAAACAAAAAAAATAAAAACAAAATAATACAAAAAAAAAAATAATCAAAAATACATATAATAAAAAATAGATATTTTTTATAATTAATTACAAACTCAGGTATTTTGATAGCTGTAAGTCAAAATATAATAATAATAATGTAATCATGTAACAATAGTGGATAAAACAATTAAAGAATTATGGATTACTACAATAGTCTGGCCTTTTGGTTTTATCCAGTGCCATTAAAAAAAAAAATATATTTTTGTTGAACATAAAACATTAAAAATTGTACATGGCATTCCACTAACAAAAACAAGAGTTACATAAATGATTATGATGTTTACTGAAAGTTTAAATATATTTTTGTTAATTACTTACCACCATTTTGTAGTTTTCGTCCTCCTTTAGCTAACTTTTCTAGTTCTTCCAGGTCAATATCTGGCCTTACAGGATTTTTTTCATAGAAAGTGTGTGTAGAACAGAAGTAAAAGTTGGAAATGCTTTTGCCAGTTCTCCCACTTTATACACATAAATTGACAGGTTGTCAGCGGATCTCACCGAAGTGGACACGATACATTGGCGTACAAAATTATTTTATAGATGTTAATAACAATTTCGAGTAAATAGTTTAATAAATTGTGAATAGCTGTTGAAATTTTGTAAAATTATAATTTGAATATTATAATACATGTTTAATAATTATTTATAATCCATAAATACATGCGATTGTCCGGTTCCGCCGATAACAATTTAAAATTACTTATTCTATGAAACGACACTGGCAGGTAAACATTACTGTGAAATTCTCGGAGCCGCCCGACGTGGTTTGACGTTTACCCCCTCTCTACCTACCAAAAGACTTTTCAACTTTTACTTTCTCTATAATTCTGGTAACACTTAACACTGTATTTTAGTTTCAATCCACCATTAGTATTAACTATATTAATAAATTCACACTGGCAATTAATATTTGGGACATACTGTATTCTAATGTCACTTATAGGTCCTAAAAACTATAAATATAGTAAAATTTGTTTATTTTCATATAGAACATACGATGCAATTAATTTTTCTTAATTGACTTACCTCTTACGAGATCAAAAAAATTTGTAGGAATTGTAGGTTATGTTATTCTTCTTCTTTTCTTCTATTTTAGTTTGAGAATGTTCTTTGGCCTAAACATTCAACATTAGTGCGTTTGGTAGCGAATTATTAGATCGGCATCTGGGAAAAATTTATATAGATATGTATATAAACTTGTTTTTACATGTATTTGGTGTTAATTTTTACCTGCAAGCATTTAGAACATTCTCAGAATATAAGGTATATGACTTTTAGTATCTTCTAAGAATGTCCTGTTATAGCACGTGCTCAGTATATACTTTTTGGATTATAATTTTAAGGCACGTACTCAGTATATACTTTCTAGAATATACTTTCAAAGTATATTCTAGGTATGTTCTAAGAATATTATAAAAGGATAGGTATACTAAAAAGAACTTAAACAGAACGTTCTTGGTATATTCATAGAACATTGATGTTATGTGGGTAGGCAGCATATATGCATTTAAAAGGCAATTAATAAGTATAATTTGGAAATAAATTAGGACTCGTCTTCCAGTAAATAAGTGTAATATTTTGTGATAATCTAGAAATGTTATGTTTTTTCATTTTTGTTGCAACTGTTACTTGTAATTGTGTCAGTGGCGGTTCGTGGTCTAGTATTCAGGGTGGAGGTGGGCTACTTTTCAAAGACACTTAAGATATACAGGGTGTCCCAAAACAGTAAACCAATCTGTTAATTATAGAGTCCTTAGGTCAGTGTAAGAAACCTCAATTATTTTTTTTCCATTGGGGCCATCATGTTCAATATACTGGGTGACAAAGTTAATTTAAAAAAATACGTTTTTCGTTATATTTTCGTCGTTATATTAAGAAGATGGCTTAAAATTGGTACACTGGGGTTTTTTAAGGATAACTCAAAATTTGAGCCTAAATATCACCTACCTCATAGAGGGCGCTAGTTGTAAGATGTTTATTACCTTTAACTCTTCTAAATTCACTTTGCAGTTTGCCAATTTTAGTAAATTTATGTTTCATAAAAGAGAAATTTGACGAGTTAAAAAGTAAAATTTGAAAAATTTTTAAAGCAATGTGCAAAATGAAAAATATATAATCTGCAAAGATAACGATATTATTTTATGAAACTCAATTATTTTGCACTCGTAAATAAGAAAAACAAGTAAAAACAAGAAAAAAAACAAGAAAAAACAAGAAAAAACAAGAAAAAATAAGAAAAAACAAGTGAAAACAAGAAAAAACAAGAAAAAACAAGAAAAAACAAGAAAAAACAAGAAAAAAACAAACAATGAGTTCATTTCCTCTAATTATCAGTTAAAAATATAATACAATAACAGTTGTACAGTCGGATAACTTTGGACCAGGTTTTTATTATAAATCTGAATTTATTTGTTATTGTTGCACAATTATATTGAATGATGCACCTACTGGTGTTCATGTAAAATGATCTATATGAATTTTAAATTAAGAAAAATTAAAATTTATTGTAAATATAAAAAAGATATATTTTTGGGTGTGGTCCAAAGTTAAATTGGATTTGGGGTAACATTGACCAAAGTATTTTCATTGAGATATTACTGATTTCTTACAATTTAAAGGCTACGGGTAAGATTAAACCATATTAGTTTTAATGTAGAGATCCCAGGTCAGTTATTAGTTATAATTAATTTGTATTTAAGTTTCTATTTTTTTTACAAACAAGGTTGAAGTTATAATTAGCTGTGAGGGCGTCCATTAATTACGTGAGGTGTTCAAGCTAAATCTTTCCAAATCTCACTTTGAGGAGAGGGGGTCTTTGTAAATCTGACGTAATTTTTTTTTCTAGTAGAAAATGGTGTAAAATTGCGTGAAAGTTAAATTAAAGTAAAGAATGTTTCTAGAAATTTTATATTACGGCAATATTCTCAAATACTAGTCTTTGCTAGTCTTAAATAAAAGTAATAGAATATATTATATTTGTTTCTTTTTAAAAATTCAACGCATTTACACCCAAAACACAAATTTTAAAAAATCTCACATGATATATTCGGAGGGTGGAGGGAATTGAGGAAAATCTTACGAAATCTCACTAGGGGGTCAAAAAATCCTCAAAAATACCTCACATAATTAATGGACGCCCCCTATGGGTCCTATTGTAAATATTAGGATATCTTTCCTTTTTAGAGGATAACAGTAAATAAAATTCATGGTCTGGTCTAATGTTGCCCCAGTGGTTCAAAGTTACCCGATTTGACTGTAAATGGATGATTATAAGTTTGTGCAACAAGAGTGGATATTATGGCCATATGTGAACAATCCACTCGAGTTGTACAGTATATTTTTTCTATTGCCCACTAATGAAAATTTACAAATAAAAAAAATATTTTAGGTTATTAAGACAAAATATCTAATTTTAAAATAATTTATAACTTTTAATAATTTTTAAAATAAAATAAACGAAAAAAAAAAAGATTTAATTTAAAAGTCCCCAGCCTAAGCTCGTACTTGGGTCTCTTGCGTGGAAGGCAGATACTCTCACCTTATTAAAATTAACAAATTATTTATAATTATAGTATAAATAAAAATAGAAATGCTATTATTTATCGATTCTACACAAAAATAAGTCATTTTAATGTATATTTAAGTTCAATAACTAAAAAATATACTGACAACTAGTTTGACCAAAATATGAACTGTGATTGGTGGATTTAATTTTTTGCAGTATTGTCAGTACTACATAGAATGAATATAAAATATATTCGTTCAGTTAATGGCAATAGTATACTTTTTCGTTTTGTAGTCTGTGCGTAGATAAGCTAATATCCATGTGGGTGTAGAAAAAAATTATTTTCTTACGATCACTTAGGAAAATGACATATTGCACTCAAGCGTGTTAATAAAAATTTAGTACTTTCCGCCCATATATGAATAAAAATCTACTTTCCGCATCAGCTGTCAAATATGTCAAATTCATAATCTCTATTATGATTTATGTAATGTCTATATTAATAGTAAAATCGATTTGATGAATAAATTGTTAACTTTGGTTTTTATACCTAGATTCTAGATATTTATTTTAACAATTTAAAATAATTTTAAAGTAGCATTTACTTGTTCTGCTTGATATACATATTTGATTGGATAATTTACTTGACATAAGTCTTCATGGCTCAGATCGTTAAATGTTTAACTATATCAACTATGGATATCGCGACATGGATTCACTTCCCGATAAAAGCAAACTTATTTTTTATTTTGGAAGAATAATCAAATTTAAAAAGTTGTTTATTTATTTTAAATACATTTTATTTATTATAATATATCCCATACAGTTAAGTAATTCGTTAGCTATTTATTTTGTACTATTTTAATAATTGTTCAGAAAAAAATTGTAAGTAGGTATCAATCTTTAATAATAGAAAAGTTTTTGTTCACAGCTGCTCATCTTGTTATTTGTTGTAATTAAAAATAAACTAAACTAATGAAAAGAAAAACATTATTGTATTCTAATATTTTTTGTAGGTACCTAATATTATTTTACTTATGAAAGTATTTGTAAATGCGGAAGTACAATTTTTTAAATTTCGACAAACACCATTCGCAAAGCACTTTAAAAAATACTCAAAACCAATGAGGCATATAAAAACAAATCTAGAAACAGCCACATCTTGATTGAACCTCTATATTCAGATTTACTGGTTTTACATTTTTTGATAAAATCATTTTGTGGTCGTAGGAAAAATATTGTACATCACTTGTCTAAAAGTGATTTTTCCTACTCTTGTGAAAAATTTCACTTTCCAAACTCGTAGTACAATATGCTATTTATTTACAACTGTCAAGTAATGACTCTAGTTTGACAATTGAATGTCATAAAGAGGATTACCGCACGTGTGCTTCTTGAATTCATTACAGTACCTACTCAATGCGGTAATAAGATAAATTAAAACCAATAATTAGTATAACGAATTCTATATTTAAACAAATATCTATATTATTATTATTTTCATTCAACAAATCTGGTTATTTTTTGTTCTGGATAACTATTCACTGTCATGGGAGCGCTCCCATGGGAGTGTTCTCATATATTTTGCTCTCTTACTCTTAGGTGGGTATATCGTGCTTACTCACTTTTAGCCCAGGTACATGCGTAGTTAGGTCGGAGTAAGCACGATATACCCACCTAAGAGTAAGAGAGCAAAATATATGGGAACACTCCCATGGGAGCGCTCCCATGACTTAGTGAATAGCTACCCTGTAAGAGAACCTTTTCGATCACCTTACGCGGTCGTTTGCCTCTGTCTCGTCCCTCGGTCTCGCGTTCCCAAATGGTACCTTAAGTATCATTCATGGATTTCTTATAGGTATATGCCCGCCTCTCTGATTTACATTTTAGGAATCCTATCAAATTTACATGCGTAAATTATTATTTTTCAGATCGTTGATGTTACCAAAGACACCTGCGACAATGCATTTGCATACGTCCCTGATTTAGGAGGTTATGGTATTGTCGTCTATTCTTTTGCTGAAGACAAATCTTGGAGGGTTAAACACAACTATTTCCACTTCGATCCTCTAAAGGGAGATATGACAGTTGGAGGAGTCAACTTCCAATGGACCGACGGTGTATTTGGAATTGCTCTTGGACCGATTAACGAGAATGGGTAAGAAATGAAACATTTTAAAGATTATTTGCAGTTTTTTTGTCGTGGGACCTTCACGATTTCTTCACAATTTTCTCCACTGCTTCTCTTTCTCTCGATTATCATGAAGGAAACCAAAGACGTGCTATAGGAATGACATCAGCAGTAACAGAATTGATCACACAACACTCTCATCATGGGCGCCGCCATACGAGGGCAAGGGTGGGCGTCTGCCACCAACCCCCGTCTCCCTGGATTTGCGATTTTTTCATTTTTTCACCATGGCTTTCGACTATAGCCAGTGGCGTTTTGACCCTGCCTATAAGACTTGTAGGCAGGGTAAATTTTTTGAAAGGCACCCATGATTCTTTTGGCAATTTTAGAAATAGATGGGAAGATACCTGTGGGAATTATTAAAATACCATGACAACGAAACAACAAAGACCGAACTTCCCGAACACCTCCATAGAAAGACAATAACACGCCTTATCCAATATGAGCAAGATATTTTGTTTGAATGTTTTTTTATCTATTAGATTTTGTATCAACATAATAGGCCTTAGACTATACTATCATTCAAGTCTTACTTAAATAATAAAATTATATGTTATAGTTTCCGTACGGCCTATTTCCATGCCTTAGCTAGCTGCAACGAATTTTCTGTTAGTACTCAAGTTCTGAGGAATGAATCTTTGGCAACGGACTCACACTCGTTTGAATTATACAAGGTAAGTTTCCATAATTACAAATCAATGTACCTATAGATCTACATATTGCAGTAAATATCCCCAGATACTATTTATTCTTCCAATGGGAATTGGTAGAAGGTTATTTAGTTTTATAAGAGTTTCAAGTTTCGGACGCAGTTATATAAAAGTATATATAAAAAATATATTGAAATTAACTGTTTTGAAAATACCCTATATGATAAAACAGTTCCAAAAATTAAGAAAGTAAAGGTTTAAATCGGAATTCACCATAATTTGTCAAAGTTTTCCAAGAATGATCTCCAATTCACATTTAATTTATAATTTAAACGAAAAATACATGTTATGTTATGTTATGTTATGGAAATGGTTGAATATGTATAATCACATAGGTAATAATGTGCATTCTTTTTAGTTGGAAGGCCACAAAGGGGATAAAGGCCAAGCATCGTCTTCGAGTTTCGACGAAAAAACCAATGTTCTCTTCATGACACAACTACAAAGAGATGGTATTGCTTGTTGGAATCCAAGAACTAGACTTGAGGCGAACAATTTTGTTCTAGTAGCACAAGATCATGAAAAACTCATCTTTACCAACGACATTTCCGTGAGTATACCTAATAAATGAGAATATACGGGGCGTTTCGCGAGAAAATGAAAGTATTTTAAGGACGTGTTCTGAAATAAGCAAAAAATCTTATACAAGGTGATTCATTACTAATTGGAAATATTTCAACTATAGAATCCTGAGCTTAAATTATGAAAATTTAACCCAAATCACCTAGATAAAAAGTGTCTCCATTCTGAGATTAAAAATTTTAAAATTATTTCTGTCCAGTACTTTAAAATTGTTTGACGTATTATTGTCATATTTGGCGGGAAGTGTAGATACTATACGTAAATATCATACTCTTATTTTTATAGTGATAAAGTTAGTAATTTTCGAGATATTTTAAGTTAAACATGAAGCTGCACAAATTTTTTATTTTATATTGAGTCAAGTTTAAATTATTATTGTAAACGCTTTGTATTGCCAAGTGGCACAATTTTTTTAATTTTTGTTTCACCCTGTATAAACGTGCCCGGAAATGGGTAATTTCAGAATTACACGTTGACAAAAAATTATAAAAAATCGAAAATGATTTACGATAATACAATGAGCTTTGATGGTATTTAAACTGCTATTCTAAATCAATTTCCAAAATTTAACAAAAACGGATTTTTTTATAATTTCTTTGTCACCTTTCCGAAACACCCCGTATTTTATTTCATAATTAATTACTAATAAAATTAGCTTGCAAATAATAAATTTAAAAATAAATACGTCTTTTTCCTCTGTTGACATTATAAATTTAATATCATTACCAAAAAAATTTATTAATTACAGCGACCGGTCGCGATTCAAATTAATGTTCGCACGCCTGTCATTTGTCATCTATAGGTAGGATTTTTGTTTATTTGCATTGTGTAAATTTTGGGCTCGCTTTTGTATTTGTGATTTTTTTAACTGTTTTTAAGTATATTATATCATTATAATGAATTCAACAAGATTAAAACACTTCATATAAACAACTTATCTTTACATGAACAAAAATCTTCTTCTACGAAATGCAAGAACACACTAGCATTGAGGTAGGTTTTTTCCGATTTTCAGAATAAAAAATCATCTGTTTTTACATATAGATTCTCTTATAATTGCCGATTTTTAACAGACTTCAAAAAAGGAGGAGGTTCTCAATTCGTCGCAATATTTTTTTTTTATGTATGTTCAGCGATAATTCTTCAACACGGTGTCCGATTTCAATAATTCTTTTTTGTTAGAAAGGGGGTACTTCAGGGGTGGTCCCATATAAATTTGGTCAAAATATAATAATTGGGTCCGTGAGAAAATCCTCAAACTCTTCATTTTGTATGTATGTTTAGCGATAATGCTTTACCACCTTGTCGGTGACGGCATCTGCACGTTTTTGGAGTCGGCTTTTTTAAATTTTTAATTTCTAGTACTTGTATGTTTTAAGTACTTTACGGTTATCGCCTTCTTTGGAAAATGATGAAATAAACTTAAGTAACGACGCCGTTTTGAGTTGGAAGTGCAAACGTTAACACAGTCATATTTGTTTATCGGGTCGATGGGTAAGCGGTCTAACGCGCTTATATTCATTTATAGGCAAGTTTATGAGTCCGAGACTGCTGGGCTTCGAATCCCAGACCAGACCATGTGGATTTTTAATTAAATTGCATGGTTTTTTTATTAATTTTTATTAATTTTTATTAATTTAATTTTTATTAATTTAATTTTTATTAATTTAATTTTTATTAATTTTTATTAATTTTTATTAATTTTTATTAATTTTTATTAATTTTTATTAATTTTTATTAATTTTTATTAATTTTTATTAATTTTTATTAATTTTTATTAATTTTTATTAATTTTTATTAATTTTTATTAATTTTTATTAATTTTTATTAATTTTTATTAATTTTTATTAATTTTTATTAATTTTTATTAATTTTTATTAATTTTTATTAATTTTTATTAATTTTTATTATTTTTTATTAATTTTTATTAATTTTTATTAATTTTTATTAATTTTTATTAATTTTTATTAATTTTTATTAATTTTTATTAATTTTTATTAATTTTTATTTATTTTTATTTATTTTTATTTATTTTTATTTATTTTTATTTATTTTTATTTATTTTTATTTATTTTTATTTATTTTTATTTATTTTTATTTATTTTTATTTATTTTTATTTATTTTTATTTATTTTTATTTATTTTTATTTATTTTTATTTATTTTTATTTATTTTTATTTATTTTTATTTATTTTTATTTATTTTTATTTATTTTTATTTATTTTTATTTATTTTTATTTATTTTTATTTATTTTTATTTATTTTTATTTATTTTTATTTATTTTTATTTATTTTTATTTATTTTTATTTATTTTTATTTATTTTTATTTATTTTTATTTATTTTTATTTATTTTTATTTATTTTTATTTATTTTTATTTATTTTTATTTATTTTTATTTATTTTTATTTATTTTTATTTATTTTTATTTATTTTTATTTATTTTTATTTATTTTTATTTATTTTTATTTATTTTTATTTATTTTTATTTATTTTTATTTATTTTTATTTATTTTTATTTATTTTTATTTATTTTTATTTATTTTTATTTATTTTTATTTATTTTTATTTATTTTTATTTATTTTTATTTATTTTTATTTATTTTTATTTATTTTTATTTATTTTTATTTATTTTTATTTATTTTTATTTATTTTTATTTATTTTTATTTATTTTTATTTATTTTTATTTATTTTTATTTATTTTTATTTATTTTTATTTATTTTTATTTATTTTTATTTATTTTTATTTATTTTTATTTATTTTTATTTATTTTTATTTATTTTTATTTATTTTTATTTATTTTTATTTATTTTTATTTATTTTTATTTATTTTTATTTATTTTTATTTATTTTTATTTATTTTTATTTATTTTTATTTATTTTTATTTATTTTTATTTATTTATTTTTATTTATTTTTATTTATTTTTATTTATTTTTATTTATTTTTATTTATTTTTATTTATTTTTATTTATTTTTATTTATTTTTATTTATTTTTATTTATTTTTATTTATTTTTATTTATTTTTATTTATTTTTATTTATTTTTATTTATTTTTATTTATTTTTATTTATTTTTATTTATTTTTATTTATTTTTATTTATTTTTATTTATTTTTATTTATTTTTATTTATTTTTATTTATTTTTATTTATTTTTATTTATTTTTATTTATTTTTATTTATTTTTATTTATTTTTATTTATTTTTATTTATTTTTATTTATTTATTTTTATTTATTTTTATTTATTTTTATTTATTTTTATTTATTTTTATTTATTTTTATTTATTTTTATTTATTTTTATTTATTTTTATTTATTTTTATTTATTTTTATTTATTTTTATTTATTTTTATTTATTTTTATTTATTTTTATTTATTTTTATTTATTTTTATTTATTTTTATTTATTTTTATTTATTTTTATTTATTTTTATTTATTTTTATTTATTTTTATTTATTTTTATTTATTTTTATTTATTTTTATTTATTTTTATTTATTTTTATTTATTTTTATTTATTTTTATTTATTTTTATTTATTTTTATTTATTTTTATTTATTTTTATTTATTTATTTTTATTTATTTTTATTTATTTTTATTTATTTTTATTTATTTTTATTTATTTTTATTTATTTTTATTTATTTTTATTTATTTTTATTTATTTTTATTTATTTTTATTATTTTTTATTATTTTTTATTTATTTTTATATATTTTTTTTATTTGTACGATATTTTCCTTCCTACCTTAAATGTGAAAATCCAAAAACCTTGAAATACGTCATTATTTACTTATTAATTTTCAAATTTCTACAAATAAAAAAAACCGAAACTTTCACCTTCCGTTTCCTCCCTTAATATGTAAAATCCAAATACTTTGAAACATGTTTATTTATTTATGAAGAGTACCTACAATTCCAATTTTCAAGTTGTTACCATACAAACTTTCACTCCCTATACAATTCAGCCATTTGTCAAATTGCCCCCATTTTCCTTCTTTTCCTCATTTCGCCTCTTACCCCCATTTTCCCTCTTTCCTCTCTTAAAATATGAAAATCCAAAAACCTGAAACACACCATTATTTATTTGTGATGAGTAGCTATAATTCCAATTTTCAAGTTCCTACCCATAAAAAAATTGATGCTTCCTCGCAAACTTTTAACCCCCGTTTTCCCCCCTTAAAATGTGAAAAACCAAAAACCCTGAAACACTTCAAAATCCAAATACTTTGAACATGTCTATTTATTTATGAAGAGTACCTACAATTCCAATTTTCAAGTTCCTACCATACATACTTTCACTCCCCACACATTTCCCCCATTTTCCCATTTTCCTTCATTTCCCCTCTTACCCCCATTTGCCCTCTTAAAATATGAAAATCCAAAAACCTGAAACACACCATTTTTTATTTGTGTTGAGTAGCTATAATACCAATTTTCAAGTTCCTATCTATAAAAAATCGATACTTCCATGCAAACTTTTAACCCCCGTTTCCCCCATTTAAAATGTAAAAAACCAAAAACCCTGAAACACGTCATTATTTATTTATGCTCAGTAGCAGTATTTCAAATTTTCATGTTTTACTACCACTATCTAAAAAAAATATGTCCGATCCCTTGCTCTGTGAAAAACAAAAACAAACCGATCCCACGGGAACCGTACATTTTTTCGGGATAAAAAGTAGCCTATGTGCTATTCCAGACCAAAAATAAATTTGTGCCAAATTTAATCTAGATCCGTTCGGCCGTTCTTGCGTGATTGAGCAACAAACATCCATCCAAACTTTCGCATTTCGTTACTTAGAAAAATGTATTTCCACTTCTTCAAGGGTTAAAAATCAGCTGCTGTAGCGAAATTCCGCTACTGCTGGCAACTCTGAAAAAAGTCCTACTTATAGACACCTTTTCCTTTCCGAGGGCGTATCACTTAGCTTGAATCGCGGATAATTTTCGAATATATGCAATTTTCTTGAATTCTTTGTGACAAATTGTTATGACATAATTTGTTTTATATGTTTTAGATTGACGCTGAAAGAAACATTTGGATTCTATCAGACAGAATGCCCGTCTTCATTTACCGACAGTTAGATCCTAATGAAATAAATTATAGAATTTTGAAAATGTCAGTGGACGAAGCCATTAAAGGAACCGCTTGTGAAGCTTAAAATTTCAAACAGTATTATTGAAGAAAAAAAGTGATATATTGATTGTTTATAGGTTTTATTATAATAGGTATAGATATTAGTGGATTGTTTTTTAATAGATTTTTTTCATAAACACTACAATTTTTGTTTTTTTTTATCGGTAAGAATTAGAGTTATAGATAAATATATAAAAATTTCAATATTTCCAAGTAATAAATTTAATAAAAAAAAAGTGTTTCGCCCATTTATGAGCAAAGCAATTAGCAATGATTGTGCTATAAAAAGAACATCTAATATATTATTTACCACACTCCTACAAACGCTTTATTAAGAGCTTACAAAAGAACTTACTTATAGATGCACCTTTCGAATAGGTAGTCCATTATCATAAAATTATATAACTGTTGATTTAAAAAATAACTTTTAAGCTACCATTTGGGAACGCGCGACAGACGACAGCGTAAGGCGACAAATATTGCCATACCATGGCTGTCTTCCGTCTCGTCTTCCGAAATGTGTTTCATATAATTACATGTGTTCAGACGTGAAGAGACTGTGTTCGGTCTCGTTCGCGTTTTGAAGTCGGTCTCGGTCTTCTCTTGCGAAATAGTAGCTTTATTAAAAAAAAAAAAAAAAAGGTAACAAGTAAAAAAGTATTTTAAAATATAAAAATAAAATAGCTAATAATTATTACAATGCAATTTTCATTTTGCATTGTTTCATCAAAATTTTTGTTGTTTGTTAAAATTAAATTTAAAAGATGTTTATAATTACTATGTAAGCATAGAAGTGCTATTTTTAGGTAAAGTATAATCATATATCTATTACAAATTAAACAAATATTTGTTATATCACTCGTTTTTTTAAATAAAAATTAAAAAGGAAAATTAAATTTTATCAATTTGCAGATATCAATTTTTGGAAAACTGGAGTTTGTAGCTGATTTTTTCTATTTTTTTTTCATTTACAAGTTTTTGCTAAAATCAAAAACTAATTGAGTTTTGTAGTAAACCGTTTTCCAATATTTTTATTTCGAACTGGATTAGCAAATATAAAGTGACTCGCTCTTTTGATTGTAAAAATTTAGTATAATATATTTTTTATTTTTTTTGTACGTGTTGTGTAACTAAGTATGAAAGAAAAGTCGTGCAGTTACTAGCAAAAGGTTAGACATTTTTATTATACATTTTACTAAAGAAAAAAATATATAATTTGATTGATATGCGAATGATTTTTATTGATTAATTTCCAAATTATATCAGAATTCATAAATATTTTGAGAAATATCTCGAGTCGAAAACAATGGACAATTTTCAAAATATTTCTAAGAACAGATTATACTAATTTTTAATTTATTGGAAATATTATAAAAGTAACATTTATTATTTTGCTAATTTCAAATCCTAATATACTAACACCCCACATTGTCGTTTCGACAATACTCAGCTCATAATGAGTTGGCAAGTAAAAGTATTTTTGAAGCAACTTGGAAGGCCATGGAACAAGCCGGACTGGAAGAATTGCAATTAGCAAAAGTAGAAGTAAATGAACAAGGAAATAGCAGTGGCGGCTCTTCCTTAGGTTTGCAGGTTTGCGCAACCCCCAAAAAATTTTGGTAAAATAAAAAAAGAACTACAATTATATTTTTTTTAAATTCATACCAAAATTCTGTACCTACATTTATATGCGAGGAGCAGTCAGACTGAAATAATTTCAATTTCACCACCTTTTCCTAAATGTCTTTAATTTTCTCGCCACGCGACGGCTTTGTCGTTGCGATGTAGTTTGCAGATCGAATGCAAACCAATCCGGCTATATTAATAAGCGCGTGTTTGTGTTACTACGCGTTGATTTCAAATTCCGTCCCGTAAGCTCAGTTAGGTTGCAAACTTCTTGTTAATTTCGCCCGCTAAATAGTGATTTTAGGGTGAGATTACAGAACGTCTGCAACTTTGCAAATATGGCGGACTTACAAATGTAAGTATTCCAAAAAATATCTGCAAATTTGCAATATTTATTGTGGTTTATTACCCCCAACAACACTAAATCCAAATTTGGAATACGAAAACTTGATACTTGCATGTGTAAGTCAGTCATATTTGCAGATTTTCAAAGTTGCCGCCATATTTGCAGATCTGCAAAGTTGCAGACGTTCTGTAATCTCACCCTTAGTTTATAGTGTGGTGCGTAATCGCTTTTTTCGATTGTTTTGTGTGTAAAAATGAATTCGGTTGAAAGTTTAATTTCAAACCCATTCTGTGGTCGATCATTAATTGATAAGGCTGAAGTAAAAAGACTTGGTAGGCCTACTCCGAATTTAAAAATAGAACAATCTGTGTCTAGCAAAAAAAGGACTTTTACCAGAACATTTAACCCGGAGCTTTATAATAAACATACATGGCTTTGTGGGTGTGAAATTAAAAATGCTCTTTATTGTTTCCCTTGTTTGTTATTCGGAGGAGAAGATTCCTGGACAAAAATAGGGTTTACCGACTTGAATCATTCTGGGGACCGCATCAAAAAGCATACATCGTCAGCAAAGCACATTAAAAATGTTTTACAATATTCACTTTTTGGAACTGTAACCGTGGCTGCTCAATTGAGTACCGCTTATCGACGAAATATTGAATTGCACAATGAACAAGTGAGACATAATCGATACATTTTAAACATAATAATTAATTGTGTGCGTGTCTGTGGAGCTTTCGAGCTCGCATTAAGAGGACATGAGTCTACGTCTTCCTCTAATCCCGGGGTTTTTCGAGGATTAATTGATTTTAGTTCCGAGTTAGACGGTGCTCTAAAACAGCATCTAGAAAAAGCATCGGTATTTAAAGGTACGTCAAAAACCATTCAAAATGAAATTTTACAATGTTTACTGTATGCCAAGAGGAAATTTCTAAGGAAATAGAAAATGCCGATTATTTATCTATAATTGCTGATGAAACTAGTGACGTATCAAATAAATTCCAAATGGCAATTGTATTTAGATACATTTTAAAAGGCAAGCCAGTTGAACGATTTTGGGATTTTTTAATGTCTTCAGATCATGATGCCAAAGCTTTATCTACGGTTATTCTCACCGAACTTGAAAAGCATGTGAAAGACAAGAGAAGCAAACTTATTGCATAAACATATGATGGTGCATCAGTTATGAGCGGGTCTTCTAACGGGGTACAAGCGATTATTAAAAAAACGTATGAACACGCTGCATACGTGCATTGTTATGCACATCAATTAAATTTGGTAATGTTAAACTCGGCTTCAGCAAACAAAAATGTCCGAATTTTTTTTGCAAATTTACAAGGAATTTGTACTTTTTTTTCAAGTAGTCCTCAGAGATCTGCAATTCTAGATCAAATCGTTAAAAAACGCTTACCACGTTATTCAGCCCAGACCAGATGGAATTTTAATTCCAGAGTGGTTTGTACCGTATTTGAGTACAAAGACGGCATTCTGGAGACAATGGAAACTCTTCTAAATGAAAGTAGAAACGTAAGTACTACCAACCAAGCATCAGGATATGTCAAAATCCTTAAAAGCAAAAGTTTTGTGTCCTGGTTAAACTTATTTTACAAGATAATGCCACATGTTGACTTGTTATTTGGTAAGTTTCAAACAAGACAAATTGACACTGTGTTATCGCAAAAAAATTTATATTATCATTTGAAACTAAATTAACAGAGATTAGAAATAGCATCACTTTAGATGACGTTGAGCCGACTTCATCTAATTCAAAGCGGCATAAGCTGGATGACTCTGCGGAATTTTCACGAGAAGCAAAAGAAGTTTGTGATATTATTATTTGTCAAGCAAAAGAACGATTCAGCTTCACAGGCCACCTAGTCGCAGCCAGTCTCTTCTTTCCAGAAGAATATGGCCAATATAGTACCTGTTTTCCCGAAGAAAAATTTAAAGAGACAATAAAAAATTACCCATTTTTCATCGAGCAAAAACTCCGTACAGAATTAACCGTCATTTATGATACAGAAGAACTTAAATCAGTTTCGGGACTCCTTGTGCTTTATGACTTTATCTCTCAAAATATCGAGTTAAGTGAAACTTTTAGTGAAACTCTAAAACTTATAAAAATTTTAATTACCATTCCTATGGCTTCTGCTGAAACAGAACGGTGCTATTCAACCCTAAAACGAATTAAAACATTTTTAAGAAATACCATGTGCCAAGAAAGACTTTCTGCATTGGCAATGCTTTCTAAAGAAAGGGATCTTATTGAAAGCATAGCCGATCAGAGCGTTATTGATAAGTTTGGATTTTCTCTTTAAATAAATCCAATATTAGATCATTTAATTTACATATTCATTTTGTATAATATGTATTACCTAATTATTAGTTGGTTACCTATTTTTGTATGTTAAATTTTTTTCAATCCAATTAGACGGAAACCTAAGGAAACCCACATTTTAACGAGTTTTTTTTTATTTATGTAATTTTCTACTTTTCATCTAAGGTATTTGACCTTGAAATGTGCAAAAAATTTCGTCTGCGGCGCTAGTTTTTTATTCTAAGGTTGTGCACCCCCCAAAGTATTAAACCACGAGCCGCCACTGGGAAATAGTCTAATTGCAGTGATTGTTGACGATGCATGGCCTAAGCGGTCATATAAAGTTAATTATAACGCTTTATCTGAAGTTGTAAGTTTATATTTTAATATTATAACGTGTAATCCAAAAACAATGTTTCTAAAGTAAGCCATGACCGACAGAATTGTAAAGAATCCGTCATGCGTGATTTTTCCATGGTCTACTTTGGAAACATTTTTATATTTGACAAAGGGTTTATTTTTAAATGCACTTATTTTTTACAGGCTTGCATTATTGGGGCGAAAACTTGAAAAGTTTTGTATGTTGCTTTTTAAAGTAAGTATTGTCCTAGCTGTAACTAAAACATAAAAGCTGCAACTCATAAATGTTCAAAAAAATTGAGATGGTTCGTCGATTTCTATGGAATCGGAACCGGTTTTAAAAGGATTCCGTAATAGTATAAAAATGCACAAATTAAAATATGTAAAAATTGTTGGCGATGGAGACAGCAGTGTTTACCAAAAAATTTGCTTAGAGAGACCCTACGGAAGAACAATGGTCCGCAAAGTAGAATGCATAAACCATCTTCTCAGGAATTATTACACATATTTGCGCGACCTTGCGAAAAAAAAATACAGTTCAAAATACAAAATAGTAAGTCCAGGACTAAAAAAAATTTTGAGTGATAGGATTTTGAAGTTACGAGTGGAAATTAAATCGGCCGTAAATTACCACAGATAAAATATCAGTGATATTATTGACAACGTGAAGTAATTAACTGCAGACTAAAAACTCTTCTTACCACACATTTGGAAATTATTCAAATAATATTTTTGTAAAAGAGAACAAAACGACAGAGATTATGTAACAGAAATGGAAGAATGCAGACTAATGGATGACATTTTATCTGCTGGTAATAGGCTGGTTAAAAACAGCCAGTTTATTATTAAACATGACTAATAATGCGCTGCAGAGACATATAATTCAATCGTAGCCAAATTTGTTGGAGGAAAGAGAATTTTACAGTAAAAGGAGGATATAATGTTCGGTGTACAGCTGCAGCCATTTCTTTTAATAAAAAAAGAGAACTGTATTCCCACTCTTTATAAAAAGCTGTCAAAAAGTGTTTGTTTTCATTACGCCGCACACTGGGGCAAAAAGCCCTCAAATTTGGCAATAAATAAAAAAAATTAAATAACATATACACTCTACCTCATATTTTTTTCTGATATATTACTGTCCACTACATAATAAAACGAACAAGTGCGATCTTCTGTCTCACGCGTTTCATCACCACCCTCAGTCGAAGTTACTTATCTGAGGCGAGTATATATTCATTGTTATTTCGTAGTTTTTAACTTGTTTTTGTGCTGTGTTTAGGCTGTATTTTGATTTTTTATTTTCAAATTTCCGTCATCGAGCCTTTAAGTTCAGCTATGTATTATTATTTTAATAAGTAAAAAGTTGTAGAAAAATAAACGTAATCCTATAATATTGGGGTTAAGTAAAATGAAGGTTAAACGTTAAAATTTTAAAATATTCTTAAATACATGAAGGCTATTTGTTATGTTCCAAAGCAGTCCAAGCTTTAAATTTCGACTTTTCATAATGAATATTGTTTGTACTTTTCGAAATCGTTTAGTTTCTGTGCACTTATTTGCACTTTTCTTCACTATTTGTGTTTTTTCAAAGTATATAAATATATGGCGGGACGATCGTCAAAAACGAATTCTGTCTTTTTTAATATATTTCGTTTATTAATGAATCAATTTTATTGTCCTTAGGCTCATTTTATAGGCAACTAAATATGCTTCCAGACAGACATAACAAAATGCCAGAAATGTAAAATTTAAGATGGCCGACCTAATTGAAGAAAAAAAAACGAGCCTAAAAGTAACCCATTTTAAGCTCGTTTTGCGTAATAATTATAAATTAAATATAAAATCTAATAACAAAAGTTAAATATCTAACCTATTTTCTTTATTTTAAGACCTCTCCGAGCACGATTGGTCCATTATCAATCGTAAGATATAGACAATCAAAGTTGTCTAGTTTTTATGTTTTCATAGAAGCTTATAATAACACATCATTATGCTTTGCAACGCTGCTATTTTAGTTTTTGACCGATTTGGACTCAATGTGTCTGATTTGGTAGGTATGTAAATATACTTTCCGACCATTAAATTAAAATGGCGGAAATTTTAAATTCCAGGATGGCGAACCTAATTGAAATATGAGTCGATTTAGAGCTAGTTTATTTTTGGTAGATCTGGGAGCATAGTTAGTTATCTATAACATGGAGCCTAAGAACAGTAAAATCGGTTTATTATTTAAAAAATGAAAATAAAAACAAAATACAGTTTTTTATAGCCCACCCGGTAAAAATAAAACATAACAGTGTTTCGCACATAACAATTTAATTTATTTTTTATTTTATTTCTGGAACGAGGTTTAACACTATGTTTTTATCGAGAAAGAAACTTCTTGATATCATGAGAAGTTCTGGAAAGAATGAAATTAATAGAATTTGCTCACAACACCGCTAGATACTTTTTTGAAAAGTACCCACGGTCAATATGCCTCCGACATTGCACAAATACTTTATACATGAGCCTGAAATAATATCTTCTGCTTTGTTGCCTATAGACCAATTAACAGAGAAAACTAATGAGGACGTCTTTAATTCGTTTTTACTTAGTTTCGACCTTGTAATCATGAGCAAACGAAAATTAAAAAAGAAAGAACCTGCAGCACTTTCCTAAAAAGGCAGTAGATTTGTTTAAATCTGGACTCGTCCAGCTTCATAGCCATGGTATATTCATGACACTGATGATGACCGTGGAGACGATGAAGAAAATTTCTTATCACATTCTAAAGAGGATGAAATTTGATTACAATTATCATAGCTTTTCTAAATGAAATTATTATAATATTACATTTTTATTATCTGTATCTTTAACGTGTGGAGGGTGGATTACCCCCACGGCACTTAGGCCTCATTAGGTCCATGATATTTTTATTATATTATATGTTAGTATTACAAAAGCAAATACATAGAGGGCTTAATAGAATATAAATTTTTATTATATTATATTCTTAATAACTTTCTATTTTTTTTTTTAGCAAACAAACACTTTATAAGCCCTCTATGTATTTTCATTTGTAATACTAACACCTCTACAAAGCAATATTTAACTTACAAATTCATAAAGAGAGTCTGTGATTTATTGCCAACTTTGATGGCTTGTTGCCCCAGTGTGCGCCGTGACTAGCAGTAGTATTTTATAAATATAAATTTCACATACATGAACAAATAATAATAATAATGTCGTGACAACAAGAAGAAGCAACGACTTCCCGTAGGGTGGCGGCTTCGCCGCCACCAGAAAATTTTGATCCATACCTGGCTACGCCGACCGGCATAAACACCAACGGCCTGAACACAGATCACCTACTCTGTCAAAATGAGACCGATGTACAAATACTACAAATAAAACGCGTACGACATGCGCACTACAAATGATTAGTGTTGTCCCCGATAGGCGAGTATTTTTGGTTATGTGCTAAACCAAAGTTAGTTTTTTTTTTTAAATATTTAATAAAAGAAATTGTAAGAAGAAATTGATGTTATTTTTTTGTGATTGTATTTTATGTGAAATAAAATGTTTCATTAAAAATAGTAGGCAATTAAAGTTTTTTATTTAAGTATTTATTTTTACCTATTTTTACTTTCAGTGAACGAAAAAAAGATAAAACCAGTACATTATATTTTTTATGAAATTAAAACAGAGCATATATATTACGTACAATAAAATATACATACGTACGATAAAATAGTAAAATAGTTTTCAAAAAATGTTTCGTCTACACTACAAATTAATTGTGAGATTAATGCGATTATTTATAAAAAACAAATATTTTATATTATGTACCACTGTATATTAAAGCACTTTCCAAAAATCAGTATATAAAAATATGGTCCAAGATCAGGAAGCTTGTACTCCCTCTGATATCGAGAGGCGTAACTACGAGCTAGGGATGCGCACGATACGTCATGTTTGAACAACATTCATATTTGGCTTTCGACGCGACGTTCGTTGTTTCAATTTTCGTTGGTTTTATTTTTTTTAATAACATCGATACTTTGTTTTTGGAATATCATTCGATGTCAGTATCGACGTTTTAAGAAATATGCGTATTCCTACTAAGAGCTCAAACTATACTTGTTCGTTTACGTTCACGGTCTCGCTAAAACCGGTTTCGGGTACGGTTAAACCAGTTACGGCTCAACAAGTGACAGGTTTAACCGGTTTGATTAGAGTTACACCGGTTGCGGTTAAACCGGTTCCGGTTACGGCCAAACCGGTTACGTACTTTAACGGTTTTTTTGGTCCTACGGAACCGGTTAACCGCTCACAGTTACCAGCCTTAGTATTTATAAACAATGGATATTCATCAGATATAGTATTTTATTCGATTATTTTCCAAAATAGTCATAAAATAATTTTGAACAGTTCTATAATACAAATATCCATATGTGGCACGATCTAGCTCGGTCACCCATCCAAACTATGACGTCTCAAGTTTGCTTAATAGTGATGGGTGTTTTAAATAACTTTCGCAGTCAGTCAGTGACCCAATAATACTATATTACCTCCATATGCAACCAATGATGTAATTTTAGAGAGAACAGGAACTCTTAACGACTTAAAGGTTAATTTTTACTTTCTACTTACTTTCAATCATCACAATGATTTTATACTTACTAACTGTACCCCAAATGTTACATAAATATCGTTTCAGCATTAGAATATTTACAGTGGCCAGTGATTAGACTTGGAATATGCTAACAGAATAATGATAAAGTAAAACAATTAAAAATTCATTTATTTTATTTTGTATGGTCGGAATAGTATTCATGTCGTTTTTAATAGAGAATATAACATTTTTCGACTTATTTGATATTTATATTAGTATGACGTACGTACGTACGTGAATAACCACCGGAAGAACTTTATTTCATATGATATTGATGCCGTATACGCCTGAAATGTTAAAAAGAACTATAGATCTAAATTAGTTTCAAAATTACTTAACGGTGGTATTTTTTATTTTCAGTAAAATGGAGTTGAATTACTTTTTCCATCATTGAAAATGTAACAAATAAAAAATATAATCATTGTTCAAACTTTTTTCTCACGTGTGTTTTTTATGGTTAAAGCCAAAACTTTTTCAATAGTTGTTGCTTGAAAACAAGGTGTTTTAAAATTAAATTACACATTCACATCATAATTGTATAAAAAAATATACCTTATTATTCAAAAAGTTTTAGTTTCTTTTATTATTACATTGACTCGATTCCTATGAATTTATTTTCGAATTTACTAATTTTCAGTTCAGTAAAAAAATTTCAGTATGTGCTATGAGGAACAAGAAAACATTGCTATTGCCGGATCTTCGGTTTCATAAGTGATTAAAACATCCCTAAATTTATCCAAAAGCTGTAACAATTGACTCCTTCTTAAATTCTCTATGTACATGATTTCTTCTACGTGCTGGTTCCCTTGAAAATACTCTTTTCTACATAATTTAGCGAATAGTTTAAGATCTTCAGGGGTGTTCGTGGCAGGAATCTAAAAGAAAATTCACTGATTTATGTGGGATCTTTATTTGTTTATCCCATCAATAAAATATTTAAGCAGTTTGAAGATATATTTACAGAAGTATAATTATTGTAAAATAGAAATTAATGACGTCATGTATATAATTGTAAAATCAAAAAAATGTCATAATAATTTTTTATTTTATTTTCAATATCCTCTCTCCCGGCAACCAGGGAGCCACGGTGAAGTGAGCTTAATATTTATCCATCCACGACTGCCACAAAGATTGGAAGTTATAAATTTTCGGAAACTATGATTAAGGTGAAAGGTAGTAATTAGTGCAACAGTAGGCACTACAATACTTCCCCCCTTTTTGAAATGTTTTACGTTAAACGTCATGTTTTAAATTTAAATAATTTTATTGAACGCAAATTTGATTTTTTATATAACTTTGTTTGTTGGAACGTGAATACTTTATGGTTTTATTAAATTAATGTATGATTTTTTTTATATCTCAGTTTTATAAGATAAAAATTTCAAAATAAAAAGATTAATAGGTCAAATGTTTAAATTTTGGCTGGATCCAAAAAACTATGACAGTATCTATAGTCTATCTATAGTTTATAGAGGATAGTCAACAAGATATGATTCGGCTGAATCAATTAAATAGCTTTTAACAGCGCTTTATTTGCTTCGTTAAGGCTCTTTTGAATTACGCTTGTCCATTGTTTTATATTTTAATTTTATGTCTTATTGTATATGTATAGTAATATATAGGGAATTACTAAATGGTAATTGTAAGTTATTGATAAACAGAGCTGAGGTACTCAGTACAAAAACGTACTTGAAATAAATAATCAGTATTTTTTTACTTTAAGTATTTTACTTAAAGTATTTATCAAAGCAACCATGGACACATACTTAATGTATACAGTGTCGCCCAAATTGGGACTACATGTATGGGTATCTTGAAAACTATGGAATATAGAGAGACGTTTAAATGGAAAAAATTTTATACGAATATATTTGCAACTTAAAGCCGTTTAGTACGTGATTCTGTGTGTTTTTATTTTTGAGATATTAGAAAAAAACCAAAAAGTTGCATTTTCGAAAATATGCTGTAGCTTTTTTATTGTTCTCTATTTTGGCAATCAGTAAAAACATTTTTTAAGTAACTTTTTATGTACGACGTTTCATTTTATACCATCATCAGGTTCATATTTTCTTATAGACGCTATATTGTATTTTATACTTAAAATGTAGCTTTACAACGATGTATCACTTATTGGTAAATAAAATAAATTGACTTAAAAAACAAGAAAATTTATTTTTCGCAACACATACTAATACTAATACTTATATTACATGTTTGCCGTTTTTATTAATACATTTTTGATACTTTTTCAACACGGTATTGGTGACTCTGCGAAGAGTGTTGCCATTTATGCTTGCAAACACATACCTCTCTTCTAATTCTTGTACGGTTTTAGGAAGTTCAAACTCATAAACTTCATTTTTTACTCACTCCCATAAATAAAAATTTAGGGTGGTTACATCGGGCGATCTGGCCGGCCAGTTAATTGGTCCGCCATTTGAAAACACTTTATTAACAAATGTCTGTCTTAAGAGAGTTTGAACAGCCCTAACATTATGTGTGGGGCATCCGTCTTGTTGAAACCAAATATTATTTAGTCGATCTTAAGGAACTTTTACTCTAATTGCCAGTAAAATTTGACCATCTAAGAACTCCAAGTATTTTTGGAATTTCAACGTATAATTATAAAAGAATGGTCCGATAAGTCTGTTGTCTAAAAAGTAAGATGAAACATAAAGTTGACTTAATACCTTCTATGGAAGGTGAAATTAATCACTTACCATACATAACACAACATACATTAAAGCCAAATCGGGTTCGCAGTCTTCGTTGAGTCAATTGGTGAGGATTTTTTGTAGCCCAAAAATGATTGTTGTCTCGATTAAACACCCCGCAGTTGGTAAAATGTGTTTCGTCGATCTAAACTACATGACGACTGAAACCAGGATTTTGTTCGTATTGGTTCACATAATCCGTTTCTCGCAAACTCTAAACAATAGTTGGCTTGTATGGTCGATATTTACTTTTTTTTAGGACTCTTTGAGTCGTACTTTTCGGGGTTGGTAAGTCTCTTGCCGCCGCTCTTGTAGACGATGTCGGAGCGGCATTAAAATATTAACTCACATTTTCATCACGCTATCTTCTTTTTCGTAATTCTTGGGCCGCGCGCGGTTGTTCAAAACATCCATAGTTTATTAAGATTTATAACAATTTTTGGAAAAAGTCTTCTAATTGGCTGTTGTCTTTCAGGGTAATTTTTAAAATATCTTTTTAATGCAAGATTCTGTTGGGACGAATGTAACATTCCAGCATATTAAATTTTTCTTTTTGAAAAAAACGCAATGCTATTTTTTAAACGTTATTTTTAAGGTCTGTTTCAACAACGATCATAATTCAGTCACTGACAAAAGGATTCTGCGCAGTATATAATTAATAATATTAATAATAATAATAAACGACTTTATTCGAAAAAATAGATATAAATTAAATAAAAGTTAAATAAAATTAAACTATTTACTATTTTTAAGAACATCTTCCTCACATTTTACTAGTATTTATTTCCCGTGAACTTTAACAGTTAGTTTTTCATATAACACAAATGGCGAACCTTTTTTTTTTATTGGCACAAACACAGTCCCGCGACCAACGTCTGCAGAATTCTACAACCACCAAGAGTTTTTTAATATTATTGTCGTCCTTTGTTTCCATTCTATAACATTGATTAATGTCGTTTGGAGTTACAGGTGCACATATTTTTTTTATTAAAAATATCAATAATAATAATGTCCATTAAATTTTGATGTTCAGCTTCTTCAATTCCATCAAGAACGATGCAATTTTGATTTTTATGCTTTTCAAAATTATCCATATTTTTATTAAGAACCTCCATTTGACTTTCTAAACTATTGATATCATGTTTCAACTTATCTAAAGAGTCCTTGATGTTAGCCTCAAAATTGTTAAGTTTTTAGGAAAGATCACTATAATTACTCGTATCATCTGTATTTAAGTGTAATGATTGTGATAAGCCTTTTTTTACATCCATTTCACTTCTAAGTTCCACAATACCTTGTTGAAAAATATCACTGAGTTTTTCCAGCTTAGTATTTAACAGTTTGAGGGTAAGAACCTCGGGGTTAGGCATTATAACAAATTAAAAATTTAATCCACAGCACCAAACAGTGATACAGTTTTAATTCAATAGATACTGAAAACAAGAGTGCGTTTAGAAACCTTGCACAGCGCATCTTGACCCTATTCTAATGTATGTGGTCAGACGCGCCGTGCGAGGTTTCTAAACGCACTTCAACTGATAACAAACTGGTTTGAATTGCGGAGCTCGACAGGGCACGTCTATTAGGCATTCCAAACTGAATGACTACCAGTGGGTTTTGACAGGTTATGATGTGGCAAAGTTATGGCAACTCTGTAGGCCTGGTGATTTGACAAGGTGAGTGTAATAGATAGTTACATAGATTGATCATCCCTATTTTTTAAAATAAACATAAGCTTATGCTTTGAAGTAAAAATATAAGCAATTATTATTTTTTAAATATTTAAAAGCTAAAAATTGGTTTTAAAACACACTTTTGCTAAACTGATTCAAATTAATAAATATTTGCCAGGCAATATGGCCGCTCGTAAACGACCAGCTTTGAGCAATCTATATAACTATATATGTACCATTGACCCTGATGATGACAACAGGGTTGCCATATCTAAACTGTCATTACCCACTGGTAGCCATTTGGACAGGTCGTTGGAATACCTAAATACTTTTACTTGTTTTGACAAGTAATTTTTGTTTAATTTTCAAACGGTAGTCATAGGCTACTAGATTTTTTTATTCATAAATTTATCGTAGAATTCTTGCTTGAAATAATACAGACAGTGATATTATAAAATGTAAAATTTTTAATCGTTAAGTTTGGAGAGTTCTAGTGCTGTTGTTAAATTTGATGTGTGGTGAAAATTAATTTTCTGGATTTTTTAAGCGAATTTCATTTATTTACCAAAAAGTGATACATCATTGTAAAGCTGACATAAATAAACTACCTTTTAAGTATAACATACAATATAGCGTCCATAAGAAAAAATGAACCTGATGATGGTATAAAATAACTGAAATGTGTTCAAAATCCAATGGCAGAACTGAAATCTACATAAAAAGTTACTTCAAAAATGATTTTTAAAAGGTACAGCATAATTTAGAAAATGCAACTGGTTTTTTAAAATATCTCAAAAAAAAAAAGATAAAATCGCGTACTAAAAAGCATTAAGTTACAAATATATTCGTATAAAATTTTTCCTTTTTAACCGTTTTTCTATATTTTATAGTTTTCAAGATGCCCATACATGTAGGCCCAATTTGGGCCACTGTATATATTCAATAAACAGAATTTAAAGTAACTTTATTTCTTTTTAAATGAAGAAGAAAAACTCAGAATGTGTCACAGAAACATCAGGAAGAAAACAACTACACTACTGTGGCTATACCGTGAGGAAGTAAAATATTTTTTTATCTTTGTCCATGCAAACAGTTTTAGGTTTTATTGTTTTTATGGAAATTACATTAAATAAAATAATGAAGTACTTTTCTTTCTTGATAACCCTCGTATTTTTTATTATTATTGTTTTTTATTGAACAAATGCGTTTTACAAATTAAAGTAACACAATATTTACGAAAATAAATAATTTAAGAGTATAGAAGGTGGTCTAAAACGAATTAAATGTTCTCCCAAAACTTTATTTTAGTAAATATTGTGTTTCTTTAATTTGTAAAAAGCATTTCCTTATTAATAAAAAATAATAGTAAATACGAGGGTTATCAAGAAAGTAACGTACTTCATTAATTTATTTAATTTCTGTAAAAACAAAAATATCTAAATCTGTTTGCATGGACGTAAAGATAATGAAAATATATTTCAAATGAGGTGTCGCATGACCCTACTTTCTATTAGAAAATTTAAATCCCTCTATCTTAAGTCTCAAGTGCATCTCGTTATAATAAAAATATCATATCTCTCTAATTTCACCTCGTTTTTGTTTCACAATTTACCTCCTTACTGTATATCTCGATATTCATATCTAGGAAAAACAGCAGAGATAAATTTATTTTCAACACACTAGCTATGATTTTGCTTACTAAAGAGAACGTCATTCGTGGACTGGTTTCGTCCTGATTAAGACTCCTCAACAAGAAATAGACATTCTTATTTCTGATCTCTAATGAAAGCTGTATATATTGGAGATTGGAAAAATGGAAAGTCAGTCGCTCGGCCTTTCTGTGACAGTCTTTCAGTTTTTCTTCTTAATTTATATTTTGATCACATTTGAGTTTGTAATTATTTTCTTTGATTTCTTTTTACTATTTGAATGATTTCAGATATAAAGAAAATAAATTCAATTGGTAAAAGTTTAATGTTAATGTTTTATATGTAGGTATATGTTAATAAAAAAATATTATTAATTTAACGCTATGCCAAAGGTGTCCTCAGAGGACTCTTGTTCCTCATTCATTTTAAAGTAGATTAAAAAAAAATTACGATGCTCGTGATCCATAAAATCAGGAAAAAGAACAAATATTTTTTAAGACTGATTCAAACCATATGAAATTGATAGTTATCATTAAAGTACTGAGTGAAATTGATTTTAATTTTAATAATAAATAAATAAGAGACAATAATTTTTCCCTTAAAATAAGTAGCTCTAATATAGGAAAAAAAAGCTAATCTTACCTTAAATATTGAAGTTCTTTCCTCATCAGGAAAATCTAACAGTAATTCTTCTTGATAATCTTGTTTGTCATCTTCTGCAGATGTAAAGCTTGCATTTTCCAAACTAAAAAATTATTTTGCATCAAACCGATTAAATTTCATATGAACATATCAGAGTACTTTATGATTTCAAGCCAAAGGAACAAATTTTGAAAACCCAGGTAAACTTTGAGTCATAAGCATATATAATAATAACTAAGAATAGGAGAATTAAAAAAGGTTAAAATACAAATGGTACTGACGGCCTTTCAAATAGTAACGAATTGAAAATGTATAGCCGCAAGTAATATAGCTGCAATTCTTGAGAAAAATGGCTGAAATGAGTACTGCAAATCAGTTTAAAAATCGCCAGTCTACATATCTGGCCTTTCACATGTTTTGTGTTACGTTATGTAAAATAATTCATGGGAATATGAAAGCATGAAAGAACCATCAATGGCACATGTTTTATTTAATTATAAAATAGTATGTTTTCCCTAATTTGCTTGTATATTGGCTAACCTGCTTCCAACCAAGTTGGTGTAACTCTTAAGTGATATAATAGATTATTTCGTTCGTCCCCTAGTCTTCATATTCGTCCCACTGATGTAGGGATGAACTACACCAAGGACACTAAACCTTTCGTTTGGCCCGGTGTAAAATTCACTACATCTTCCTGTCGGCGATGTGGTGTCTACTGGTGGATATTTTCTCCACCAGCCGTTTAGCAGTGATATTACACTCGACATGCGTATAAGGAATATGGAAGAAGTAAACTACGTAAATAAGGTTGGTGCACACTGCACCAACAGCGAACGAAAGAACCTAAGTTACTGAACTTTTTGCAATTAATTAATTGAAAAGTATAATACATATAGTAATTTCTCTTGTGCTCAATAGGAATTACCGAAACTTTACTGGCAGCAAGAACTGTAAAGTAGCTCTAAAAATTAGGATCTTCCACATTTCTACTGGAAAATCAGAGGTAGACTATGCTCAATAAGAAAAAGGCACTCTTGTTCCAATTTAATATGTTAAAATCACAAATTTTGGAAAAATAAACAATTTTATACAACTCTGCAAACTGCGAACGCTTCCGCCATTTTTATAACATGTATATTAGAAAACTTACATTATATTTTTGGTCAAAGGAATTTCAGGAGTTTCTGAAACTGTCGAAGCTCCACTTTCTGACTCGGTCCTTTCAGTTGTAACATTTGGCTGATAATTTAACATCACAGTACTACTTCTAGGTGATGGTGATGTCAACAGCTTTTTAGTATGGTCCCTTAAATAAAAATTAAATTTAAATAACAACTTTAAAATCACTGAAGATCATCTTCAAATGAAAGTGGTCTGAACTTAAAATCTGCAGATGAAAACTCCGACATTTAAAGTTTTTCAGAAAGAGGGATTATCTGTGTTACTTTAGGAAAAAGTACAGTAAGGTACAAAAATAGCATAACAATAAAGCAATTTAAAAAGATATTTTAATATCCTTGTTAGTACATTCATATTCAGTAACTGGATTTTATAGTAAATGAAAACAAAAAATGCAGCTTATTAAAGCCACGTTGTCTCCTAAACATTAACTTAACACATTTGGAAATTGTACCCCTTTTAAAATGTTAAAAGTAGTGATGGGTCGCTCGGAAATGTCCACAGACATGTCTGAAAAGTGGACAAGTTCAAACACACTTTTCCAAGTGGAAAAGTGTTGTGCGAGTGCATGAAATCAAAATAAAAATTTCCTGAATTACTTGAAAAAAAAAGGCAAAATATGGTTTATAAAAAAAACAAACAAATGACTACTAACTACTGATTTATATATGTTTTAACGATTTTCTGAATTGTGTTTAAAATGTAGGCTCCATATTTAAGATTGTAACGTTTCATATCACCATTAGACAAGAGCCGCGTTTGAATATCCACATCGGATGCATCTGAGATGTAGTAAATCTTTGATCACGTGATTCAGTATACGTAAATGTAATGGGACAGATGTGTCCGATGTGGATAAACAAACGCTCGAGATGTAAAAAATGCATCGGATGTGGATTTTCAAACGCGGCATATGTATACAATTAGATGTATTTTGTGTTGCAGTCCTCATGGAGCCTACTTTTGTATTTGCCGAGCGCTGTGTGAACAGTCTTGTTTTTGGACCATAAGGTATTTTTCGCGGCATAAACCAACATGAACGTTTATGACAGATTATTTAGACCAATCAGACATGTATAAATAACATAATCTATCATAAACGTTCATGTTGGTTCATGCCGCGAAAAATACTTTGCGTTGGAGGCAGTTTTGAGCTGAAAGAATTTGAATTTACTGTGAAATGGTAATCTTAGCCAGCCGTAAAAGAATTTTACAGTAAATGAATAAAATTAACTTGAGGAATTTTGACCCTGTAAAGGGATTTATTTTCGCTGAAACCCGTTCGTATTTAATGTAAGGAAGGCCCCAGTGTTATTCGATCGATTGCACTAGGAATTAGAGGGCCTTTTCCTCTTTTTCTTCCCCTTCATCTTTTTGTGTGGAGCCCCAAGGCTCTTACTAGTAGCTGTTGATTTCTGGATTACTGGGAAAGTTCTGGAGCAGTATTTGTCCCTGTGCCACTGTAACTACGGTGTAGAGTCATTGTATTTAAATATTTAATATACCCATTTTAAAATCATTATGGTCATAAACTAGTTGATAACATATGAAATAAAAATAAACTAAAAATATGGATTATTATAATAGTTGATATACAACAGATAGATGTTTTACAACAGATAAAGCTCTGACGGGCTTACATAAGACGGCCGTGAATACCTTACACCAGCTCTGTCACGAAATAGATCATATTAAAAGAAGCCCCTGAACGAAACGTGTGTATCAAAAGAGTTAGTAAAAAAAAAATAACAAAATGAAAAAAAAAACTAAACCTAACCTGTGCGGCCTGGAGTCACCATGAGTTGATTCGCAAAAAGTTATACATAAAATGAAAAACTTTAAAAAGCAACCAATTTACCTAACCTGTGAGTGAGCGATCGTTTAATGTTAAATGGCTGCAGGCCGAACAGGTTAGGAAGATTTTTTATTTTTCTCATTTAATATATTTTTTTGCGAAGCAACCCGAGATAACTACTTGTTAGGTAAATTATTTTTTTAATTAATTTATGCCCAAAAAATCGTAAAAAAATTACTTTTCCTGAAAAGACCAATCACTAGCTAAAATTGTATAATGTATAAATGATTTATCTTTACACCAGCACTGCTAAGAGAATATACCTAATGACCCATTGAAAATTAACCAAAATGTAATGAAAATGTAATGAAAATGTAATGAAAATGTAATGAAAATGTAATGAAAATGTAATGAAAATGTAATGAAAATGTAATGAAAATGTAATGAAAATGTAATGAAAATGTAATGAAAATGTAATGAAAATGTAATGAAAATGTAATGAAAATGTAATGAAAATGTAATGAAAATGTAATGAAAATGTAATGAAAATGTAATGAAAATGTAATGAAAATGTAATGAAAATGTAATGAAAATGTAATGAAAATGTAATGAAAATGTAATGAAAATGTAATGAAAATGTAATGAAAATGTAATGAAAATGTAATGAAAATGTAATGAAAATGTAATGAAAATGTAATGAAAATGTAATGAAAATGTAATGAAAATGTAATGAAAATGTAATGAAAATGTAATGAAAATGTAATGAAAATGTAATGAAAATGTAATGAAAATGTAATGAAAATGTAATGAAAATGTAATGAAAATGTAATGAAAATGTAATGAAAATGTAATGAAAATGTAATGAAAATGTAATGAAAATGTAATGAAAATGTAATGAAAATGTAATGAAAATGTAATGAAAATGTAATGAAAATGTAATGAAAATGTAATGAAAATGTAATGAAAATGTAATGAAAATGTAATGAAAATGTAATGAAAATGTAATGAAAATGTAATGAAAATGTAATGAAAATGTAATGAAAATGTAATGAAAATGTAATGAAAATGTAATGAAAATGTAATGAAAATGTAATGAAAATGTAATGAAAATGTAATGAAAATGTAATGAAAATGTAATGAAAATGTAATGAAAATGTAATGAAAATGTAATGAAAATGTAATGAAAATGTAATGAAAATGTAATGAAAATGTAATGAAAATGTAATGAAAATGTAATGAAAATGTAATGAAAATGTAATGAAAATGTAATGAAAATGTAATGAAAATGTAATGAAAATGTAATGAAAATGTAATGAAAATGTAATATGTAATAAAAATGTAATGAAAATGTAATGAAAATTTAATGAAAATTTAATGAAAATTTAATTAAAATTTAATGAAAGTTTAATGATAATTTAATGAAAATTTAATGAAAATTTAATGAAAATTTAATGAAAATTTAATGAAAATTTAATGAAAATTTAATGAAAATTTAATGAAAATTTAATGAAAATTTAATGAAAATTTAATGAAAATTTAATGAAAATTTAATGAAAATTTAATGAAAATTTAATGAAAATTTAATGAAAATTTAATGAAAATTTTATGAAAATTTAATGAAAATACTTGCAAATAATCCATACTTACCCTTTATTTAATAATGGACCATTATCAGTAGGCATATATTGAATATAAGTATGTAGCTGTAACAAAAGATGATGCTGTAACAGCCAGATAATGGTTTGCACTAACTGTGACTGTTGAGATGGATGACATAACGGATTGCATTTTTGTCCCAGAGATGTCGGTAGGGAAAACTCACTGATAACCCTGATCAGATTTAGTCCAGGAAAGGTGTCACTAAATTTTTCTACCAGAGGTGAATTGAGATGTATGGGAGCATTAGGTGATATGACATACTTGTTGGTGGAACATATTGGAAATATTACAGTGGCTTTGGCCCAGTATACTAGATGAGCTGTTAATTCAAATACCTAAAATGAAAAAAACAATTTTAAATTTTTACTTTACTATCTGTATACAGATATAAGGAAAGTATAGGAATCATGATTTTTTTCGACCTCGAGTTTTCGACGGATTTTTACGTTTTGAGGTCTCCTGAATCCGTTTTGACTATTTTCGCGATGATGTCTGTGTGTGTGTGTGTGTGTGTCTGTGTGTGTGTGTCTGTGTGTGTGTGTGTGTCTGTGTGTGTGTCTGTGTGTGTGTGTGTGTGTGTGTGTGTGTGTGTGTGTGTGTGTGTGTGTGTGTGTGTGTGTGTGTGTGTGTGTGTGTGTGTGTGTGTGTGTGTGTCTGTATAACGCATAACTCATGAACCGATACACGGAAAAACACCAAATTTCAAACTTAAGCTTTGTTCTAGCGTCTAATGAGCTGATTAGATTTTGGACAGAGTGGGAACATCTGGGGGGGTACTTTATAGGTGGTCATTTTTATATTTTATGGAATATATCTGTTATTTATGTTTGGGGAAGAAAATTCTTTAAATATAAGTTACTTCTTATTTTATTATCTATAATTTTTGTTCTATACAAAATTTTCCTAAAATGGTCCGTATTCGAGAAATTTGACAAAATGTAAAAAAAAATATTTTTTTATAAAAATTGTTCAAATAAAAGTTGTTTGTATTATAATTCTCTATAATTTTTATCCCATAGATAATTTCTCTAAAATGGACCGTATTCGAGATATTTGAGAAAATGTGTAAATTTCGAAATTTGAAGAAAACTCAAAAACGGATAAAGAAAAAATCAATAAATTTTAAACTTAAGTTTTATTTCGGCCTGACGTGAAATTATTAGATTTTGGACAAAGTCGGAACATCTGGGGGGGTACTTTATGGAAGGCCATTTTTATATTTTATGGAATATATCTGTTATTTATGTTTGGAGAAAAAAATTGTTCAAATAAAAGTTATTTCTAATATTATTATCTATAATTTTTGCTTTATGTAAAAATTTCCTGAAATGGTCCGTATTCGAGAAATTTGACAAAATGTGCAAAATTTTGATTTTTATGAAAATTGTTGAAATAAAAGTTGTTTGCGATATCGATCTCTATAATATTTGTTTATACATGATTTTTTTTAAATGGACCGTAATGGAAAAATTGTAGGAAAAGTTCTAAATTTAAATTTTTCAGTATTTTCATTTTCAATGAATATCTATAGAAAAATGTTTCGCGGTAGATGTATGTGGACAATGTATATATTTAGTTTATCCTCTAAACATTTATAGAGATGCTGCAATAGGTTGTACACAATAAACGGAAAAACCCTGTAATAACTAGATAGGAAAGTCATGTGTTGGACACATCAGATTTTTGAACCAGAAAGAAGCGATCAGGTAAAATACACGATTTCCAGATGTACATTATTTGTTAAGTCTTCACTTATTTAACCATATCCTATTCACTATTGCCATCTTGTAAATTATAATAGAGAAAAATGTTCAATTAAAATTACTATTCATAAAAAAAAATTGACAAAAATTTAATTATATACACTTACATGTGTTAATGTTAAATCAGAATCCGCAGCTAGAGTTTGCAAATTTTTCAAAGGTGAATATTGTGTCAGCATTCTGTCCAGTGATGGAGAGCCATCTAAGGAGGTGAAATCATTTTTTTGATGCAATGGGTGTAACAATAGTAAACTGTGGTATGGTCGTAAAGCACTTAAACACCTATAAAAAGGATTTCTTATAATATACTTGAGGTAATATATTTATGAATATTGAAAGCACAGTGTCCTAAGTTAATTTTAACAAATGTTACTTTATCCTAAACAAGTTGTCAAAAATGTTGAATGTTTTTTTTTATATATATATATAAATATAAATTAAAAAAATTATAACCTAAACCGAAGAAACTTTAGCCATTTATACAATGTAAGTATATTATGCTTCATGGCTCATCTCACTACTTGTAAATCATGAATAGTTTATGTTTAAAACATTTTAAATATTGTTTAAAATAATTTGAAAGTAAAAAAGTGAAAGACAAATTGATTTTTATTGTAAAATTTGTATCTTGCGGTCTATTAACACACCTATCAATATCTTCTGGTTCTACAATTTTTCCTCTCATATGCCACTGATGTACCTTTTGTGGTAGACAAAAACTAAGTGGTATCCACCTATTGATCCTTAAATTCACAAGACCTATAAAACCAGTATTTATTAATCAAGTATTTGAAATAAATGAAATTGTATAAAGTGTTAAAAAAATAGATTAATCTTATCTTTGAAAACCTTGAAAAATACCTGGAATAAATGAGTATTTTTACATCATATTCTGGACTTAGTTTTTTTAAGGAAGAATTTGATTAAATTTAAAATTTTGGTAATCTTATAGTTGATAGTCCCTTGAAATGCACATGTCCACACCAGTCTAGAATTTGAATTTCACATGCCAACTCTCTACTTTTATTTTAGCTAATTGTAAAGTAGCGGTTTGTTATTGTCCTGAGTATTTTCTCAGGCTATTTTTGATTTTATAATTATTATTAAATATTATTTAAATTATATTTAATAATTATTATTATTATAAAAATAACCTAAGAAAATACATGACATTAACAAACCCCTAAAATAAAAGTGGAGATTTGGAAAGGTGGCATGTGTCAAATTGAAATCCTAGATATCAGAGAAAAGTGGTGTGGAAGTGCCCATTACAAGGGACCCTCTACTAAAAGATTACCTGAAGTTTTCCAATCACACCAAACCAAAAATAAAATAGAATCTATTCTTTCTTATTGATAATTATTTTTAAAGCTACCTGTAGTACACAGATCATCATACATCTTCTTAATGTTGTTAGCAAGAGAACATTTTTCCAAAATTATTTTAAAAGCACTACTAGGACCATTGGTATATCCATCATCATGTGCAGTTGTCATGAGTTGGGTTTGTTCAGAAACATAACCACATCTCTTTTCCTCGTATTTTAATACTATGCCCATTCTTTTGCTCAAATCATGATAACATTTCACTAAAAACGTGTTTCAATAAATTAAATATAAAATTAGGTATTTCTTAATAAACTGCTTACCTACAGAGTGACTAGCTAGAGCCTGCAAGGCGAACACGATATTAATCAACATACCAGACTCATCTTCTTTCTCTTGTTTATTTCTAAGTTGTAACAATGTAGGATGACTGACAAATCTAACATCATTTACTTTGAGTTCGAACTTTCTATTACACAACTCTGTTTTAACAGCAAAAAGCGAGGACAAAACTTCATCTGTAAACCCAGTCAAATTTTCTTTATTTATATTTGAATATGGTTGATTTGGACTTTGTAATAAATCATCTACAACTGGGAGGGTATAAGGATTTTTTCTTCGCGTACTTGAAGGCTCATTGTTATGCTGTGTTTGAAAAGGATACCTAAATAAGAGCCTGTCTCCTTTACTATCTGATTTTACTAGAATTATACATAAAGGGCTTACTTCCATTACGATAAATGGTTTCCTATTATTTTTATTTAGTAAATCATTTAAAAAACTTAAACTTAACCTAACACAACTTTTAGAAAAGCCTGACACTTCGTCTGACGTTGACAGTTGTGATCAGCTGTGATTTTGGCATTTTTTTGTGTGCCATTTGGCCACAACACCCACTAATAAATTGATAAATAAAACTAAATTATCATCCAAATAGCCTTACAAATAAAGTACATATCTCTGAATGACAACAAATAGAAATTTAACAACTAAATACGTTCTCGAATATATCGGTTTTTTTATACCTATCTACTAGTGTACTCAAGAATGCTAATAAATGCCTAAACAAAAAAAAGTTCAATGTTCATGTTGTCAAAGTGACATTTCATTTTCATAAAAACAAAAAACATCAACAAAATAGAAAAAATATTAGATTTAAGTTAAAAATTAAAATGGGAAATCAACTTGTGGGCATAGCTCCATCGCAGATTTTCCCAGTTGAAAGATATTTAACTGATATTCCTAATTTGAAATTCGATACAAGGTAAGGTAAACGTTTGAACCATTTTATTATTAACTAGAACCTAGTACAAATCATTTATTTTGGATCGTCTCTTTTATACAGTTGACACTATCAGATTATTGAGATTATCTTTTATTTTATTCTGGAATACAAATACCTATTATGACTATTCGAGATATTTTCCTTTTGTTAACTATGTGGAAACTGTTCAGTTAAACCAACTTAGTTTGATATATTTTGTTATTAAACAAAGTGTGACAAACGTTTTTCATTGATTGGCAATCTTCACTTCAACATCGAAAATCATTGATACATTTTTGTATTATAAAGGCAATTGTACTATGTGCTGCATAGATTCAACAATGACAAATTCTTCAGTCATCAAAATACACTTACTAGTAAAAATCCGTCAATATAGATCTTTTTAATTGACTACTGAATAGATCTATTTGAACATCAATAATTTTTTTTTAAATAGCCATTTTCCTATGCCAGTAAAGGGGCTATGGCCACTTTCCTCAACCAGAGACCTCTTGGAAAAACAAAAATTAATTAGATGTATTATATGGACCAGAGCAGTCAATGTGATATATTACAAATTAGAATCTGTAAAATTTGATGTCTTATTAAAATCTAGTTAATTTTGTTTTTTTCCAAAATGCCATGTTCCAGGAAAACGTGAAGAGATAAAGATATACAGGTTTATCCTTGTCTCAATCTTGTGTAGACTTCACACACTACTTGCACCGGACAAGTGTCTCTCAGTCTTATCTATAATTATGTTATTGCATTAAAGTTTTGAAAAGAAATTAGGTACTTCATTGTAATCAAAAACACAATATAATGACACCTACACATACAAATGTCAAAATTTCATACCAATATGGTAAAGTGACCAGATTTTTTTCAAGTCAATTGGGGGATGAAAAAAGGAAATGGCAGAAATATAAATGCAATTTAACATTTAAAAAGACAGTACGAACTTAAAAAATATTTTTAATACTACAGATACTTCTCAGATTTATGAACTTTTTCAAGAAATCTGTACTTATCGTCGATAATCTTGTGTTGGCAAGTTTTGTCAATATTGAATTTCACCATCAAAATAGGTCTTAGGGTTTCCACACCTAGCTGCGTTTTTTCTGTAATCCAAATTTTATTGACAACTGTGATTTTTTTTATTACTTAATAAAAAATCTTGCATGTACCGGTCCTAATAGTTTTACCTTAAATACTCAAAAATCACAACTTTTATTCTTTGAACTAATTTTACTACACGTAATTGCAGGTGCAGCTTTGAAATATTTAAATGATATTTGCCCATAATATTAAAAAAATAATCAGTTAGTATTTTTTCTTATCTAGTTACTGTGTCAATGGGGGATCTATTAAAAAGGGGTCACTTGTCATAAATGGGAGTCTGTCCCCTCAATGTGGGACGTATGGTCACTTTAAAATATGGTGAAAGTGGGGTTACTTAAATCACATGATGTCATCTCCATCACTTTCCCCCTCCCTGTTATGGACAAACTACCAACATTTGAGGCAGCTTTGAATAATTTCCCAAAAAAAGAATTTACCCAACAGGATTTATATTTTTATAATATAATCAAGATCAAAAGTTAGGAACCAGAATTTGCCAAATACACACTATGTGATTACAAAGTCATTGTTTGGACAACCAAGCAGGGTTACCAACCGTCCGTCATTATGACGGACAGTCCAGCATTTAAATAGTGTGTCCGTCAGTCCATCAAAGCATAGTTAATGACCGTCCAGGGAGCCTATTCTCCAACTATGGGAAAATGAGTGTGAGAGCACTCTCTCATAATTTGGGCTTGCTGCGCATGTCACTCGACTAAAATTATAAGAAATCATGTTAACAGCGAGAACAGTGTTGCAAGACGTACCATAATTATCGTATTTGTGTGATATACTGAAAAATTGCCCAATTTTTCGGAATTTTTATTTTCCAACTTATGAGCTAAATTGAATTTCTGTTGCATACACCCATTTAAAGCGTTTAATATTTTTGTAATATATTATGACGTGCATGCAATTAAAAATATTTTTAATTACAGGGTGATTTACAAATGTGACGGTAGTTTTTTTGCAAAATCTAACTAATTCTAGCATTTTTAAAAAAGTACTACTCGATATGGTATTTTGTTGACCAGATATTGCACAATACACATTACTTATACAGGGTGTTTTATAGTGAGAACCACAAAATAATTTTTTTAGGGATTACTTCAAAACCCTGTACAATAAATTGATTTTTGAGGAAAGTAATATCACTATAATATGCGTACCTCTAAGCTTCAAAATATACAAGGCGGCTTATTTGTTGGAAGATATTCTATTTTAATTAAAGTACAAAAACCACAAACACCTTAGATTTTCCCATTTAATCATTTGAACACCGTTTTAAGAGTTATATATTTTAAATCTGATACTATGACCACTTTTCGAGATACATGGTGTTAAAGTGGAGAATTTTTGAATTTAGTTTATTTTTTCTTTAAAGTTTTGGGTAGATGTCCAGTTGCGGCTAATGACCAAAATATTGGTGGTTCACAATGACAGAATATAGATATCAGTACAGATGTAGGTAAAAAACTTTTACAGCCGTATGCATAGTCGATCGCCAGCGACTCGCCAGAGATTCATTCCGGCGTTTCGCCAGCGATCCGCCGGCGAAAGCCCAAAAAGGTGGCGTCTCGCCGGAGATTGTCACCGGAATGTCATTTCACGCAAGTTTTTATTTTCTTTTATAGGGATTATCACCGATATCTCTCGCATTTTATTCATGATTCATTTCTTAAAACTCAAAAAATAATGAACGAATATCAAATTTTTCCCTATAAAAGAACATGAAAACTTGCGTGAAATGACATTCCGGTGACAATCTCCGGCGAGTCGCCAGCTTTTTGGGCTTTCGCCGGCGGATCGCCAGCGAATCGCTGGCGAGTCGCTGGCGATCGACTATGCATACGGCTGTTAGTGTTTTAGAAAGGTATAGGTATAGAAAGGTATATAATACCGAAGAGTGAAAGTTTTTACCTACATCTGTACTAATACATATCGATATTCTGTCATTGTGAACCCCCAATCTTTGGAAACAAGCAGCTATAATGGTCTAAAATAATTGTTACGGGTTGCTTCACAAATAAATCACAATATTTTTGCAAACACTGAATAACTACAGTTGCGCCACAGAGAAATTATTTCATTAATTTCTTTTGATACAGGGTGAGCCAACCACCAAAAAAATAATTATGGTTTGAAATTATTAAAAAGACGACCTTGCATTTATTTAGTAACTTTTGAGTAAGTTAATATCATTACATTAGGTAGGTATGTAACCATAAGATTTTAAAATATATAGTAATCTAAATGTTTCTATTAGAATACCCTGTATAGGAAATGTATTGTATAATATTTTGTTGCCAAAATACCATATTGTGTAGTATTTTTTAAAAATATTCTTCCCTGACGTCACAGTAAAATTAGTGAGATTTTGGAAAAACTACCATCATACATTTGTGAATCACCCTATAACTAAAATATTTTTAATTATACGTATGCATTAATGTTATGTAGTAAACGTGTGTTTATACAACAGAAATTCAATCTAGCTCGATAAGTTTGAAAATAAAAATTTCGAAAATCTAGGCAATTTTCAACTTTAATTTCGAAAACTAGTCATAGGATTAAGTTGAGCCTATTTACACTTTTGGTTACTAGGTTGAGTGCAGTAACATACCAAAGTTTCAGAAAATTTGACCGGTTGCCACTTTACATAAGGAAATACGTGAAATGTGTAAGTTTTAAACCTACGTATGAAATGATAAATCTTTAAAAATGTATAGACAAAAACAATTGGAAGATCAAAATCAGAAAGGATTACATGATTACAAGAAAAATACATTATTTTTAAAACTTTAGCTGAACAAGAATCGGTTATTTTTTTTTTATGTTGTTTCATGTTTATTCAATAAAATTATTTTCTAATTACCCTAACTGTAACCCCATAAACTCTTAAATTAACCAGCCTAGATAACGTCACACTAGTAAGGTCAGTTTCGTATGATAAAATTATGAGGAAAAAAGAAAGATAATTTCTTCAGCATTGTACAATTTGATTTTGGTCGTCTCGCAACACTAGTGATGAAGCAGGAGAGCATAGGAACGCTCTCATGAATTCGAGAATAGGGCACCAGGTCGCCCAGAACATTTGCTCTGCTGTATGACATGCCGTGCTGTGAACGGAGTGTGCTTGAGTTTAAAAATGGGTGATTCCCAAGATAGTGCCGACAGTGGCAGCAGCAGTGATACACATAAAGAGAGAATCCCTGACAAAAAAGCTAAACGACTTTGTTATTTTAATTTTTTTTAGTTCAGTTCAGTTTATTTTTGTTTTTTTTTTTCTGTTTGAAACTTATGACATAGGTATTCTATTTTTGTACCTTGAATAAAAACTTTGCGATTATCTAATTATTTGTAAAAATAGCTCCAACTATCTTCACCAAAATTAGGTACGGAAGTAATTTTGATTAAAAGAATGAAAATGGACTGAGTTGTTTTTGCTTCCCTTTATTTCGCCTAAAATCCCCTGTCTGTCCGTCATATCTGTTTCAAAAACCTGGTAACCCTGCAACCAAGGAACCAACATTTCACAACCAAGTCAGAGATTTGTACAAATTACACAAACTAAATTCTATGAATTAAAATTACCTACATATGCAATAAGTAGCAGGGCTTAAGTGTATTTTTTTAATCTGATATTTGCTTATGCTTTGTAAAAGTCCATAAATAAATTATAAGATATTGTGATTCAAGTTCTAATTAAAGGTATTGGTTCCAATAATGTTAAAAATTATGTATGTAGATAATGTTTAACTGTATAATTATTAAAATATATAAATATAATTTTATTTGTACAGTTTGGGCAGTACAAGATTCCTAAAAGTTGCTCGAGCTGATTCTCAAGAAGGTCTGATAGTAGTGAAGGTATTTGCAATACATGACCCTTCATTACCACTATTACCTTATAAAGATCACTTAGAAGATGTGAGAAAAAAGCTAAGCTCAGCTGTAAATTGTATCCCTTATCAAAAAATTATACTGACCGAAAAAGCTGGAATTATCATGAGAGAATACATCAAATACAGTTTATATGATAGAATTAGCACGAGACCATTTTTAACAAATATTGAAAAACGTTGGATTACATTTCAAATATTATATGCTTTACATCAGTGTCACAAGGTGGGAGTGTGTCATGGTGATATCAAGCTAGAAAACATCACTGTCACATCTTGGAATTGGGTGTTGTTGGTAGATTTTGCTTCATTCAAACCAACATTTGTACCAGTTGACAACCCAGCTGATTATTCTTATTTTTTTGATACATCACGTAGAAGAGTTTGTTATTTAGCTCCCGAGAGATTTTCAAGTACAAGCACTACCATTACTGAGAGTAGTTCTTTGATTGCTGAAGCCAATGTCGACTCTGGTGATTTAACACCTGCTATGGATATTTTTTCAGCTGGGTAAGAATCTTTTATATAGTAATATGAAATTAAATTCCCAACTATTTATATTTTGTAACTCTATTATTTAATTCCCAATATAATTATTCTGTATTAATTGTTTTTAATTATATATGTACCTGTTTAAATAATCACTTTTTTATACTTAAGCTCTACAGATTGACATAGCAGTATCTATACATATTTTATAAATTATTATTATCTATAACAAAAAAATGTATGTATAGGCTATCTGAGTTTCCATAATAAATAAGTGTGTCATCTGTAAATAAATATATTTTACAATTTTTAATATAAACTGAAAACAATGGACTCAATGCACTTCCTTTTGGGAGAATCCTGAGTTATTTAGTTGACTAGACATTATATGTATATGAAAAGATTTGCGTTCCTCACCCTGTATAATAAAATATTTATAGGCCAACTTTGCGCCAATAGATTTTAGTGTGTCATTTATTTAATTATTCCAGTTGTGCATTACTGGAACTATGGAATGAACTTCATATGCCTTTTGAGTATTCCCAACTATTAGCCTACTGTTCTGGTAAATATTCTCCTCAGAAACACCTCAATAAACTAGAACTAGAAGATCCAAATTTAAAGTCCCTTATTTCAAACATGATAGAAAAAGATCCACATAAACGCAAAAGAGCTGAAGACTATTTAGCGGAGTACCGAGGAACACTATTTCCAGAATATTTCTTTTCATTCTTGCAATCTTACATGTTGATATTTTCGTCTAGTCCTATTTTATCTCCAGATGAAAAAATTATGCGATTGAAAAGCGATATAAATGATATATTCACGTTTTTGGGACCAATGACGAAATCCAATGATGATAAAACTGAAGAAAAAGCTGATATTGAAAAGGTTGATAAAGGAGAGTGCGAGGGACTTGTTATTATCACTTCATTGGTTACATCCTGTATACGGGGATTGCATACATGCTCCTCGAAACTGTACAGTTTAGAGATATTGTTGGATTTGGCTTCTCATGCAAGTGACGAGACTGTGTTAGATAGAATACTTCCTTACATTGTAAGTAATAGTTCTTTTAACTTTTCGATTAATAACAACAAATATATTTGACATTGTCGATATCATTTAAATTTCTTTCAGATGTATTTAGCTCACGATAGTTCAACAAGGGTAAAAATTTCAGCAATTAATACCATAACCAAATGCTTAGACTCAGTAACAAAAATTTCAAGATCTGATGCAAACATTTTTCCAGAATATATCCTTCCTGAACTAGCCCCATTGGCTACAGATCCAAATACTTGTGTTAGAGCAGCTTATGCTAAAAACATAGCTACATTAGCTGAAATAGCGCTAAGGTAAAATCAAATATAGTAATTATTCCCATTCGAAATAAAGCTGATCGTCTGCGTTGTTGCTAAACTGGAAAAAAATACGTACTATCTAAATATAAATAAAATAATATTAATATTTGCATATTATTGAATCATCAATAAAAATCGTATACCTGTTGGATTTTTTTAGGTATTTAGAGCAAATTCAAAATGACTGGTATGACAATAACAGCACCAACAAACAAAAAGACGAGCACACTTTTAACTATGAACTTGAATTGCAAGCATTACATGAAATGATATCCCAAACTGTCAGTGCTCTTCTAACTGACACACAATCTATTGTAAAGCAAACATTGATGGATAGCGGGATAACAAAACTTTGCGTTTTCTTTGGAAAAACTAAAGGTATTTATTTATAAAATAAAGTAGTCTACTTTTTAAATATTTTTGTGTATTCATTGTGATTATATAAAAAGTATAGTACATAACTCACGTTGTAAAGTAATTTTTTCTGTGGGTTCTTTCACTTTTTAGCTAATGATGTCCTTCTCTCTCACATGATAACTTTTCTAAATGACAAAGAAGACAAAGAATTGAGGGGAACATTTTTTGATTGTATAGTAGGAGTGGCAGCTTACATTGGTTGGCATTGCTCTGGTATTTTAACACCACTTTTATTGCAGGTAACCCAATTTGAACTTTGAAATTATTGAATCAAAAATGTTTAGTGATTTTTACAAAGATAATTTTTTAGGGTTTAACTGATCATTCGGAATTTGTAACTGCAAAAAGTATAAATGCCATGTCAGCATTGACTGAGCTGGGTCTTATAACCAAACCGGCTCTATGCGAGTTAGTTACTGAGTGTTCTTATTTCTTGGTTCATCCCAACTTGTGGGTAAGACAAGCAATAGCTGGATTTATATCTTCCGCTGCAAAAACGCTGTCAATACTAGATGTACAGTGCAAACTAGTCCCTAAATTGAAGATATACATGAAGTATCCTTTGATACAAGTTGATAAGTATGAATTTATTAATATACAATGCTACTCAAAAGTCCCCCCTCCCTCTTATATTTTGAATGGTTATGCTTCACAGTCTATTGTGGGGTATAATTTGCGCACTTGTTGGCATGCCTTCATACGATCTTACTGGTTACAAAATAGATCAGTAGCGTCCTAGTTTTGTTTTGTGTAATAAGTAAATCACATTTTTACATTAAGATAAATAAAACAATAGATTTTACGAAGCAATTTCTTTTATAATGTTAGTGAGAGTTTTGAGATCATTATTCACAACACATTGGCTATAAGTTTTACTACCAACGTTTTTTGCAAAACTTTGTTGAGAAGAAAAACTTTTCTTAAAATATTTGAATACATGAAATATTATTTCCTTTGCTTGAGGGATGGGACTTTTGAGTAGCACTGTATATATTGATGTATTGTTAAGGCTTTTACAAAATATTGCAATATATTTGCAGGCCTGAGCTATTGTTAGAATCACTTGTAAGTCCAATCCCAAGAAATGTCTATGATAGTGTCGTTACTTACAATGAAATTGATTTGATTTTTGAAGTTTTAAAAGAAAGAAGATCCTTAAGAGATTGTGTAAATACAGGAAAAGTTCCTTCCACTGATTTTTATAGAGATATTCCACCGAGTTTAAAAAATGTAAGTAAATTATAAAATTTAAAAGTTAATTGGACACTACAAAATATTTGTGTAGTTATTTAGACGTTTGGAAGCAAACGGCATGAATGAATCTATGGAAGAATATTTTCTAAAAATGCTACATCACTTGAAAAAAATTAACAAATTCAAGATACATCCTGATGGGCGACAGAGTAGGCAAAATGAAGGAAAAATAGAAATTAGTTCTGTGAATAGTACAGTTAGAAGCCATATTTTAAACCTAGGAGAGACCCAAAAAGGAGATTTTTTGTCTAACAGGTAGTTTTAAATTGTTTTTTAAATGATTTAATTTTTTCAATAATGTTTTAATATCCCAATTCAATATGTGATTGAACTGAAGCATATTCAAGTTTATACATCACAAATGAATAATACAATAATTTTAATATATTTTTGTTCATAAACATCACGACTGTTACAGACGATAAACCATACATTTTTGTACGATGCTAATACTGTTGTTTATGATTGTCTATTGATAAAGTGGAATCAGATGTAATTCCAAGCTCTGTGATCTTTATCTTTGTTGGTTATAAGCAGGTAGGGTTAGGTTTGACCCTCTTAGGTCTATTGTATTCCCCTGCTTTCCCCGTATTCAGGTACTAGCTTTGGAATAGTCCTGTATCTTTGGTTAGTTTTAATAAATTCCCTGCCAAGTGTTCTTGGGGCGTTCTTTCCGGTTCTAGGCCGAAAAGGATGAAACGTCGTCTAGTAAGAGCTTCGCATTCGAAGATCACATGGTATGAGTCTACACACGTCTACACGTAGTGGAATCATTGTGTAATCCCATCACATGAAGGTGTTTCAGCAAGCAGTACCCCGTTAGTAATACCACAATGGTGGATATCTGAGACCTTGTGAGTTGTAGTGCCTCAGTAGCCATGCATGAGCTTACTGATTCTGTGCCCTCTTATCTGTTGCCAGTGAATTTGGTGTTTTGTGGTTATCTACCTGTTCACTGCCTGTCGAGCAGAGGTTTTGCTTATTCCAAATATAGGTTCGGGTCCTGTGAATGGTAGATCTGATCCCTCTTTGGCGAGTTCATCAGCCTTTGATTTCCTTGGATACCTTTGTGCCCTGGTATCCACGCTAGTTTTACCTTGTTGTGGGTTGCCAGATCATTTAGTATTCCAAGGCAGTTCCAGACAAGCTTTGACTTGATTATGTTTGAATCAAGAGCCTTAAAGGCTGCTTGGCTATCTGAGAGAATTAGGATGGTTTGTTTTTGTACTTTCTTCTTAAATTCTCTCGTACGCACAATTCGATTGCATGTATTTCAGTCTGAAATACAGTGGTATGTTTTCCCAGTGAGACGATGATGTCGCATTTGGGTTTAACTCCATGTACGCCAGAGCCTGTTCCCTTGTTAGTTTTAGATCCATCCGTATACCATACGAGGCAGCTAAGCAAGTATTTATCTATCTCCTTATTCACCTCGTTCCAGTTGCAGTTGACCTGGAAGCGTCTGTTGAAGGTTAGGAGGGGTGTCATGTGATCTAATCCCATGTTTAATATAGAATCATTTACTTCATGTGTTATTCTGGTACGTTTTATGTCCCAGTGGGTTCCAGTTGTTGATTTCCAGTCTGTATGCACTCATTCTGGCCTTCCCCTTTATGACTAGATCATAGAGGTTTAGAATTATTTTCATAGAGGCTGTCGGTGTACTTCTCAGTGCTCCTGTAATACAAAGGCACGCCAGTCTCTGAACGCCTGAGAGGGTATTGAGGGCAGTTTTCTGGTTTACTTTTGGCCACCAAACAACCGCTCCATAAGTTATCATGGGTATTGTTGTTGCCAAATATAGCCAGACACTTTACATTTGTTGGTCACTTTTTGTAAGTGTTGGTTCCAAGAAAGTTTGCTATCTAGGATTAGACCCAGATATTTTACTTGGGTCGTTTTGTTTAACCTTCCTCCAAACACAGTCGGAGTTTCTAAAACCCCCAACCTTGTTTTCCGAGTAAAGGTTATGAGTTGTGCCTTGTCAGGGTTTACCAAGAGGTTTTCCCTAACACACCACATTTCTGTCAACCAAAGAGTTTTTTGCATGAGTTCAAAGACTGTGGTTTGGTGTTTTCCTCGGATAAGGATGACTCTAGGTTCCATAGTAGATATGAGAAAGGACTCCACCATGTGGGCATCCCCTGCTTTGTTTCCAGGTATTTGGTACATGTTTATGCACCAAACTTGTCCTGTAGAGCCTACAAATATGCGGGGCTAGCGTTTCTATTGCCTGTTGCAAAAGCAGAGGCAGTACCCCATCTGGTCCCGGTGATTTGTATGAATTGAGGTGCATGTTACTTTCTCTGTTTTGACTACCCGTTTAGCAGTTTCCCACTCTTGGCTGGATTTGGGAGTTCCAGTTCGTGTGCGTTTGGTTTGCTGCATTCGAGTTTGTTGTGCAATCAGGGAAATGAGTTTTAAGAAGTAGTTCTAATATTTCCATTCCAGTTTTAGTGTATTCCCCTGTGTGGGTCTGTGATAGTAATTGGTCTTGGAAGAATCGTGTTATTAGCTCTGTAGTTAAAATCTTAATGGAATTGACTTAAGATATAACACATTATGAAACTTTTAGAGAGGTTAAGAGGAAGATTGTTATTGAGATACCACTCCTCAACACTTATTATCTGGAAGCTGTTCACAGTCCTTAACTGTTTCGATATGACAAAACAACTTTAAATCATTGGAGTATAGAAGAAAGTTTATATATGTATCTAAAATATTGCATATATCATTTATAAATATGTTAAATAACAAAGGGCCCAGATTAGATACTACACCGGAAGTTGCCAGAGATTGAGTAGACTTGAAGCCGTTGATCTGAACGTATTGCTTTCTGCTCTCAGTGGTTGGAAAAAATCACAGCATGGAAGTTTCTTTATAGCTATCTTAATTTGTATCTCAGACTCGTCAGTTCCTGATTGGTCGAATATAATCCACAAATACCTGTATTTTCTTCAAGATGCTCTTTATTAATAGCATCAATAGTTTAATTTATTTTTTGTTTCAATATTAAATTGGTCGAAAAATTAAAATACACTGAGGTAGCCATACTAACTTGCTGTCCAATATAAACACTTTATTGAAGCAAAATATATCATCATCTCGTCGATCCTTACTGACAATAATCCAACTCATATTTCACTAACTTTTCTTCACTCTAGACTACACAGAACTAACACATCAGGATCTATAGACACTAACATTAACTCAGACTGGAATTATAGCTCAGAAGTTCTCACCAGGCAGTCGGAAAGCACCAACTCTGGTGGTCCTCCTTCTAGGAGTACGTCCAGTAGACCTTCATCACCTCCTCCTGACAGCAATAATCATTTTAGCGCTACCGATCCATCCAGTAATGTTAGTTTGCATGAAAGATCCTACATTCAATGTAAGTATATTATGTAACTTTAAAACCTTAATAAGTAATAATTATTATTATTATTCTTTAATAAGATGAAAATATTTATAAATAATTAAAAAACTTCTATTTTAGACCGCAAATCAAATTGTTACATAGAATTAGCAAATTTAAAAAGCAGACAACAAGATCACTATTTTGAAGCTTTAAGGTATGCATATTTTTTAAAATTTCTAAATAATTATTGTATTTTTTCAATTATTTCTAATAAACATCAAGTCAAATAATTATTACAGATATAAAATTTAACATTATACTGTCAAATGTAATTTTCTCTAAATTAGACATTCTTGATGCTGAAATCCATCAGTAGTTGAATAAATATATTTCATATGACCTAAAGAAATATTAATTGGTACGTTTTGAGATTTTTAAGAGTACATTTTTGTTTTTTAGAAATAAAGAATGGGCGGAACAAGCAGCTTGGCGACCCCAATTACCACCACCTGGATGGAGATTAAGAGGAGTCCTAGTAGCTCACTTACACGAGCATAAAGGAATAGTAAATAAACTTTGTGTTTTACCAGATACTCCTCTCTTTGCCAGCTCATCATCAGATGGATCAGTTAGGTAATTAAAATAATGATTAGATTACTAAATATCTATTGTTAGGATCTTATTTGAATCATGTAAAGAAGCTTCATTACCACTTCTTTTGTTTCTATCGGTTGGTGAACATTTATCTCATTGTCTCCATTGATTTTTTCTGTGTCTACCACTTTACCTTTATCTGCTATTTGACAAGAGTTAACTGCAACTTTCCCACCCTTCTTCATTTGTTTGCTGAAGGTTGTTCCATGTTAATGTGCTAGAAATTATTGCATGGTAGTCGTAGATGTCCTTCACAGCTGGTGTTTCTTCTATAAGTATAAGGAATTGATAGACCTTCATAGTAGCGCAGCTGTCTCCTGTTCCTAACTTCTCACCACCTGTTCATACTTCAAAAAGATATAGAAATGTTCTGCACTGAACTAAGCTTTTTTATCCTAGGTTATGGGACTGTAGTAAGATGGAAGGCAAAAATATTGCGAATAGGTCTAAACAACACTATAAACTAGGATCCAATATTACTAGTATGGCAGTGTGTGAAAGCGGTCAATCATTAGGAGTCACCTGTCAAGACGGATCTGTCAATATATTGAGGATAGATGCTGCAAGCAACAAGTAAGAACACAATATACTCGTACTATTATTAAGATGTTTTCTTCACAGACTAATTCTACTTTTAGAATGAATCTAGCTCAGCCGCGTCAATTAAACCACGACGAAGATGGATTTGCTGTAGACCTTCAATGCATGGATTCAGGATCTCAGAGCGTTTTAGTATATGCAACTTTGTATGGATCTATAGTCGGGTTGGACCTTCGAGCACCAGGAACAGCTTTTAGGTTAGAAAACGGCTTACGGAATGGTGTGATCACTACTTTTTGTTTAGATTCGCACCAGAGTTGGTTGATGTTAGGAACAAGTAATGGTCATCACGTTGCTTGGGATTTGAGGTTCCAATTGCCTATAATGCACTTTCAACATCCCTCAGGTAAAATTTTTTTATGCTTTTATTTATGGGAATGTTGCCAAAAACACAAATGTGTTATTTACTTATCACATAATTAATTGGCATGGCTCCTTATTTTAGGTACTGTAAGAATTAAGAAACTTATAAGTCATCCGACTGAACACTCTTGGGTTCTCTCTAGTATTCACGGCAACAATGAAATATCCATGTGGAATATAGAGACTAGTTTTAGACAGAAAGTACTCTGGGGAAGTACCTCGCCTCCTTTATCAAAACAAGTAAGTTTTTTTTTTAAATTCTGCCTATTCCCCTATATTATTAATATTTATTAATTTTGTCTTAATTAATAGTTTATTTTATTAATTTAGGATACCAGTAATAGTGTTTGTGCAATGTTGGGCGGTTCTATTGACAGATCGCCTTTTCTTTTGGCTGGTGGTACAGATCAAAGACTGAGATTTTGGGATTTAGAAAGCCCTTCCGAATCATACTTGGCGATACCTGGGGCAAATGATCCTGTGGGAACTGCTTTAAGTTATAGAAGCCGACTCATTGATGGTATGTAAATCTTCATAAAGCTTGAAAAAAAATACGTCACTTGCTAGTATACGCCATATTAGTGAGACGTAATTTTGATTTAACTGCCAGGTAACTTCTAACAAAAACATAATTGTATTTGATATCTTTGCAGGTCATAAATAATAGTTTAAATGCATTTAATTGGTTACTAAAAGATTGTATAATTGATGCTTGTTATCTATTTACTTTAGGAATATATTTATAAAAGTTTAAAAACTATATAATTTAGGTAAACAAAACGTACTCAAAAAGTCTACTGTCACTCTAATTGTCAGTGGAACCAAAATTACATCATCACTAATTTAGCATATTTAAAATTCTGATAGGTTTACCAAATAAATCAAGTTATCAGGTCAATTAGAAATATACGCGGTGCACTATTAATCCAAAATAATGCTAGGATATATTCTTTAAAATATAACTATTAAAGCTGCTAACTTTATTAGTTCGAATACAGGATGTCTAGTGCGCATGGTTAGTTATTAGTTCGAATATAAGGTGTACTATTTAAAAACTATATACAGTGAAGACGCGCGGGTTGGAATAAATTCATTTAAAATTCAGGGATTTGCTTTTTGAAAAACGCTCGGACATGTCGATTTTTATTTTTGGATGCAATTTTTTAATAGTGAAGTCGCGTATACAGGATAATCCAAAAATAAATTACGACCATCAACTTTATTTTTTCAAAGAGAAATACCTATTTTTAACTTCATTTTTGAATTTTGCAGAAAATTCTAAATTCTTCATGTACCATGGATACAAAATTCAAAAATAAAATAAAAATAGGAGTTTCCATTTAAAAAAATGAAGGTGATGGTCGTAACTTATTTTTAGGTAATCCTGTATACGTGACTTTACTATTAAAAAAAACCACATCCAAAAATAAAAATCGATGTGTCTTAGCGTTTTTTCAAAAAACAAATCCCTGAATTTTAAATGAATTTGTTCCAACCCACGCGTTCTCACTGTATATCCTTGCCTTATTTGAAGTAATGGTGCACCAAGTAGCGAAGGGTCTATTGACTCGGGTCACCTTGGATGTTGAGAAATTAAGTCGGCGAAATGTCTGCGCTTACGTAACTTCAGAACTCAAAAAACGGTATTCCGTACAAAGTTGGGAAATTAATTATTATTTCAGATTTAAGAAGTTCCGTCGTTGAAACCAGACTTCGAAATCACTAAAGCCTTGGTTTCTTTGAACACTCCGTCGCGGTGAGCGGGACAGTCCGTCGACCGCTGAGGACAGCAATTTTCGCCCGAGGTGGTTTGTTAAAAAAATATAGAAAATGATACTTTCTCTATGTCTGTACGTGCTGTTTATGTATTATGAATGTAAACGAAAGGTACTAAAATGGATGCAAATAAATTGTTTGCGTTGTTATTATTGTTGGAAGAGGAACTGGCAATTGCAACCGTCAAAGTTTCCAATAAGCCAGTGGATGAGTTGTTTTTGTATCGCGATACAGAAGGTGCCTTTAATATCACTGTGCAGCGGAGGCTTTTTGGAAATGAAACCAAATTTAGGAAGTATTTTAGACTTTCTACAGATCTTTTTGAATTCGTGTTGAGTTTTATAAAGGACATAATTTCCAAGAAACCTAAAAATAAAGTCATGATGTCATCTGTATGTGTGAATTTGTCACTTATTGTTTTAAAATTAATAACAATATAGTCTCCGCACACGCCGACGATTCCGCTGATATCAAACTCAACAGATATCAACTGACTCTTCGCGACAAATCAGCGGCATGAATCCGTCCTGCTCAGCTAAGCGGATTCAAGAAAACCATTCCCATTTAAATACTCTGGTTGGATAAAATCGTCAAAACGCGACGGTTGACGGACTGTCCGCTCATCGCGACGAAGTGTTCAAAGAAACCAAGGCTTAAACTAGCCTCTCTTACGAAAGTTCAGAAATCCTTAAACGGAACGGAGACTAATTTTCTCAGACTATAACAAATTATTTATTTGCTAATATTTAGCAAGCGACAGTCGACCCAGAGAATAACGAATTAAATCCTAATGGTAAAAGCCAATAATGAAATATTCCTTATATTTACCACGGTTTACATAGGCGGCTAAGTTAAAAAAAAATGCCGACGGTATTACTATATCGGACTACTCGAGAATTCGGAAATTCGGCACTGGAAAGAGCAAGAGTTCGCGGGGATCTCAGCTTTATACATTACGTTCTGACTAGTTCTGTTTGACAAGTGGTTTGGAATGGGAGTAGCTATTGTTTACTAGACAGGGGACTAAAAGAACGTTCTTGTTGAAATTTGCAAGAATGATCACATAATTTACATTAATTTGAGGCGGTTATAGCTGGATTCGAATTTTGGTAAAGAATGATATATTTTGATTAATCGAAGTAGTCGATTAATCGAAATAATCGATGAATTGAAATAAACGATTAATCGAAATAAACGATTAATTGATATAATCGATGAACGAAATAATCAAAATAATCGAATAATCTAAAATAATCGATTAATCGTTTAATAGATTATTCGAAAATAATCGATTATTTTGCCCATCCCTAAGCATGACACATTATTGGACAGGTAATTTGATGTAGAATTCGGTAATAAGACTAGTTATTGCATTACTTTTGATTTTAGCGTCCTCTAGCTTGATAAAAACTATTACGTATTGTAAAGTGTGACACTTCATTGGAAAGCTAATTTTATTATTAATTTAATGCACCACATATCGTTAATCTAAAAATATCCATATTGCACTTGCATCAAAATAAAGTTAACAATAATGCAAACAATGACTAATTTTCAGACTTTTGTAATGTGAAAATATTTTGATTAAAATTATTAAATTTTGATTAATCAAAAATAATCGATTAATCGAAAATAATCGATTAATAAAAAGAATCGATTAATCGATTATTTTGCCTACACTTATAATGCTAAAAAGTGATGTGTGAAACTGACTGCAATCTGACCAATCAGAATTCTACAGAATTGCCAACATAAACTCAAATCGCTTCTCCTACTTTAAAAACAGAGTATACTAAAAATGAACTGTCAGTATTGGGGTTTTTCAAAATCAACTTAGAATAAAGTATGTACTATGTAGATATATATTATAATGGAGTGAGTGTGGTTGGTTGCTATTAGTGTTTTTTTTTTTTTTGAATCTTATAGTCCTATTCGGTATTGTCAAAAACTTATTCAGTCGATAATAAATGATTAAATTCTAATTACCAATTAACAAACAGTCTCTTTTCTATTAACCAGCTGAATTATTTTTTTTATTTAAATTTTTAAAAATCTCTCAAAATTACTTTAAGTATAACTCAAATGAAAGTATGATTAGGGTACTTTAAATGGTGATATAAAATACAGGGTAGTCAATAAAAATAAAATTATTTATTTAAATTTTGACTCACCCTGTACAGATTTGTTTTGAATTAAAATAAATTAGTGCATTGTTTCTTTTGCAGTTTACAAGTTATTGAAATCAATACGATTATCATATAAAACTGATTAAAATGTGTGAAATAACCCTGTGTAATCCCATTTGTAGTCTTAAACTTATTTTGGTAAACCCTTTAGAAATCAAAATATTAGCAAGTAACGTTACTTTTTGTATACTTTGTATTCAGTGTGTTCCATAAAGGTGGGTTCATATGGGATTATTTTTAATATTACCATTGGAAAAAATGTCGTATTTTTCTCTGCTTTTTTAAAAAACTTAAAATAGCCTATATTAAAGTTAACTAGGTATGTGCCGCGTTTGAATATCCACATCCGGTGCATTTTTACATCTCGAACGTTTGTTTATCAACATCGGACACATCTACTACATCTGCGTTTGTTTATCTGAGATGTACCTGTCCAGATTACATTTTTTACATCTCGATTTGAAATGAGATGTTCGTTCCATGCCAGAAAGTAAGTGTTCTATGAAGCCAAGTTTGTCAATTTATCCTTTGTTTATGCCAGTATAAATATAAATATAAAAGTGATTAGTTTGTTTAATTTTTCTTTAGATTTCAAATTTAGGTTGATTTGTAGTCTCAAGAGTCAAATTTAAAAAGTATAAACTTCTAACTTGACATTGTCATTTTATTACGTGACCAATAAAGTCTAGAGCGTTTATTACATCTACATTCAGATCTAATTCTCTATCATGTGATAAAAAATTCTCAACATCTCAGATGCATCCGATGTGGATATTCAAACGTGGCAATGGCATTAGTTCTGTATCTGTAACGTATGGAGGGTGGGTTAACCAACGACACTTAGACTTCACTAGGGCCATTGTGCATCCTCCTAAATCGATAGGCACCTCCTGACTCGTGAGCCAGTCTACAGATTTAATATAGTTGACAACGTCGCCAAGAGGCGCTTCTCTTATATCGGCCGGTGTTAGCCAGTTCTCGCCGAACACAAATCTTCTAATTAATTTTTTGTGTGTATTTTTGTTACTCTCTCTTTTTTTGCCTTTTATATGTTATATGTAGTTCTACTTTTTAAGAATAAAGTGTAATATATTTTAATTGTAAATTACCAAATAATGTTATTAATTAAATATATATATAGGTACTGTAATTTATAACTCGAAACAAGTGAGTTTTCACTTATCGAGTGTAACTTTTTATTCATTTAATTTATTTAAAAAAAAAAATTCAGTAGTTGGCAATGTTCAGTCAGAATGCCTGTGATCAGGCGCATATTCTGTCTCGTCATAGTCGAGTATTTGTTCGCTGGAGTGTTGTCAGGATAACTTAAAAGCTCCCTGGCAAGTCTACAGCTTCTTGTTTCATCCCATCTTTCCTTGAATTTCACAAGGGAGTGTTTTTAATTAGGTTTGTCACTACCAATGTTGTCAGTCCAATAGAAGGGCCAGGTCCAAAAAGTATTTGGTCAGCTGCCTTCTTTGCAGGTAAATCAGCAAGGCGGTTACCTTTCGATGTGGCGTGACCTTCGATCCATCTTAAGGTAACCACATTGTTGATAGATACTTTGGCCAAAGCTTCTTGACAATTTAGTACTAACCCTGAGTAAATTCGTGGCATGTTCAGGGCGAGTAGTGCTCGTCTGCTATCTATATAGATGAGCATGTTCCTTCCAGTGATACTGTATCTGGTGATTTTTTGCTGCTATGAAAATCCCTGTTAACTACACTGACACTATTTTATGTTTAGGTTTAAGGATCTGAAGTATATTCCACATCCTGAGCCTTGTTTTCCTGGCATTAGTTAACTGTTAAAGTCGGTATTTTGTTTAATCGTTTTAAGTGTTACAATAAGCAGAGATGATTGCCCTACGACGTTTTCATCCAATCGTAATATTAAAAAAAAATTTCCATATGGATCCAACTTTATGGCACACACTGTATATATTGTGAATTAATGAAAATTTTTTTTATGAAACTAAGTTATCGATCTAGTCTTTTTTGTAAAATAACTATTGTTCTATGTATAATTTTAATGTATTTTTTTTTAATTTGGTGTCATTGGTATCAACTACTAAGGTTATTAGCCTCGTGTTCTGTGTAAACTTTGTTAATGTTTCCCAGCGCCACTTTAGGAACAGCACTGTTAATTAAAACCCAACAGTGAATGGTCGAGTGGGGAATCCTACTAAGGCATTAAATTCATTTTAAATAATTAAATATAAAAATCCCGGTCAACGGTAGGATTCGAACCTGGGACCCTTGGATTCGCAGGCAGAGACTCTACAACTGAGCCACCTCCCTTGATTTCAATATTATTTAGACCGATTCAGAGTCAATTTTTGCCGTGTCGTTTGCTGTTAGTTTTTCATCTTAATGTGGATCACTTTGCAATAGTTCCTCACTTATCATAATTTTTTACTTTAATATGGTAATTTATTGTTTAGGTACGTTGGTGATATATGAAGAAGCAGGCACCATAAGAAAATTGGACAGAGGTGAAGAAATACCCAGGCCGGGACCCGAGCCACCGGCAGCTGGTCACAGAGATTGTATTTCTGATATTGCAATGTGCAAAGCATCACAATGCTTCCTTGTTACAGCATCGCGAGATGGCGTTATAAAAGTATGGAAATAGACATTTTTACGTTCGGTACTGATATTATACATAATATAATTGAAATACAAACTATGTATTTGAAAATACGTATACTTTAGATACGTGTATAGTTTCCGTAAAAAAAAGATGATTCATTTTCTTTATAAGACAAAAATGATCAAAATATTAAGTCAAGAAGAAACTATATAAGCGTATAGGTATATTTATTATAATTGTGATTTTTTTAGTCCTTTAGTACTCTTAAGTTAATAATGAAATAAACCTTTTTATTATACAATTTAGGATAAAAATTATGCATGTATTTTATTTTATAAAATATTTTGAAACATGACTTGTGTGTCTCTTGCTTTTTTGACTTTGTTAATAAACATTTTTAAATGACAGCTAAATATTGTAATTTTAGTTAATTACTATCTTGGAGATACACAATTTATGTTAAAAAAGCCACACTCAATAGTTTATTAAATTTATGGAACTATTCTGTGTGATATTTTTGTTTAAATATATAAAATGTTAACTATGTTTTGCAATAAATAATTTAAATAAAATAACTGCTTTTAATATTTAGAATCACATAAATGAATTTATGACCGGGTAATTCATGTGTATTAAAAGGACCAATTTTTTAATGCATTTATTTTTCAAAAATAAAAAACATCTTACAAACTTTTATTATTAAACAAAATTAAACAATACTTATGTAATGCCACTGATTCAGTCGAAGTGCATGAAAGAGGCGAAGCGAGGGAAGTGGCTGTTTTAGGTCATGTAGCAATAAATCCGACCCTTAGTACTAGAAAATTGTCCGACGTATATGGTGTAACACGCACGACAATCAGGAGAATCCTTAAACGACATAAGTTTCATCCTTTTAAGATACGATTGGTTCAGGAACTGAATGAGGATGATTTCGATCGCCGACTCTAGTTCTGTGAAGTGGTCAGTGAAAATATTAACAATAATTAAAATTACAAGTTCCATATGTGTTTTTCCGATAAGTTTTCATTTTACCTTAACGGCATTTGTAAATAGGCATAACTGTCGATATTGGTCAGATGAAAATCCAAGAGTATTTCATGAAGTACATACTCAGCATCCCCAAAAACTAAATGTTTGGGCTGGTATTAACGGAAATCACATAATCGGTCCCTTTTTTATACCCGGTAATCTCAGTGGCGAAGTGTATCTGAAATTATTAGAGAACGCTATTTATCCAGCCCTCGTGTAAGTATTGGAGAATGAAGAAGACCATCATGCCATCATTTTTCAACAAGATGGCGCATCACCTCATTTCGTACAACCTGTCCGTCAATTTTTGGATGAGCATTTTCCTCAAAGCTGGATTGGAAGAAGGGGGCATATTGAGTGGTCACCCAGGTCACCTGATCTGAATCCACTGGACTTCTTTCTATGGGGTCATCTAAGATTTACGCTACCCAGTCCGAATCACTGGATGATTTGCGAAATCGTATAATTAATGAAAGTCGTCAAATTACACCCGACATTTTGCGTAATGTACGGGAACGTTCTGAACAAAACTTATTTTACTGCATGGAAGTTAATGGTGGCCATTTCCAAGATTTAATAAACTAATCACAGAAGTAAGTATTCTTTGTGTTTGTTATTAGGTAGACATTTTATTCATATTACCTCTATCGACCTCTCTCACTATTTTAGCTCTTATCGATAACAATTTTGACGCAAAATTTTACGGTCAGATAGTAATCGATGAGATCTTCAAAATGAAACATTGCAACACCCTTCACCCCTATTCAAAATCAGAGGGTTCTGCTTCCTCCTGTTAGAGGGTTGAAGTTACATGGATAAAGAAACCAAATTTTTACCCCTATAATTAAAAATTGATGGGTTTGAGCTTTTTTCCAGATTTTCATTTTAAAGCCGTAAAATTGGGGTGTAAAGTTTTCGTTGGCCCACCCTGTATATCTCCTCTTAACTTCTAACCACCCTAACTCTGTTAGTTTTAATAATTGCAAAAATTCCAAATATCATTTTTATATAAAACTTTATTCTTCACAATTTTTATTAAGAACTTTTTTTATATCACCTACCGTTTTTAAATAACCTTAAAAAACACTATATTTTCGCCATTTGCCGGGGCCTGAAAAACAAAATTTTTTACATATCGTTTTCAAATACTTTAAAGTGACTTATATCAAAAATTCCCGTATTTCCTCCAAAATTTTGCTGTAAAGGTCTATTTAGTTGGAATATAAAACATTACTGACATCTAGGCAACCAATAAAACTTTTTTGTATTGTTAGTTGCATATGCATCATAGAACGTCATTATTAATTATTTATTCTCAACGACTTACTACTACTACAACTATATTGATTATTAAAGTTATTTAGTTTTCAAAAAGTGGATTATTTTGTCGTGTATTGTGTTTTAATTTTTTTGTGTTGATTTGGACTGGAAAATAAGGACCAAAACAACATTATTAGTAAGTTGCAAGTTTAACCAAATTCTATTTTTATAAGTCAACCTTTACTTTGATATAAACTTTCAATAATAATAATGTATATTATTGATTTTAAAACCAAAAAAATGTTAATTTTTATGTTTTCTTTTCGCCACTGGTGACACAATGCATTTTTCGAAACAGTTTCATAATGTTCAACATTATGCAACTGGTTACGTAAAGTAAATCCTTTTGACACTTTATATGTCAAAATTAGAAAAATAAAATAACAAAATTTGTCGATGATTAATTCAATATAACGATTCAAATTAATTTTCGCGCGCCTGTCATTTGTCATCTATAAGTAGGATGTTTGTTTATTTACATGTTTTTGTTTTGGACGGATTTTGTATTTGTGATTTTTTTAACTGTTTTTAGATAATATTCTCATTGTAATAGTGTTTTTGAGTTTCATTTAGTGTTAATTTAAGTTTAAGTCTCGTGCTTTCGTCATAAATATAATATTTATCATGTGTATGACTTAATTTGTTGGAAATATTTACCTATTGGTTACTACAAGAACATCTAGAAATATGTATTCACTAAACCCAGGACATGTTGTATTATGTGGTTTAAAGGACATTTCAGGTACCACACGTTTATTATTGATGAACTTATTTAAAAATCTTACTAGACTTATTCTTATATTATGAAGTGAATCACGTAGTACTTTGTATACATGTAAATGGTAATAAAACCGTCAAAAAATAAGATTTCAGTTTGATTCTAAACAAAGTTTCGTAAAATTTCAATATTGTGAATTTGTAGATATCCATTTATCGTAAAAAACAAAATTTTACGACTTGTACTTGGAAAATAATGAATCTTCAGTTTTGATTTTGACATTAACACCATATAGATTGCAATTTTCTGGGGACTTCGTCACAGATTTCATTTTTAATATAAACACTATCACATGCTATAAGAAAAAAACAAATTTAAAGCTAAAAAGTAAAAAAAACTCTATTTGTAATTGATACAAATTAAAATGTAAACAATGAACATGAACGCCAATGTTGCCAAATGATGAACTGATTTTAAAACAAAATTAATAAATGAACTGAAATTTAAAAAAAATCAATATAATAAATCGGTTTTATAAAAAAATCCTTAAATAAATATAGATTATCATAACATACACAAATTTTGATTCTTAAATAAAAGGTTTTATCCACTTCTTCCAGAGCTAAAATCCGACGACGTAGCGAAGTTTTGCTACTTCTGGCAACACTGAACGATATCCTACTTATTCGGACCTTCTACAAATTTCCTCCAGAGGGCGTATCACTTAGCTTGAATCGCTTGAATGCTCGACTTCATCGCCTAGAATCATTCTGTTCAGTTCTAATGTTTAATATACGAGGGCTGTTCTCTTTCCATTGAGCCTAGTAAAGTAAAACAGTTTATTCACAAAAAAACATTTACTTCTAATTTTTCAAAATATTATCCTCCATACTCAATGCATTTTTGTACCCTCGAAAATCATTCTTGAAAAAATGTTCTCCAATCTTCTGGCAGTATTTACTTCATTTTTAAAGACATCATTCGCTGCTTAGGTCGATCAGAGACAACAGAGACGTGTAACCATAGATAAACTAATAAAGGTTTTATATTAATTTATCTATGCGTGTAACTTAATAGGAAAATATGTTCGGTGGTCCATTTAAATTACATATATGACCCTCTTTTTCTTTTACATTGACCTTTACATATGTCTATCTCTCTCCAATAAAACTAACACCATTTTCAGAGGGCGCTGGTGTTGCTGGTTTTTTGACGTCGAAATATCGATTAAAACTGACAACTGACAATGTTATGAATGTTGTTATGAACATGTGCATTTTATTAAAATTAATTTAATTTGGGCCCGTATATTTCTTTGAGTCTGATTTTGTTGTTTAATTAATTTTCTTTGGGGGGGAATGTTTATTTTTGCATATTTTTTTTGCATGAAGCAATTTCTGGAACCAAACTCGCGTTTTTGTACACATTTCTTTCTAGAGGTAAGTAATTTCCAATTTATTAAGAAAACCACTGTATAATGTGTGTGTTTAATAATATATTACATAATGACTATAATTATTTTAGGTGAATTGGAACAGAGATCCATTGTTACAGCTACTTGTGTTCATTAAGTAGGTAGATGAATGTCTGGACAGCTTTAATGGTAGCACAAAATTCCTACCTATCTACTAGAAAAGTAAAATGTATGCTGAATAAAAAATCTGTACATGTAGTATTGGCAAAGGACTTTTGAAATGATTAGAGATTAGCTATTTCTTACATACACCTACCTCTAACAGCCACTCTAAAGGAAGAAAAAAACATTGAATCACAAAAGGGCAGAATTTTAAATCAGGATGCATTGGAAAATAAATTTGGGGACATCAGGTCGGTTCTGGATTTTATAGAGAGATCAATCTCAAGAAAAGTTAATTTATCCTGCAGAACAACCAGTAGTTTAAGTAGGATTTGGTATAACTTTATTAGAAGATTTCCTTGATAATAAATTGTAATATAGGTACCAATTGTTTCAAATAAAAAAAAAGTTAAATTCAAAATTAGATTTTTCATGGGTAAAATGTTTTATTCATTCAAAAATTGTAAGGTAATCTATAATTAAGGGAATATGGAAAATAGGTATACCCTGGTGGTGTAAGAGACAGGTAAGGGACAATGACAAAAAAATTACAAAAATGTATTCATCTTTAAAAAGTGTTTATTATTAATATTATTTGCTATGTTTGAAAAGTACCTCCTGCTGCAGAACAGATCGAATAGATTAGACGACTAGTTGGAGAAGGTTCACCTAGTAACCAAATTAGGAGACTAGGAAAACTTTTACATGACTGGGGACACAACAAGAATGCACACCCACAAGATACACAAACGAAAAAACAGGGGTAAGCCTTCAGCAACGTCCTGTTTAAATGATAGTATGTCATCCTTCATTCCCTTTTAGACTCAGGCCTTATACATTTGTGTTGAGTGTATGTGTGTGTTTGTTTTGTTTCCATGGTTTCTATTAAAATAAACAGTCATAACATATCGATACCTTTTTGCCAGACTAACATAAGCGACATTTGTTCAAATGTCAAATGTTACATTAGTTTTTAAATATATTATGAATATTTAACAACTGTTACTTTGTAATTTGTAGGAGGTACTTTCTGAACATAGCAATTGTAGTTTGTTTTTCTGTACCTTACAAAAATATAATTTATAGAAAAAGAGTTTGGTGTATTATTTTTCCAAGTTTAAATATTTAATAATCAATAGAATTTTCAAGTTTTTTTAGCGAAATTTACAAGAGTAATAAAAACTATGTTCACTGCTTATATTAAACTGATAAAACTTCCTTTATTAAAATGATTATTTATATGATAAAAATTTTGATGTTATTGGAAGCTTTTATATTTTTTAATAAACAGTGAAACAATAGTTTTTGTTTCTCTTGTAAATTTGTTGTATACAAAAACGATATCTGAATCCATGTTTGAATTTCCCGCCCTAAAGCATTTTTAAGTTTCCCGCTATTTACTAGTGGCGCCATCATAGACTGGTTGTGGTTACAATCGCCCAAATAAGTTTTACCGAACAAAAAAAATACATTGAGTTACACGTCTCGCTGGATTGTCTCTGGCACAGAACACTTACTCTGTCTCTGGGTCGATCTAAAACATAAACCTCGTAATGTATGTAATGGCTGCGTTCATCCACGCCACATGCTACCTGATCGATCTGGTAGCGCTCTCGAGTGGCACGTATGAACGGTGTATTTTGACATTTCGCTCAAGGAGCGGCCGACATCACATACTTATAATAGGTATACGGAGCAAGAGAGACGTCCGACCTGTTTAACATAGGGGCGGCCATTTTTATACAAGATTACTAGTACATAGGTGACCAGAAATACAGCAATATGAAAACTTGGTTGCAGATGTCTAGGTCTTTTCACTTTTAAATACATCATTTTGTACAGATTTTTTAAAAGAAATAATACAATATTATATCTGAATTAAATTTTTATTCTACAACAAAAAAATATTTTAATGTTTAAAAATATATGTTAGGACCAATTCCACCGTTGTGTTAAACGGATATTAAAATGACATTGTTAATGTAAAAATGTAATTTTAAACTTCGTTTAACACAACGGTGGAATCGGTTCTTAGACTGATAAATAATAGGCCGACAAATAATAGATTAAATACCTAAATACTAATTTTAAATGACAAAAGTACAGTAGAGGAAGTTAAAAATATTAAAATTTCCAGGATACTTTAAAATTAAATTGATGGTTGCATATTTGTTTTATTTTAAACAATTTACTTTCTTCTTGTATAATTTCTAAAAGCTACAAATTTTTAGTGAACGAGTCGTCCTTATTGATTCTGCAGTGAATTGTACTAACAACTTAAAAGAAATTTTGTCCAATCTCTATATTGCAGATAACCACAATAAGGAACGATCTGCTTGTTTTGGAACCCTAAAATAATATAAAGACACTTCTTTCATATCCTTTATTTTTGCTAAATCTTATTACTTACTTGTGGAATGTAACATTTGAATCTATTGGCAACAGTCTTCTTATGTTCTTGCAAGATCTTACAAGACATCTTGAATAAAGCCCAGTATAGAGAACTTATACTTGGATTAAAGTCTATTCACAAATGTTAAAATAAATAAAACGTTTATACACTTAGAAAATAATATCCACAATCAAAATATTCTAAAATAACACAAAAAAATTTAACCAAATTCACAAACACATTAAAATTTGACACTTTTGACAGATGGAAAGATAAATTGGTTGCATAAGTTTCAGTTTGTTTATATAAAAATGGCGGTCATTTCTATCTTCTTTTATTAAACACTCAGTAAAGATGCGCAGAGGGTTTTACGCCGTATACCTATTTAAGTATGTGGCCGACATTCATTGCGTTCGGTCTGCCAAGTTCCTTTAACTCCTTTAACACTTTTAACTCCAAACGACCCTTTTAGCGTTCGGTTTAGTCCGATTAGTGACAGTTTAACACGCTTAAATGTCATTTAAAAGCACCCTAAAATCTGTCCCGCTCCAGCCCCTGTCTATCCGAACTCGCCTATTAAAAGTAGCGCATTTTATTTAGGCTATGGCTGCGTTCATCCGCGCCATATGCTACCTGATCGATCTGGTAGCGCTCTCGAGTGGCACGTATGAACGGTGTATTTTGACATTTCGCTCAAGGAGCGGCCGCCATTAAAAGTAGCGCATTTTATTTACGTCTGATCGGTGATCACTGATCTGTCTTACGCACTTACGTCCACGGTTTGCTTGGTGACTAGTAGGGTTATATTAGCATATTAGCAATTGAAAAATAAACAAACAAATCTTCAACCAGAGACATTCAACTCAAAAGTAAAATGAATAAACCAAAATCAAATGTCACTTTTAAACATGGTTCATCCGTGCATAAAGATCGATCAGGTAGCGTAAGTGATCGCTACTTTTGTAGCGCTCCTTGAAATGGCGCGGATGAACGCAGCCTATGTTTACGCTGATCGGTGATCACTGATCTGAGTGATCTGTCTACGCACTTACGTCCACGGTTTGCTTGGTGACTAGTAGGGTTATATTACCAATTGAAAAATAAACAAACAAATCTTCAACTAGAGACATTCAACTCAAAAGTAAAATGAATAAAACAATCAAATGTCACTTTTAAACATGGTTCATCCGTGCCACATACTTTGATTACTATACGGGGCAAGAGAGAGGTCCAACACGCCCAACATAGGGCGCGGCCATTTTGAACTCTATGACACAGTGTATAGCTAAAGAATCAGATCGCTCACTCTGCGTCGGCACTTTTTATCTCAATGTTCCAGTTTAAACACTGCGCAACTCAGATAATACAATATATGACAACCGCCTATAATAAAACAGCAGTCTTATGCGTATCCTGAATTTGTATCCCTGGAGTGGATGTTATTTTGGAAATTTCAGCTGGTCCGAGTGAGCTAACTGATTCTTTAGCAATAAACTGTGACTCCAAAAATAATATTCACTGACACTGACAGCAGCAAGCAAAATATCAAGTGCGTTTTAATCATCCGCTTCTGCTTCCGGAATTGTCGGTTTAGTCGTTTTAACCTGTCAGATTAAAACAAGAAAACCGACAATTCCGAAGCAGAAGCGGATGATTAAAACGCACCTATTAAAAATATTGCGCCAAGATGTAGGCAACACGTAATAAGGGTTCAAAATGGCGGAGTTTTCTATCTCCTTTTAAAAGGCACTCAGAAAGCTGCGCAGTGCGACCATTCTCCGTATAGTAAAAGAAAATCAAAGTATGTGATTAAAACACAATACACGACAAAATAACCCACTTGTTTGAAAACTAAATAACTTTAATAAGCCATATAAACATGAAAAGTCGTTAAGAATAAATAATTAATAATAATAGTATGTTCTATTTGTCAATAATATGATACATAAGCAACTAGCAATACAAGAAAGTAGTAATATTGGTTGCCTAGATGTCAGTAATTTCTTACCAAAACACAATTTTATAAATAATCTAGTCAAAATTAAAAAAAAAAATTGTATGTAACACGTTACGAAATACCGTTTTATGTAACTCGTTCATGTTGCGGGACCTCGCTCTATTCGTCCCGCAAATATTCACTCGTTACATAAAATTAGGCATTTCATAACTAGTTGCATAAATTATTCAAAAAATCACATAAGATGTGACATCGATAATTTTATTTGCCCTGAAAGATTAATAGGTAAAAATCATTTAAAATATGAATCAATTTTTGCTGATTTAAAGATTTATTTGTATACTCATAGAAATGGCAAAAAAGCTAGTATAATTATTGTTTAAAAGAATTGTCTAACAAAAGTTTATAATTATTATTGACTATCTGTGCCATCCTATAAGGCAGGCCTGCACAACTCAGATTTTCAAAGGGCCAGTTTCAAACACCGTAAACGAGTGCCAAGAGAATCCTGAGCTTATAAAGCAGGTCGAGGTGGTCGATTCTAAAAAAAAAAAACAGAAAAGGTCACCAAGTCCAGATCCTTCTATCGAGCTTCTAAAAAAAGGAAGTCCCCACCTTTTAATTTTGTACCCCAAGTCATCAGCTTATATTAAACTAGGTAATTAATACCTAAATGCAATTTTGTTACTGAAAAATGTACAGTTTGACGTAGGTGGGCCAAATTGGTCAACGGACAAAGGGCCAAGAAAACGACAATGGCGGGCCGTACGTTCTGCAGGCATGCCATAAGGGGACGAAGTCCATGAATAAATATTGGAGGGTTGAGAAAGGTTGAAATTAAAAATGATTCTGAAAAATAAATTGAATAAAAATGGGGCATCTGTTAAACTGAGAAGAGTATAATAAAGAATGATTATATCTTCATTCTAGTTACTATACTCTTTATATACAGTCTGTGAAGAGTATTATAGGTTTGCTTTCGAGAAACCAAAATATTGATACAAATTAAAAATTTTGAATATATTACAAATCAATAACAAAAAGCGATATAAACATTAAAAAAATCAAGCTCTATAAAGGGATGAAGCCTATTGATTACGAAAAAATCTGAATAATAATAATACTCTTCCTAATTCACCCCCTGACGAGTGAATTTCAACCCCTGAAGGCGACTAAACGACTTGTATATTATTATTTGCTGTGAAGATGATTGAAGGTGCCATTTGACTTACAAGTGAGGAAAACCTCACTTACCATCATCGAGACGGTAACACATGCCGATTTATAATCTGGATGTCATATCAACAGAAATTGAATTTCTGTTAATACAGCAACACATCAAATCCTATAACAAACCATGTAATTTAATTAAAAATCCACATATGTATGGTCTGAATAAAAATGGGGGGGTTAAGGGAGGTTGAAATTTAAAATAACATTCCTAAATCAAAAACGATATCAACTTGAAATTTTCAGGAAAATCAAGCTGTATAAGGGAATAAAGCTTATGAATAAAAGTGGGTGGTTAAGGGGTGTTCAAATAAATAAAAAACAAACGATATTAATATAAAATTTTTAGTAAAATCTAGCTCTATAAGGGGATAAAGCCTAATGGTTCAGAAAAAATTTGAATGAAAAGGGGGTTAAAGGGGTTGAAATATTAAAAAAATCATAACTGAAAAAAACGAAAAATTATATCAATTTTTTAACATAAATCAATCTTTATAAGGAGACAATTAGAGCCTCTTGATTGTGAAGAAAATTTGAATAACAAATATTAAAAGTAATTTTTGCAGATGCCATCACCACATCTTAACCAAATTTATATGGGACCACTCCTGAGGTACCCCCTTACTAACAGAAAAAGAATCATAGAAATCGGACAAGGTGGTAAAGAATTATCGCTAAATACACATACAAAATTAATAGTTTGAGGACTTTCTCATGGACCCAATTATTAGATTTTGACCAAATTTATATGGGACCACCCCTGAAGTACTCCTTTCTAACAAAAATTGAAATCGGACACCATGTTAAAGAATTGTCGCTAAACATACATAAAAAAATATATACCGACAAATTGAGAACCTCCTCCTTTTTTGAAGTCGCTTAAAAATGGAAGGGGTCAGGGAGGGTTAAAATATTAAAAAAATCCTAACTTAGGAACAAGAAAAGATAACAGCTTGAAATCTTTATGAACAATCTAGCTCTATAAGAAGACGACTCCTATTGATTCTGAAAAAATCCAATTAAAAATGTGGGGGATCTGTTAAACTGTGAAGAGTATAATATAGAATTCCAAGTATTATACTGTGTGTCTGCAGGTAGCCAATAGGTAAAAACTACTGTTATTATTTTATTTTTAAAAATTCGAATTTTTATTTGAAAATTTGTATTTAGACTCTTCGTTAGTTTATAAACAAATTTGTTTTATAAAATTTTGGTAAAAAATGATAAATAACGGTACTCATCCCTTGAAGTATTTTCATACTTTCCTAATTTATTAGCTGTACATGTACATTTTCTCAACAAGCAGAACTTTTTATAAGGAATTACTTTTAGACGTAAAATTAATAATTGAGATTTCCCTATTGGGTACACCCATCCGCGGACACAGGATAATATCTTTATTCTATTTATTATATACTTTTTTGACTCGTGTTCTGTTTATGTTATGGAGTGCTAGTATTCTCTAATACTCCATACTGTAGGAGTACTAGTACTATTAGGCATTCCAACGATCTGTCAAACAATAAGTGCCAGTGGCCCAGTGGGAAGATCTTGTATATCTAAGGGGGGTAGCGACATTATCTTGCATCTTGAACGCTATTTTTATTCGAAATAGTAGTCGCCTAGCCTGCAAAATTTATGAAGAAATATATCAGCAGGTTTTTTAAATATTATTTTTATTACGTTTGACATAAAATATTAAAATGTAATCTATTATTCATGAGTTTACGTATAGTAGATAGAATACATCGTATGTCGCAATCCTTAGATACACCAAACCTTCCCACTGGCAATTCATTTGTTTGGAATGCCTAATAATATACTCCTACATGCCTATAGACACGCCTTGTTACTGTTTCTCAGTGGCACTTTAGGACCAGCACTGTTGTTAATTAGAACCCAACAGTGAATGATTGGAGTGGGGAATCCTACCTAAGTAAGGATTCATGATTACTCTCATGGGTGCAGTTCAAAAAATTTTCGGGCGGCAATATAGATAGGTCAAAACGCCGCAAGCTATAGTCGAAGGCCATAGCGAAAAAATAAAAAATAACAAATCAAAAGAGGTGCCCTCGTGTGACGGCGCCCATGATTGGTCTTATTTCTTATACGGTTGTTTGTTTTTATTTTATGGCTTAGGATGTATACACCTATAATATGCCAGTCGTCTCAGTTTGTGTTTGATTTTCATTCATGTGTGTTCTATGTAGGCTTTGTTACTGTTTCCCAGCGCCACTTCATAAACATGGTCGAAGTGGGAAATCCTACCGGTTGAATATATTTTATTTTGGAATCAATAAGCAATTGTTAATTTTTGTTATAAATTATACATTATTTGTTCAAGTGTTTTTATTAGTTAATTTATTGTAATATATCGAGTATACCGACTATATATAGTTAATTAAGTGAGGTATTTTTGAGGATTTTTGACCCCCCTCCCCCCTGCCCATATATCCCATGGATCTAATATGGATATCCAAATGTCCGTCTATATCCAGGATATAGACGATATCCTATGGATATCCAGCAAAATATCTAATGGGTATCTCCCAGACAATACACGAAATCCCAGATATATCCACAGAATATATTTTGTGGATATCCAATATATCCACAGGATATTTATTATAGATATCCAGTTGATCTAATATGGATATCCAAATGTCCGTCTATATCCAGGATATAGAAGATATTCTATGGATATCCAGCAAAATATCTAATGGGTACCTTTAGTAGAGGTTCATAAGTAACCAATGGATATATCCTATAGATGTTTAACATATCCAGTGAACATCCATTATTTGATATATTTAAGATATCGGAAATTATATGCCTATAGGGTGTCGTATATTTAATGCTTCATTAATTTTTTTTTTAAAGATAAGTGGAACAATATACTGCATAATCTAAAAACATTCCATGTGAAGAAAATCAGCATTTCAGTAGCATAACATCGGAACGCCCTATATTTTTAATTTGGTATATATACACCCATACAAGGTTTACTATTCTCCCAGCAAACATTTTGGTGTAATTTGACGTCGATACTTCCTAAATTATATATAATAAATTTGGTCGCAAAATTAGATTTAACCATAATTAAGTAAAATTTACGTTGGCTCGACGTGGATTCGACATAAGTGGAGAATAAGACGACGTCGAAATTTGGTTTTATTTACCAAAATAGGTAGAATTACATCTAAATCCACATTGTAGTAGCCCAGTACGTTTGGTTAGTAATACCTCTCTAGGGAAATTTGACGTCAGTATAACGTTAATTCGACGTTGATTTAACTAAGTTTAGGTAGAAGCTACCAAAATAATTGCAGATGACGTATGCCTCCAAGTGTACGAAAAGAAATTTTATACTTATTTGGTATCTTTATCTATATATAAGTAGAAATATTGTAAGAAGTCACCAACACAACTAAAACATATACCTAATTCACATGAAAGATTGAAAATAAATAAATGTCGGTGACAAAAATATATATAATTGCGGTGAATATACAGTTAACGCGTGTTGAAATTAATGCGAAGAAAATTTTGTCGTGGATGTTAACAGTTCTATTTAGAAAAATAACAATGCCCTTCCAAAATACTCTCTAATTAAATAAAATATAAGAAAAAAATATGATCGTGTAAAAAAATAATAATATTATGAGCTAAAACTATGTTACGTTTGTTGTGTTTCACTTTAGAAAATCAATAATGTTTCGTTTTTTGGTATTTTCATTCGTATGTTTTAGTTATGGTCATTTTAAAAATTTAAAATTTGGAATCTACTTCAATTATATTAAGAAAATATGGCGTATTGTGCGAATTCGACCTAAAAGTTATTATGACTAAGGAAATCTACGTATTTTACAAATACCTTTTTACTAAGTTGAATTAACTTCAATTTCACGACATATTAGTTAACTTTACCTATTTAAAGAAATAATAACTTATAAGTTTTATAAAAAATTTACCTATAGGTAAATATAACATATTTAGGTCACGTTGTTCTGCACTTGAGAATTTAGATGTTTCGCTTTACGATAAAAATCGGAAGTATAACGATATGATTTATTATTTTTCGAACTCATTTTATTAATTATTTTTTGACCTCATTTAAAGCTCTATCTACACCACACGTAAATTAAGATTACGACTGTAATGGTTTTTTTCAAAATGGCCGAAATTCTTAAGAATAATGACGTAACTGAAGTAACTGAACAACCTAATTGTTAAAATAACCTAAATAATATAAATTTTACAAATAGGTCATGTATGACTCTTTATAAATTGTTGGTTTTTAGTCGAATTTACTTTGTGGTAGATTTTTCAGGTAATTAATAATAATAATAATAAAAGTTTATTTGAAAAATGTACAAAAAATTAAATATAATAAATTTTTTTTTTTAAATACATTTTTTTTTTAATAATATAAATATTCCACAAAGTATAAAAACTGTCCGTGGCGTGTGTAGAGATATGTTAAGTACTATTTTATGTTTTATTTTACAATTAATTAATATAATACAAATACTGACATATAATAATAATAATAGAGAAATTTGCCGCTTTTTTTTTAATTTTCATTATTTTTTATTTTTTATTTTTTTTTTAATAAATTTATTTATTCTTTTTTTATTTTTCATTTATCTATCGATATTCATATCAATAATATTTCTGATATTTGCTCTATATTCTTCTAATAAAAATTTTTTTGTTCTTGTTTTAAATTGCGATAATGATTTTGATTTTAGAATTTTTGGAGGTAAATAATTAAACACTTTTGATGCTAAGAAGAAGTGGCATTTTTGGCCTACAGTCTTGCGAGATGCTAAGTCTTTATATTTAATTTTGTTTTTTCGTCTTGTTTCGTGTTCATAAGTAACAATATTAAGGCTAGTTGGGTTTTTATAGTAGTAGTTGGCAATTTTAAGGAAAAAGTGTTTTTTAGGATCTAATATTTTTAATTCTTTGTATAGTTGGTCCGAGGGGTAAGTACGATTTTTTTTTTTTTTTGCTACAACAAAGTTAATAAATATTTCTTCAAGATGACTTATAGGTCAACTAAATGAGTATTCGACTATTTGGTTGAAATTAGGTAGATAAACAGGTAGAATTTTGCTATGATCTCGACCTAATATTACTTTAAAGGAGAGTAAATAAAAGCGGCCAAATAGGTTACTATGGAGGCATAAAATTACGTAGAATTTTTAACCAAATCTACCTAGTTGGATATTCTACTATAAAGACGATTTTTAGTTGCCAAACAGGGTATTACATGTACCTAAATATGACACCTAATTTTACTACAAAGGAAATTTAACTTTGAAGTAATTGTAGGTTATTTTTTTTAGTAGTTTTTCTCTTGCTGATATGGTTAAAGTTACTTTTAAGCAGATTTGTGTTAAAGGTAGACTTCTTGGTATAATTTACGTAAATTTAAATATAAATTAAAACCGTTTGGTAAATTTACATTAGAGGTATATTTTTCTAGTCAATTTTACGTAATAATTACCTCAATAAGTAAATTCGTCTTTAACAAAGTCGAGTTATAACTAATGTTATAGAAAATGTTTGCTGGGCTAGTGTTAACTATTTTTAACGCTACACAGCATAGGTATAGCATGTAGAGTAGAAAGAGTATCCACATTTTATTTTTACAATTAAATATTGTACACCATACTTAAAAAATATCCGCGCCTGCGCTCGCGTTCATTGCCAATATTATTTATCTAGCGGATATCTGTGGGATATTGAATAAAACTTACTAATTTTAAATTTCTGTAAACCATACCTACATACTTTCTTAGTTATCACATGGCGTAATATTTAAGTAATTTAATAAATATTAAATCAATTCACATATTTTCCGATATTTAGGTACATATTATATCCATAAATTACATATAGTGGATATCCACCATGGTTTGCGTTCGCGCCTAGACTTTGATATATTTAGTGGATATCCATAGGATATTGAATACACCTTGAAAAAAATTTAATTTTAAATATCTAAACGGTACTATTAGCCGCAATGGCGTAATTTTTAAATAATTTGTTATATAATTATTATTTATGAACATTTGCATGTCTATAAATTACATCTCATGGATATAAAATAGATCACCATGGACTGGACATTCAGTGGATATTGGGATGTCCAGTAGATATCCAAAGGATTTGGTGTGGTGTCTGGGTGGTGAGATTTTGTAAGATTTTCCTCAACTCCCTTCCCCCTCCCCTAATATCACGTGAGATTTTTCAAAATTTCGGTTTTGGGTGTAAATTAAAAATGTTCGATACATAGAAAAGTATCGATACTGCGTATCGATTCAGATCGAAGTTTAATGTATCGATACACTTTAATATCGTAAGCACCAGTATCGATACTCAAAATATCGATATTGTATACATAGTACCAGTAAATTAATTTTAAAATATTGAAGTGAAAAATCATATACGGAAGTATAAATAGATTTTAAGGTGTATAATTAAAAAAAATTCAATATTTCATCCAAACTAAGTATGATTAACATCTTATCCATATATGGCAGTTTAAATTCGTAATTAGTGGTGCATAAGTGTTATTTTATTTTCGATACGATTTAATATATACATGTATCGATACGAGGTATTTTTAAGTAGTAACATATCGATACAAAATATCGAGTTTAGAACTCCTGAATATCGATACTGTCAAATATCGTATCGAATCGCACATCTCTAGTGTAAATGCGTTGGATTATTAAAAAAAAACCAAAAATACAATATGTTCTATTACTTTTATTTTAAGACTAGCAAATACTAGTATTTGAGAATATTGCCGTAATATAAAATTTCTAGAAACATTCTTTAATTTAACTTTACTTTCACGCAATTTTACACCGTTCTCTACTAGAAAAGAATTACGTCAGATTTACAAAGTGAGATTTGGCTTGATCCCCTCCCCCCTTGAACACCTCACCTCACGTAATTAATGGACACCCCCCTACATCAATCAAAAATGAAACTTAATTGAACAGTCAATCGGAAATTGACAATTCTTTAGTTTTCGAGTTAGTTCTTTAGTATTCGACCAGACCTCCTCCAAAATCCAAAATTACAGACAAAAAATAGGTGGTTGCCTTAATTTCAGCGCACCTGCTTCTGAAATCCTAATCAATGCAAACATACTTATGACCGCGAATCGCGACTCGCGACCGCGCTTGATTTCAAGGTTGGTGTGAAATACAAACTAATGCGCGGAGTTATAATTATTTGTTGGAGATATAGGTCAGAGTCAGACCAGTCAGACATCATACAATCTACCGACACAAATATTTAGTGTACATAGTTTGTTGTGATTCAATAAAAGCATACTGAGTTGCGCATGTGTATATTACAGAAAATTGTAAGGTAAGTTCTGATAAACAAACTAAAAATTTCTATATATTAGTGTAATAAAATATCTATTATATTTATTCAGCAATGTCATGAGACAAGGTTAAAATAGTATAATACACACACAAAGAAAAGAGTTCATTTTATATAAATTCAAATAATAAATAGCGCATTAATTTTTTGCACGTTTAATTCAAATTTAAAGTAATTGTCCGTTACAAAAGGTTATAACCAGTTCACGAATAGATAAATGTTCCTTAAAGTGCTTGATCATGACTAATTAGGTGCATTTTACCTTTTAAATTCAAGGGTAGTGGGTATATCATTGTATAAAGAAACAATGATGATATATTCTTAAATAAGAGAAAGCTTAGTATTTCTGATGGAGGATATATAATATACAGGGTTTTCCGTAATGAATTTCCAATATTTTAACAGGGTGTTTTCCCAACCATTTAAGGCCCACCTTAAATGGTTTTATCAAAATTTTATCAAACCCCCTCCCAGGAGGTTTGATAAAATTTTGCAATTTGTTTCCTCTCTGTCGAGATATTTACCTACCTAGTAAACGACAAATAGCCAACATTCGCTCGACCTGCCACATGCATGTACGGGAACACGCATAGATAAATTAATAAATTTATTAATGGGAAGACGAGTAGGTACTCAGATTGCCGTTGTCGGGGTTTCTTCTGAGCCGGGAGGACCGTATCATTTGACGTAATTTAGAAGTTGAAACCGCATATGGTCCATATTTGGCTTTCCAGACATGGGAGGCATCCTTACGGGCCGAACGCGATGAATATTTGGCTGGCCGGGCAGCGTAAATAGAAAAGCTACTTCAATACGTCCCCCAGGCAGTGACCAACTAGACTAGGGTTTTTAAGCGTTATTCGTGCAGAAAACCTACTTGAATATAGCCCCGGATAACATACACGTGCGTTTTGATAAGACAACTTAAATTTATTGGTTTAATCAAATTGCAATCAAATTTTTGTCTACGTACGACTTTATTTGGTCAATTTACATAAATTTAGTCATTTAAAAAACAAAAACTTTTAGCATTAGCGATATACATTTTGGATTAAAAGAGTGATGCCCCTAAATGTCGGCAACATATTATACAATGTTTCAAAAAATATGTCGCGTTTTCTTAGCATACTATGGAAATAAACGTCATGCCATTTATATTGTCAATTTTTGTAACAAAATATAATTGTATCCGAACATTTTCTCAACTTTACTTACGAATATGTTTGTTAGCAGTGAAAGTGATGCAATTATGAGCACTGAGATTTTAGAAATAGCTCAAGATGTCACACATAATTTGTTACCGCTAAAATCCAAAGAAAGGTACGAAATAACCTATCGAAAATTTTTGTATTGGCGACACAAGCATAACGTTAAATCCTTTTTCTACACCCGTATTATAATAATGCACTTATATGCCCATAATCCGTTTCATAATGATACCCATTATGATACAGATTTTTCATTACGATACAGATTTTTAATCAATAGAAACCTACAATTTTTCAATCAAGCATGCTGTTTGACGTTTGTCCTAGGTTCCTATGTAATTATTTTAGTTGTCAAAACGTATTAAATTTTCGTAGGTAGCTAAACTTCGATAATTATAATATTAAAATGTCTGATATTAGCGATATAGAAGACTCCTCCACACATATCGGAGAAAGCAGAAAATACAGTACAAAATATTTTACCGCAAAAATCTAGGGAAATACCAATACCTGAAGTAATACCATTAATTACAATTTTGTAGAATTTTTTATAGAAATACGAGTAATTACTGTTATTGTGTTCAATACCAATATAAATATAATATTTATAGGTCTTGATTATTTATCGGGTGTAGAAAAAATAGCGTATGCAACTCTCATGTAATGGTTATTAAAAGACTCGCATAAACCATACGAAACTCGCCTTTGGCTCGTTTCGTATCCCGGTTAATGCTCGTGTATTAATAACCATCATTACATGATCGTTGCATAATATACTATTTTTGGGAATGTTTTAAGTGGGCGTATAGTACGTTACACGAGTGCGTAAACTTTTTCACTTCGTGCGTAATGGGTTACTTACAACTCTTGTTACGTAATATACTATTACACTATGGCAACAAATATTAATAAACTATGGAAATAGATCCCGGTGAATGTTTCATCGTGAAATAGATATACCTATGTTTTCGATTCTTTTCGATTATTTTCGATTCTTTTCGATACTTTTTGATTCTTTTCGATTTTTTTCGATTATTTTCGATTCTTTTCGATTTTTTTCGATTCTTTTCGATTCTTTTCGATTCTTTTCGATTCTTTTCGATTCTTTTCGATTCTTTTCGATTCTTTTCGATTCTTTTCGATTCTTTTCGATTCTTTTAGATTCTTTTCGATTCTTTTCGATTCTTTTCGATTCTTTTCGATTCTTTTCGATTCTTTTCGATTCTTTTCGATTCTTTTCGATTCTTTTCGATTCTTTTCGATTCTTTTCGATTCTTTTAGATTCTTTTCGATTAATCATTTTTTTTTTTTTTCAATAATCGATTACTTTTATGAATTGATTAATTATTGATCACTAGAGTACGGCAAGTTAGTTAATAGTTGTAGTGTTTAAAACAGTATAATATTGTAATCGATTAATCAGAATCTCTAAAAAATTGAAAATATCCGATTAATCTAAAATGACCGATTTTTGTATTTTGTTCAGGGTTTGCAGTGTATATTTGAATTTACTTAATACGATTGCTTTTACTTATAGTGTGGTGTAGTGTAAATAAAGTGTAAAACAGTTCTACCGGGCGAAATTTGAACAAAACCCATTATTTTCATCTTAGCTTTGTAATGCCCAGAGTGGGTATAGTGGCTTTTATATAGCCACGTAATTTAATCAAGAATTGCTTCACTAAAAGAGCAAATGTTTGTGCGAAGTATAATAAACATATTTCAGGATTGACTGACAGCTCTTAGGTTTGTCCTCTCTAAAAACTAACCAAAACAAAATTTTTGCTTTTTTAAATTGACAAGTTCTTCGAAAATGTCACGAGTTTCAGATGAAATAAAAACGGTAGTTTCTGCGCTTGTACCATTTCTAGTAATGGATCATCTAAGTGATGGTATCAAGAAACCTTTTCTTATAAAAAATTCGGAATTTAATTGTATTAAAACGGACGATGCCAAAGAAGTTTTGAGGGATATTGGCTCTTATACAAAGTTTTACAAATGCTAAAATTATTGGAAAATTGAACCCCCATTTTAAATTACTACGAGACGCCACTGATTTTAAAACGCTTTTTTCATTAACAGCCAGCTGTTCTTCAATTTTACATTATTAATATTGTAATGTGAGCCATTTCATTATTCAGTCATGCTCTAATTCTCCAAGTCCCTCTCTGTCTTATTTGGCCTTTGAGGCTCAACTTGTCCGATTATTGTACATAATTAAACCCCTTAAGACCAAACATATGTGACGACTATGGCGGAGACACTTTCGCGAACATTCCTGAGTCATCGTGATAACGTTTCTGGTACATTCTGGAAATTTTGGTGGAGGAGCATTCTAGACCACCAATTTATATATAAATATTGGTGGATGATCAAGCGACAGTTAGTTATTATATGGACAGTGAAGATAAATAGTAATTAGTAGATAGACAGTGGTGAACATAAATAGTGAACGATTCAAAGACATTCGAAATATATATAAATTAGATTAATAGTGTTATAAAATAAATAAGTGTTTAAATAAGTTATTAATAAATAAACTGTTGTTTAAAATAAACAAACATCACAATATGTTGCATATTACGCACGAATGGAAAAGTTAATTCTATTAGTGCCATTTTCTGCACAACACACATTACGGACTATACTTTATATACGACCACTTACACAGGTAAATATGCGTATAAATATATGAATAATGTAGTCTGTGCGTTTTGTGTACCGGGCGAATTGTTTACCCTTTGATTAGGGCCGATTCCACCGTTGTGTTAAACAAAGTTTAAATTACTAAACGAATATTAAAATGACAATTATTAATGTAAAAATATTATTTTAAACTTGGTTTAGTAATTTAAACTTCGTTTAACACAAGTGTGGAATCGGTGGAATCGGCCCTTACTAAGCTTAATGAGCAATTTATTGCAACTGTAGATCGTGTGGTATAAACATATTTTCCAATGTATTTTAGAATACATAGATAATGCTTCGTAATCTGTGAAAAAACCCAAACTCGTATTTATAGATATAAATGGATTTTTAAACATTAATATTCTATCTCTATCTGACCATTACCCGTTGTAGTTTGTGGCTATGAAAAATCATTTTTGTACTTAGACTTTATCAATTGGTAATATTTAGAATAATAATACGTAATATTACGAATATCCAGATTATGCTATTTCTTATATTTTCCTGTGGGTATTTTCTATTTGCTTTTATGATTTATTACTACAACCCTATATTAACAACGATATGCTCAATCTATTTTATACGACAAATAAAAAGTTAATAAAAAATAACATCAAAATTATAAGCATAAATGCTCTAGTTAAAAGCTATTTATGAAACTAGTTACGAAATGTCTTATTTTATGTAACGAGAGAATATTATCGTGACGGGCAGATCGAGGTCTCGCAACATGAACGAGTTACATAAAACGGCATTTCGTAACGTGTTACATGCAATATTTTATATAATTTTGACTAAATTATTTATAAAATTGCGTTTTGGTAAGAAATTACTGACCTTTAGGCAACCAATATTACTACTTTTTTGAATTGTCAGTTGCATATTAATTATTTATTATCAACGACTTGTAGGGTTTATATAGCTTATTAAAGTTATGTAGTTAGCATGAAAGTGGGTTATTTTGTTGTGTCTTGTGTTTTAATTATTTTTTGCTGATTTAGAATGGAAAATAAGGACAAAAACAACAATATTACTAGCTTGTAAGTTTAACCAAATTCTATTTTTGTAAGTCAATCTGCCCTTCTTTGATATAAACTTTCAATAATAATGTATATTATTTATTTTAAAACCAAAAAAAAGTTTTTCGAAGCTACTTTCATAATGTTCAACATTATGCAACTGGTTGCGTAAAGTAGATCATTGTGACACTTGCTGCGATTACAAAAACTGAAACTTTATATGTCAAAATTAGAAAAAAAAAATTAAATCTTATCGGTAAAACAGATGAATAAGATTTTTCTAACCCTGTAAGTCAAAAAATATCTATGTATTTGGTTCAAAGATTATGATGGCCAATGCTACATGCTCAATATTTATCGTAATATTGAATCGATATATTTATTGACGGTGTAGGGTGAAATATTGATGGATCGCCATGCGGTCTTAATGTCAAGAAAGAAACGATCACTTTCATGGGTTATCTCATGAATCTTTCAAATGGTCCCTAAAAATGAAAAACCGCGGAGTGCTAATAAATTAGAGGGTAGAAATTGGAGATAGGGGTGAAAATGTAACCCTTACAGTTTTTAATTATATCCTGAAAACGAAGCAAAATTCAGTTTGTAGGAAATACGATTTCATATCGAAATAGTTAAATTAAAAAAAAATATACAATATACAAAGAATTAAAAAAAGCAAAAATCGACTTTTTGTTGTTTTTATTTTTTTATTTCTTTTTGCGTTTTCTTAGCGGAGATGGGTATAGACATTCCTTTACATAAAAAAAAGTAGATTACATTTCATTTAAAATGGTGGGTTTAAAAAGTTTTTTTTATATAAACGAACTGAGATATAGCAGCTCAAACTTAGTTATTTTTTTCAATTTTAATCGTTTTACTTTGATATTTTAGTTCTTATTTTTTACAACAAAATTGATTTCTATTCAATAAAAAAAGTATTTTTACGAATATGTAAAACTGTGTTCGATTTATAAACAAAGTCACAACCAATTATTCTTAAACATTATTTTTCTAATGATCGAAAATATAATTGTCTTTTTTTGCTATAAAATGTATAATTTTATATTAATTTAAGGATTTTTGTAAGTTTATTTAGGCAAAAAAAATAATTTAACATTAAATGTTCATTAATTATAGAAATTATTTTTATTGTTTTATGTCTCTTCAATAATGTTATCAAATTGGATATCGATTTCTTCGTTTGTGTCTTCAAGAACATCGTCTTCATTAATCTCTGTCACCTATCAGTCGTACATTTTCGAAATTGACAGTATTGACACCATGCATTGTTCGCAAAATATTGAACAAGTTATTCCTAACTTTCTACAACCACAATCACAGCTTCCGTGGCAATCTCTGATACATCCGAAAGCCATGCACTTTCTTGAGCAAAAAAAATTAATCAATATTTTTGATTTTTTCCAACTTTAGTTGAGAAAGTTTAAATCAGAGGTTCCCAAACTCTTTTGTTTCATAGACCACTTTCAAAATCTTGCTGGATCCGGTGGTAGCTTCATCCCTACCAATTTCTAAATCTCGAAAAAAAAAAGTGAAGATTAGATCTATGGAAACTTGCCTTGTGGTTGAGTTTTAACGACGAATTAACAGTTTTCGAAAAAAAAAAGGTTAGAATTGATTGTTTGATAGGGTTAATTATATGATAATAAAGTTGACTAAACAAATTTTCAATTAAATTTTAATTGATTGTGCTGTGAGTGGATGTCAGAAAAGCAAAGTTGGCCAAACGAAAACTTTACTTTTTTGAAATCAACAGTGACTCACAGCACAAGAACCAATCAATTCTCACAAATTTTATTTAGAAAACGTCCTATTCGGAGTGGTAAAAAGAAATATAGTATTTCCTTGTGTTGTAGGTATTTATTTAAATTTAAATATATAAATTATTACCCTATTAATTATTATTGTTATAACCGTCGTAATATAATTAAAATTAAACACTGATAACGTAATGTAATTTCTACAATGGTAATTACAAAAAAATATAATTTTAATGAGAGGGACGTACTTATGATGGATTGACAGCAAATTATCAATATTTGGCTTGAGTTTTGTAAAGAATAACCGTAAATCTCCCCTTTCTGTGATATTCAATCTGCTCCTTTTTTTTATTAATAAGTTTGTAACGGCACTAACACTTTTTTCGATGAGATATGACGAGGGAAACGCTATCAGAAGCTTTTGCACAATTCCCCACAGTCCAGGATATTTTTAGGGTATTTCTGCCTGCACCCAAAATGTTTGATACCCTCTTTTAAATGTCACTTTCAGCTCCTCATTAGTGCTAAGCTCGAGTAGCTCCTCTTGTAATATCACATTCCCTACTTCCGTTTCATTAAATGGATTTATGATCTATGGTGGTATTTCCATCGACAGAATATCTTCAAATCTGAATTTAAAATTATCATGCAGGGCAATCAAATGTTGAACGTATGTCTGAATATCTTCATCAATGCATTCTACCTGCGACAACTTTGAACACTGTAAAAATTCGCGCCGACCCATATTTTCCTTCATACATTTCAATTTACCAAGAAAAGCTGAAATTACACTCTTTTTTTTATTAAATTGAGGCTGTCACCTTGTAATTGTAAGTTGAGGTCATTCAATTTTTTGAACAAATCTGTCAAATACGCGATGTCTACTTTAAAATTGATCAAGTTTTTTTTAAATCAGGATCTTTACTTTTCAAAAACTCTAAAATTGAGTCAAAAAGTAAATAAAACCTTGATAAACATGCACCTTTCGACAACCAGCGTACTTCGGTATGTAACAGCAATCGTTGAAAGTCTTCATCATTTTCATCGCACAATTGTACAAATAAACGCGTATTCAATGCATTGCTTCTTATTTTGTTAACTGCATTAATCGCAAATTGAAGCGATTGGTGCAATCTATCACTAAAATTTTTCGCTACTAGATCTTGTCGGTGGATAACACAGTGAATCGGAATTACCTCTGGTATAATTCTTTTAAGATAGCTTATAAACCCACGATATCGCCCGACCATGGCAGGAGCTCCATCTGTTGCTGCCGAAATAACGTTTGTGAATGGAATCGATTTTTCTTTAAAAAAATCACTCAAAACATTAAATATTGATTCACCTTTAATATCCGTCTTCAAAGTTTTCGCGAATATTAGCTCTTCATGAATTTCTTCGCCCATAACAAATCGAACATATGCCAATAATAATGCTTCATTGCCAGGTAAAGTTAACTCGTCCAGTTGAATAGAAAAATGAGTTCGTAGATAATTATACAAGAAACTTTCAACATCAGAGCTCATTTCATCACTACGTCTTTGTACAGTGTTGTTACTCGAAGGCATTCTTTTGAGTATGTCAAATGAAGATTTGTGTAGAACAGTTTTTAAAACCTCTTCAACAGCAGGTAAAATTAACTGTTCTCCAATGGTGTGCGGTTTTCCAGATTTTGCGATAAGTAATGAGATATTGTAAGATGCCCGCAAGCCATCATCGTTGCTTTCAGACGTTGAAGAGAACATACTGAGCACGGTGGGTCTCTTTTCATATTTTTCCTTTAGGTTTAGGAAATATTTCAAATCTATACCTGTTTTATCAGGATGACACCTCCATAGATGATCTTCCAGCTTTGATGGTTTCATAGAGTCATTGCTCAAAACTTTGGTGCATAAAAGGCATGTGGGCAATCGTGTCTCTGCCTTTAATGGAAGAAAACCAAATTTTAAATATTCAACACTGTACTGACGACACTTCTTCTTAGATTCGGCCATGTTTTGTATCAATTACCTACCTGTAAATGTGTAAGTAAATAAATAAAAAAAAAACTTTGTCTTAGTAATCTTAAGGCGATTCGAACTTAACAGGATATGGCTATTTTAACATAATATGATTAATCAATTATTATAAATATTATGAAACAAACAAAGTTCCGGTTGCAAACTGTTTCTAATTATTAAAAGCAATAAATTGCTAAGATCCATAATACTTATTTTAATGTGATATAAAATTATTATTTCATTTATTATATTTTAATATATTTCTGTAAATTCTATAGAAACTTTTAAACAAAATTTTGATATCAAAACTCCGCAATAATTAAATGAATTAGATAGTAATAAAAATAAAGTAGGGACGATAAGTTCAATCTTTCTCGGCTTAAAACTATATGCATATAACAAATAGGCAGGTAGGTACTTACTTTTCCGACACTGGCAATCACTAATATCGATTCACTTTACTTTTCTTTTCGAAAGTCTGGATACAAATATAGTCACTGGCCAACTCTAATATCGATTCACTTTTCTTTATGAAATTCCAGAAACAAATGAGTAACGATTATCCTTGACATTCATGTTTATATTGGTGAAGAATCAAACATGGGTCATGTAACATTGCAAGCACATACACCACAAGTCGTATTAATTTGCACGTCTGAACAATCGTTGCGGACGGGACGGCAGCCGGCGCGGCAACGACAAGTCTCGACGCGTTGTACTGAATATGGAATATGCAAGTTTTAACAAGTAATAGTCGCTGTCATATGTCAAGGGATACGAGAAGACGTAAAACTCAATTCGACTGGAATTATTCAGATATCACAGGACTGCATTATAAAAACGAAAGAAAATATTTTATCCCCAAAAAGATTGGAAACTGTTCCTGTCCTAGGTAGTTACTCAAAGGCTCTAGCGCCTACTATCAACACTACAATAGAATTGCCATCACACGACACTATCGCCGAAGAAGCTGTGTTTAAACTTACTGATAACTTAAAAGATATACAATCGGAAGAAGAGACACTTCAAACAAAAATTAAAGAAACAACCTGGAAAAAACTACATCAGCATATATATTTGTCTAATGGGGTAACTGCAGTGATCATAGGAATCGTAGCCTTGGGTATATGGTTTGGAAAGCGAATATACAACAAGAGGATCCAAAGAATACAACATCTGTCAAATCAGCCTGAAGTAATCGAGCTCCAGCCCCTGAGATGAATTGGAGAGACGCCAGAATGTTCAATCAGAACATAATAAAATAACATCCTGTACATCAAAGTTTAATTTATTTCACCATAAATTAAACAGTTAAAATTAGAACGTTTCTGGTCGGCGAACCTGAAAATTGCAACTCAGCGAAAACATCGAGTTCGTTGTTTAATTAATTAGCAAAGTTGTTATCTTATATTTAATATTGTTGAAATTTTGTTTAATAATAATAGTTTATAAAAATGTTAATTTTTTAAAAAATAAATGCTTTTTAACCCCACGTTTCGTCTATCTAACATCCTTAAAATTAATATAATAATTATTAAAAAATAGCCCTTATTTTTTAATACAAATTATTCATAAAATATTATCTGCCTATATTGATAAGATTAGAGAAGTCAAGTCAACATTTTAGTAACTAAAATGTTGACTGTTTATATTATAAACAGTTGAAGTTTTTTACAAGAATTTCTTCAACACATGGAAAAATGAGTAATCAATTGTTTAATAGTATATTGCTTCACTATCGAAACCAAATTACTTTTCATGCACGCCCGCTTACGATTGTGGACCCCCATTTTTTATTACGCCCAACGCAAACCCCCGTTGAGTCTCCCGTGGACCCCTGGGGGTCCACCTGGACCACTTTGGGAAATACTGGTATAGGCATTGCCTTATATAAAAGTAAGCATATTAAATTTCCTTCAAAATGTTGAGTTAAAAAAGTTTTTTGGATAAAAACAGACTGAGAAATAATCTCTCAAACTTTGCCACGTTTTCAATTTTTATAGCGTTTATCTTGATATCGTTTTAGTTCCTATTTTTTTTTTTTAACAAAATTGATTTTTATTCATTAAAAAGAGTATTTTAAGTCAATATGTAAATAAAAACTCAATATTTTTACGAGTGTATAAAACTGTAATGGAATTTTAAACAAATTAACATTTATTGTCAAAAATTGTTTTCTTTTTGTATCTAAAATATAAATATTTATAAAAATATATTGGAAATTTAATTAAATAAAAATGTATTTATCAAACTTAAATATTGATTTTATTTCTATTTGAAATATGGATTTTTTGAAAAATACATTTGAAATTAATTTTATTTTAAATTTAAAAATCAGTTGCACAGTTTTTACGCCAATAATACTAAAGTTTTTGATGGTTATACCAGTGGATTAAATATTGGTACGAAAAGTGCAGAAAGGCAGCGACAAACCAAGCAAGTTGGCCCAGGTGTTCAAATTAAAGATGATTTGAAACCTCTTTCAATATCCGACAAATTGTTATCAAATGAAACCAATAAGAAAAACTTTATTGAATCATATTTGATTAAAAAATTCACTGAAGTTGATATAGAAACGTTACAAAGCGGATAAAGATTCAGATGTTCTAATTATACAATGTGCAAAAGAAAAGGCATCCCAATCAAACAATGTAGTTGTAGTTGGCCAAGATGTAGATCTTCTTATATTTTTTTCTACACCCACATGGATATTAGCTTATCTGCGCACAGATTATAAAAGGAAAAAGTATGCTATTGCCTTCAACTGAACGAATATATGTCATATCCATTCTAGGTAGTAAGAACACTGCAAAAAATTAAATCCACCAATCACCGTTCATATTTTGATCAATCGACTGATATTATTTTTAAAATTTTAAATAATTGACAATTCTGTCAAACTAATGGTCAGTGTATTTTTTAGTTATTGAGATTCAACATATTATATTGAAATGTATTATTCTTGTGTAGAATCGATAAATAATAGCATTTCTGTTTTCATTTTGTCTATAATTATAAATAATTTGTTAATTTAAATAAAACTGTATGAAGTCAATTTAATTACGAGTATTAAATCAACAAAAATAAAAGAATAGGTGGTCGTGTGGTCAGCGTTCTAGTCTTCCACACAGAAGACTGGAATTCGGTTCTCGGACGGGGAAAAATTATTTTTTTCTTTTTTTTTTCGTTTATTTTATTTAAAAAATAATTAAAAATCATAAATTATTTAAAAATTAGTTATTTTGTCTTAACAACCTAACATTTTTTTATTTGTAAATTTTCGTTAGTGGGTCGTAGAAAAAAGATTCTGTACAACTCGAATGGATTTTCCATCTCGCACTCAGACGATTGAGCACTCCGCCTACGGCGTCGTGCTCAAATTTCGTCTTCGTGCGATATGGCCATCATATCCACTCTTGTTGCACAAACTACTATTGTCACTTTTGCCGGATCAGTATTAAAATGTATATTTCTTCAAACTAATTATAGGCCAAATAGCATCAAAATTGTATGATAGGAACATTTTTAATTTTCCGCAACGTCAATACCTTGGGTTTATACATGCGTTCAGCGGCTGCCATACTACGTCCTCATTTTTCAATATTGAGAAAAAAAATCAAATAATAAATATAATTTACAATTAAAATCTTATATGGGCACCTTTTTACGCGACAACGCAACTCAAGATGGAATAGGGTCTGTATCAGAATACATTATTTTTATCTACTCTTTATGGGGAAAAGCTAAATAAGAACTTCAGCAACTGCTGCTTCCAGCTTTTCTGCAAACTATCAAAAGTATAAAATTTGCTCTTGTCCAATTACCGCCAACACGCGATGCCATCAAACACCATGGTTTAAGAACATATTTCCAAATGCAGAAGTGGAACGGTAATCAGGGGTCCACGCGAAACTCAACGGGCATAATAAAAAATGGGGGTCCACAATCGTAAGCGGGCGTGCATGAAAAGTAATTTGGTTTCGATAGTGAAGCAATATACTATTAAACAATTGATTACTCATTTTTCCATGTGTTGAAGAAATTCTTGTAGAAAACTTCAACTGTTTATAATATAAACAGTCAACATTTTAGTTACTAAAATGTTGACTTGACTTCTCTAATCTTATCAATATAGGCAGACAATATTTTTAGAAGTTCAGCGACTATTACTTGTCAAAACTTGCATATTCCATATTCAGTACAACGCGTCGAGACTTGTCGTTGCCGCGCCGGCTGCCGTCCCGTCCGCAACGATTGTTCAGACGTGCAAATTAATACGACTTGTGGTGTATGTGCTTGCAATGTTACATGACCCATGTTTGATTCTTCACCAATATAAACATGAATGTCAAGGATAATCGTTACTCATTTGTTTCTGGAATTTCATAAAGAAAAGTGAATCGATATTAGAGTTGGCCAGTGACTGAATTTGTTTCCAGACTTTCGAAATAAAAGTAAAGTGAATCGATATTAGTGTTGGCCAGTGACTGAATTTGTTTCCAGACTTTCGAAAAGAAAAGTGAAGTGAATCGATATTAGTGATTGCCAGTGTCGGAAAAGTAAATACCTACCTGCCTATTTGCTATATGCATATAGTTTTAAGCCGAGAAAGATTGAACTTATCGTCCCTACTTTATTTTTATTACTATCTAATTCATTTAATTATTGCGGAGTTTTGATATCAAAATATTGTTTAAAAGTTTCTATAGAATTTACAGAAATATATTAAAATATAATAAATGAAATAATAATTGTATATCACATTAAAATAAGTTCAGCCGTTTTCATAAAACTCTATTATGGATCTTAGCGATTTATTGCTTTTAATAATTAGAAACAGTTTGCAACCGGAACTTTGTTTATTTCATAATATTTATAATAATTGATTAATCATATTATGTTAAAATAGCCATATCCTGTTAAGTTCGAATCGCCTTAAGATCACTAAAACAAAGTTTTTTTTTTATTTATTTACTTACACATTTACAGGTAGGTAATTGATACAAAACATGGCCGAATCTAAGAAGAAGTGTCGTCAATACAGTGTTGAATATTTAAAATTTGGTTTTCTTCCATCAAAGGCAGACAAACGATTGCCCACATGCCTTTTATGCAACAACGTTTTGAGCAATGACTCTATGAAACCATCAACGCTGGAAGATCATCTAATAAGGTGTCATCCTGATAAAATAGCTAAAGATTTGAAATATTTCCAAACATTAAAGGAAAAATATGAAAAGAGACCCACCGTGCACAGTATGTTCTCTTCAACGTCTGAAAGCAACGATGATGGCTTGCGGGCATCTTACAATATCTCATTACTTATCGCAAAATCTGGAAAACCGCACACCATTGGAGAACAGTTAATTTTACCGGTTGTTGAAGAGGCTTTAAAAACTGTTCTGCACAAATCTTCATTTGACATATATAGTGAATCAGTTGCACTACATACCTTCCTACCTTAAGCCTTGGTTTCTTTAAACACTCCGTCGCGGTGAGCGGACAGTCCGTCGACCGCTGAGGACAGCAATTTTCGCCCGAGGTGGTTTGTTAAAGCCTTGGTTTCTTTGAACACTCCGTCGCGGTGAGCGGACAGTCCGTCGACCGCTGAGGACAGCAATTTTCGCCCGACGTGGTTTGTTAAAAAATATAGAAAATGATACTTTCTCTATGTCTGTACGTGCTGTTTATGTATTAACGAAAGGTACTAAAATGGTTGCAAATAAATTGTTTGCATTGTTATTATTGTTGGAAGAGGAAGAACAAGAGGAACTGGCAATTGCAGCCGTCAAAGTTTCCAATAAGCCAGTGAATGAGTTGTTTTTGTGTCGCGATACAGAAGCAGGTGCCTTTAATATCACTGTGCAGCGGAGGCTTTTTGGAAATGAAACCAAATTTAGGGAGTATTTTAGACTTTCTACAGATCTTCTTGAATTCGTGTTGAGTTTTATAAAGGACATAATTTCCAAGAAATCTAAAAATAAAGTCATGATGTCATATGTGTGAATTTGTCACTCATTGTTTTAAAATTAATAACAATATAGTCTCCGCACACGCCGACGATTCCGCTGATATCAAACTCAACAGATATCAACCGACTCTTCGCGACAAATCAGCGGCATGACGCCGTCCTGTTCAGCTAAGCGGATTCAAGAAAACCATTCCCATTTAAATACTCTGGTTGGATAAAATCGTCAAAACGCGACGGTTGACGGACTGTCCGCTCACCGCGACGAAGTGTTCAAAGAAACCAAGGCTTAAAAAATATAGAAAATGATACTTTCTCTGTCTGTACGTGCTGTTTATGTATTATATATGTAAACGAAAGGTACTAAAATGGATGCAAATAAATTGTTTGCGTTGTTATTATTGTTGGAAGAGGAAGAACAAGAGGAACTGGCAATTGCAACCGTCAAAGTTTTCAATAAGCCAGTGGATGAGTTGTTTTTGTGTCGCGATACAGAAGGTGCCTTTAATATAACTGTGCAGCGGAGGCTTTTTGGAAATGAAATCAAATTTAGGGAGTATTTTAGACTTTCTACAGATCTTTTTGAATTCGTGTTGAGTTTTATAAAGGACATAATTTCCAAGAAACCTAAAAATAAAGTCATGATGTCATCTGTATGTGTGAATTTGTCACTCATTGTTCTAAAATTAATAACAATATAGTCTCCGCACACGCCGACGATTCTGCTGATATCAAACTCAACAGATATCAACCGTCTCTTCGCGACAAATCAGCGGCATGACGCCGTCCTGCTCAGCTAAGCGGATTCAAGAAAACCATTCCCATTTAAATACTCTGGTTGGATAAAATCGTCAAAACGCGACGGTTGACGGACTGTCCGCTCACCGCGACGAAGTGTTCAAAGAAACCAAGGCTTTAGCTAGCTTCATAAGTACAAACTCATCACCTTTTTCAAGTACCCTTCATTATGTGGTAGCTTTGGTAATGAAAGGTTAAATTCACTTCCTTGGCAACGCCCGTTGCCACGACACGCCACGATCGAATATTTATTGATTATGATTATGACTTTTTATATTTTTACTATACATGACATGTCATCCATTTTTATCTACAATAAATAATTTTACATTTATCTACAAATAATTTATGATGGGATCTACACAATTAAATATCCCACAACATACTCAAAAGAATTCCTTTGAATAACAACACTGTACAAAGACGTATTGATGAAATGAGATCTGATGTTGAAAGTTTCTTGTGTGATTATCTACGAACAACTCATTTTTCTATTCAACTGGACGAGTCAACTTTACCTGGCAATGAAGCATTATTATTGGCATATGTTCGATTTGTTATGGGCGAAGAAATTCATGAAGAGCTACTATTCGCGAAAACTTTGAAGACGAACACTAGAGGTGAATCAATATTTAATGTTTTGAGTGATTTTTTTAAAGAAAAATCGATTCCATTCACAAACGTTATTTCGATGACAACAGATGGAGCTCCTGCCATGGTCGGGCGATATCGTGGGTTTATAAGCCATCTTAAAAGAATTATACCAGAGGTAATTGCGATTCACTGTGTTATCCACCAACACCATCTAGTAGCGAACAATTTGAGATAGATTGCACCAATCGCTTCAAGAAGCAATGCATTGAATACGCGTTTATTTGCACAATTGTGCGATGAAAATGATGAAGACTTTCAACGATTGCTGTTACATACCGAAGTACGCTGGTTGTCGAAAGGTGCATGTTTATCAAGGTTTTATTTACTTTTTGACTCAGTTTTAGAGTTTTTGAAAAGTAAAGATCCTGATTTAAAAAAAAAACTTGATCAATTTTAAAGCAGACATCGCGTATTTGACAGATTTGTTCAAAAAATTTAATGACCTCAACTTACAATTACAAGGGGACTGCCTCAATTTAATAAAAACAAAGAGTGTAATTTCAGCTTTTCTTGGTAAATTGAAATTTATGAAGGAAAATATTGGTCGGCGCGAATTTTCACAGTTTTCAAATATGTTGCAGGTAGAATGCCTTGATGAAGATATTTAGACATACGTTCAACATTTGATTGCCCTGAATGATGATTTTAAATTCAGATTTGAAGATATTCTGTCGATGGAAATACCACCATAGTTTATAAATCCATTTGATGAAACGGAAATGGAGAATGTGATATTACAAGAGGAGCTACTCGAGCTTAGCACTAATGATCAGCTGAAAGTGACATTTAAAAGAGGGTATCAAAAATTTTGGGTGCAGGCAGAAATACCCGAAAAATATCCTGGACTGTGGGGAATTGTGCAAAAGCTTCTGATAGCGTTTCCCTCATCATATCTCGTCGAAAAAAGTTTTAGTGTCGTTACAAACTTATTAACAAAAAAAAGGAGCAGATTGAATATCACAGAAAGGGGAGATTTACGGTTATTCCTTACAAAACTCAAGCCAAATATTGATAATTTGCTGTCAATCCATCAAGTATATCCCTCTCATTAAAATTATATTTTTTTTTGTAATTACCATTGTAGAAATTACATTACGTTATAAGTGTTACCTTTTACATACTGGCTAACCGACCGCCGGCGGTGCTTGCATTTGTTGAAAAGAAAACCGTCTTCCGGCGGCATGGACTTCTCACATATAAGAAAGCCGCCGCAAATCTAAACTGATTTGTTGATCAGGGCGGCACGCTATAATGTCGTCGGACGACGGTCTACTATGGGTCTACTGTATTTAAAACATTGAATGCCGGTGGTAAGAAAAAATACTTGTAAAATCATCTACATTTTTGTGGCAAATGATCATATGTTGTACGCGTTTTATTTATACATCAGTCTCCTTTTGACAGAGTAGATGAGCTGTGTCCAGGCCGTTGGTATTTTGGCGGTCGGCGTAGCCAGGTATGGATTGAAATTTTATGGTTGTTACTTCGTCTTCTTGTTGTCACGGCATTATTATTATTATTTGTTCATGTATGTGAAATTAGCTTCTAAGGTTTATAAAATACTACTGCTAGTCACGGCGTAAATAAAAACAAACAAGACGCACTCACACAAACACCTGCCACCACAGCAATTACAAATGATTAGTGTTATCACCGATACGCGAGTTTTTTCCGGCGGCATTTAATATTTTAAATACAGTAGACCGTCGTCCGGCGGCTTTATCAATACTCAATACTGCCGCCCTCATCAACAAATCAGTTTAGATTTTCGGCGGCTTTCTTATATGTGAGAAGACCATGCCGCCGGAAGACGGTTTTCGTTTTATTAAATTCAACTACGGCCGGCGCGGCGGTCGGCTAGCCAGTACCTTAATTTTAATTATATTACGACGGTTATAAAAATAATAATTATTTGGGTAATAATTTATATATTTAAATTTAAATAAATACCTACAACACAAGGAAATATACTACCTATATTTCTTTTTACCACTCCGAATGGGACGTTTTCTAAATAAAATTTGTGAGAATTGGTTGGTTCTTGTGCTGTGAGTCACTGTAGATTTCAAAAAAGTAAAGTTAGATGGAGTCACTTTT